>JACEFZ010022662.1:5000-22351 GCA_014155875.1 Cepaea nemoralis | reverse complement strand
AATTAATTCCAGCGTGAAGTCCTGCATGTGGGATTGTGACATCCTGTTGTCCAACATCAGTGTGATGTCATACCGGACTGAGGTTTGCGAGTGTATCCGTTGTCCCATGTCTGGCTTATTGGTGTGCAGACTGGTGGTTCCTCGTCGTGAAGGCAGATACTCTCCGACATCGGAGGAATCAGCGATCCTATTATCTTAGCCAGGACCTCGAAGGGACCTGTTGCCCAGGACGCGTGACTAGGGCGTGTCCGACGGTCTTGGCCAGTAAAGAACCTGATCATGGTGCCTTGGAAACACCTCTGCGTCCCAAAAATTTAAATAACTTTTCTTTAATCGAGAATTTGTTCTTTTTTGTTTTATTTTTAAATAAGGGCTCGCTGTTCTCCCCAGAATCAGAGCCGCCCCATCAGGTCCCCACGTCCCTGTGTGTCATTCGGATGACTTTCTCTGCTGGTGGCCCTGGCAAGATCAAGTGTAGATACCATACTTTGTTCTTAGCCAAAAAGCCGAGAAGGGATAGCATTCATAAATTGATGTAACCAAAAATTATAGGTGCCTCATTGTAAAACAAACTGAAAAAAAATCTGATGGCTGCAGAAATGTGGTTTCTGAGGAAAATGCAAAGACTACTATGGACAGGTAGAAAAACCAATGACCAAGTACTACAAGAGACAAATGAAAATCGTAGAGAGACAAAATCGTAGACAGTCAAAAATGTTTGGACATGTTATGAGAAGAAATGGACTGGAGAACTTAGTGACAACTGGCAAGATCGAAGGGATCAGACCAAGAGGAAGACCGAGAGGAAAATATCTGGATGGCTTGGCCACATGGCATGGACGAGACAGGAACACTGAGCTGATCCAAGGCTCTAGTGATCGAGTGAAATGGCGAGTCATGACCGCCCACGCTTTCTGGCATGGTACATGATTGATTGATTGATTGATTGAAACATTAAGTGATTTTTGTGAGAACCGACAAGCAAACGTTTCTGGTGCTCTAGTGCGAGTTATTTCTCATTTATCAATGAGATGACATCCCTGTGTTAGATTGTCTCCCTTTAGTTTACGACATTGTCGTGTTCAGAAATTCCCTGACAAGAATATTTATTTTTAGAATGTTCAACTATGCATAAGAAGTCTTGTCTATTTTTGTTTTTTTTTAAAGAGCAAGATTTAAACATGCCATGTTTGATCACTTACATTGAGAAAAGCTGAGATAGGTATGGCTAGACAGCCTTTTTCTTGGAATCCACAAGCGGGAGGAGCTGGGAGGTGGGCAAGACATGGATGGAGCTGCATAGTATAACTAAGGATAGGACGGGTAGGGGCGAGTTGGTTTAGGACCTATGTGCCAATGGAGGAGAAAGAGAGGACAACCATAGGTGAAGGCCTTTTTTAAACACAATAAGAGAAGCATAAGACTCCAACTCAGCGAGTAAACTATGATGTCGGTGCCATTTATAATCTAAATTTATTAAAGGGAGACAATCACATTCAGGTGTATTATCTCAATGTTACAAGAGAAATAATTCACATTAATGTGGGTTCTGACAAGAATCATGTAATGTTTTAATGGGACACCTATTATTTCTATTGACATCAGTTTATGAATGCTATCCCTTCTCGGCATTTTGGCTACGATTAAAGTGTGGTATCTGCACTTGATCTTGCCAGTGCCACTAGCAGAGGCAGTCATCCGAATTACGCACAGAGACGGGGGGGGGGGGGGGGGACTTGATGGGGCGGCTCGGGTTCCACGTCATTGTATCATTCGGATGACCGCCTCTGCTTGTGGCTTGGCAAACTCAAGCGCAGACTCTACACTTCAATCTTAGCCAAGAGGCGATATTAAGGACGTTTGGCATTTTACAGCCCTGGAAAAAATTACTTTTCGACTTTCATGCTCATTAATCTAATGCCATTGAAAGAACAAATACAGTTAAATATAATATCGAGAAGAAATAGAAAAATTCATTATTAAATTCTCATGTATATGAAATACACCCATTACTTTTACACAAACTTTGAAGTCAACTTAAAATTATTATCCCTCATTTATAATTTATATAACTGTAAAACATTTATATAACATTTAAAAAAAAAAACATTAATATAAATACTACAGTTATTTAAACCACGTAATACTTTTATGCTGCTTTTACTAATGTCCCTTGAAATGACTGTTTTGGTGTCATGCCCCTTTCCACTAATTTAATCACATGTGTCATTTTAATGTGGGTGGTTTCATGAGCAACTTTTCTTTAATCGAGATTGTATAAAAAAAAATAAGGGGTCACTGTTCCCCGAAAGGGCCAGAGCCTTGCCATCAAGTCCCCTCGTCCCTGTGTGTCATTCGGATGACTGCCTCTGCTGTTAGCCCTGGCAAGATCAAGTGCAGATACTACACTTTGATCTTAGCCAAATGGCCAAGAAGGGATAGTATTCATAAACTGATGTCAATTATAGGTGTCCCATTAAAATATTAAGTGATTTTTGTCAGAACCTACAAGCCAACGCTTCTAGTTCTCTAGTGCGAGTTATTTCCAATTTAACACTAAGATGACATCGCTGTATCACATTGTCTCCCTTTAGTTTACTACATTTCCGTGTTCTAAAATTCACTGACAAGAATATTTTGCTAGAATGATCCACTATGCACAAGAATCCTTTTTAAAGAGCAAGCTTTAAACATGCCATGTTTGATCACTTACATTGAGAAAAGCTGAGACAGGTATGGCTAGACAGTCTTTTCCTTGGAATCCACGGGTGGGAGGGGCTGGTGAGGGGGTAGGGGGGGGGGGGCAGGAAGACCTAACAATGCAATGAGAAGAAAAGTAAAGACAGAAATAAATAGTATAGGGAGGACATGAATGGAGTTGCATGGTATAACTAAGAATAGGACGGCTTGGGGCGAGTTTGTTTAGGGCCTATGTCCAAATGGAGGACAATCACCATCATCATCAAGTGCCCTGCCAGGTGGCGTAGGCGTTCATGGCTCTCCACAGATCTCGGTCTTTGGTGTTGTGGATGAACTTTGCTGATGATATTCCTCCATGCCACCGTCTTAATCAATCCAGCATTATTTCGCTTAGTCTGCCTCCGCCTCTCATCCCCTCGATCTTTGCAGTTGTCACGATGTTCTCCAAAGAATCTCTTCTCATCATTTGACCGAAGAAGCTGTTTGTCTCTTTCGTATTGTTGTATATAATATTCTAGATTCATTAGCCTCTTTATGGCAATCGTTGTTAGTTACCTTGGCAGTCCAAGAAATTAACAAAATTCGTCTCAGGAACCACATCTCTGTTGCTTCTAAGTTCTTCTTAATTTCTTCATTTACATTCCAAGATGCACTGCCATATGGACAGACCATAACAGGTCATTATTCTGCGCCTCAGAACAGGACAGTAGTAGAGCTTGCACGTTTCGGTTAAAATGTCAGGATTGACCTTAAGGATTGACCTTGACCTCTGCTGATTGAGGTCACTCATTAAGATCTTGCAGCGGCTGGTAAAGGGCGATAACTATGTCATATTTAAAAGATATAATTCTAAGAATTATGTTTCTAAGGGCAGAAAATTACTCAGTGGGTGTATAATATGTTAATTAAATATAAAAAAATAAAATAAATAAAAATAAAATAAATAATAATCATCATAGGGTTACAAATGAAAACCTTAAAATTGTAAAAATAGTCGGTATTATTGGTTGTAGTGGGTATGGCTTAGTGAAATTCGGTGTTAAGGGTGGGTAGCCGGGATTAGTGATCCGTAGAGATCGTAGTGGCTTTTTCACTATTATCATATGGGTTACAAATGAAAACATTTAAAAGTAAAGTTGGCCGGTATTTTTGATTGTATTGGGTATGCTTTAGTGAAATTCAGTGTTAAGGGGTGGGTAGGTGTTATAAGTGATCTATAGAGGGGTGTAATGGCCTATAAACTATAATTATATTGGTTACAAATGAAAACCTTTAAAATGTACAGATGACCGATATTATTGGTTGTAGTGTTTATGGCATAGTGTCATTCAGTGTTGAGGGGTGGATCGCGATTAGTAGTGACATGTAGAGTTGTTTAGACACTATCAGCATAAGGTACAAATGAAAACCTTAAAAAGTTAATATTGCCATTATTATACGTTGGAATGAGTATGGCTTAGTGAAATTCGGAGTTAAGGGATGGGTAGAGGTTACTAGTTATCTGTAGATGGATGTAATGGCCTATACACTATCGTCATATGGGTTTTAATTGAAACCCTTAAAAAAGTAAAGATTGCCGGTATTACTGGATGTAGTGGGTATCCCTTAGTGAAATTCGATGTTAAGGGATAGGTGAGTGGAGAAGTAGCTAGATAAGTGTTTCCTAATACTATCATTATGCGGATTACTCATGAAATCCTTAAAAAGTAATGATGACCGATATCATTGAATGCAGTGGGCACGGCTTAGTGAAATTCGTTGTTAAGGGGTGGATAGCGGTTACTAGTGATATGTAGATGGTCGTAATGGCTTTACACCACTATTATACGGGTTACAAATGAAAACCTTAAGAAGTAAACATGGCTGGTATTATTGGTTGTAGTGGGTATGGCGTAGTGAAATTCGTTGTTAAGCGATGGGTGAGTGGATGAGTATCTAGATAAGTGCTGACGAACACTGACAAAAAACTAAATGAAAACCTTACATCTCTCTCTCTCTCTCTCTCTCTCTCTCTCTCTCTCTCTCTCTCTCTCTCTCACGCTTCTTCCTATATCCGTTAGGATGGTCCATCAAGTGTATTTACACTTTCATTACCTCTCTGTGTGTCTATACGGACTTTACATCTTTCTCAAGAAACTCATTTCCTAGACCAATATATGTTTTATAACTTGTCTGCTCAGTACCACTCTTCACAGTCAGACAAAAGTACAGTTTCAAGGTACCACTTCAACAGACAAGTAAGAAAATATGGTAGACAGATTATTAAAACCGCTGGTCAAAGACAGAAACATGTCAACCAAACTTATAAACATCTCCGCCAAACGTATGCAAAGTAGAAAACTTTGCTAACCAAGAGTGAAATGTTTTGTCAAGTACAGAAATAGCTCATCCAAATTTATAAAAAGTAGGAAAATGTGCCAGCCAAATTGGGAAAATATCGACCAAGTAGGGAAATTTGTTAGCCAAATTGGAAAAATGTTGACCAAGTAAAGAAACATCGCATCCAAATTTATAAAAAGTAGGAAATCTGTTAACCAAAGGTGAAAAAGCTGGCCAAGTAAAGAAACATCTCGTCCAAACTTATGAAAGATAGGAAAATTTGTTAGCCAGACGCTAAATATATCGAAGTAGGAAAATTTGTTAGCCAAAATTGAAAAATATTGATCAAGTAAAGAAATATCGCATCCAAACTTACGAAAGGTAGGAAATTTTGTACACCAAATTGGAAAAAGGTCGGCCAAATACAGAAATGTCGCAACCACACTTATGAAAAGAAGGGAAAATATTGTCCAAGTAACGAAATATCTCGTCCAAATTTATAAAAAAGTAGGAAAATGTGTCAACCAATGGTGAAAAAATAGTGGCCAAGTAAAGAAATATCTTGTCCAAACTTATAAACTGTAAGAAAATTTGTTAACTAAATGGGAAATATAATGGCCAAATTAAAACATATTTAACCAATCTTGCAAATATCTCGTCCAAACTTATAAAATTTATCACAGCCACAGTGCAGAGATATGATCACCGATGCTACTTGGAGAAGACGCATCAGCACGTAACAGCTATCGGGTAATACAGTGACGAAAGGCTAGTGAAATGTAACAGATGTATAATATTACACACGAACACAACAAACTGTCCCGATTCAACCTTAGGCAATGTATGTAACATGACATGTCACGTGTCCGCTGGCATAACCAGCGACGTTATAACATAAGAAATTAGACAGCTACACTGTCATTACCTCTCTGTGTTCATACGGGTCTTTACATAGGAAAAAAATTGACCAAGTAACGAAATATCGCCGACAAACTTATGAAAAGTAGGAAACGTTACAGAAAAATCTCACCCAAAGTTATAAAAAGTATTAAAATCTGTTAACCAAATTTGGAAAATGTTGACCAAGTTGGAAAATGTGTTAGTCAAAGAGGAAAATACTGACCAAGTAATGAACTACAGCCTTCATACTTACGAAAAGTAGGAAACTTTGTTAACCATATGTGAAAAAAATATCGCCCAATAAGAGAAATATCTCGTCCAAACTTTAAAAAAGTAGGAAAATTGTCAGCCAAATGGGAAAAGGTTAGGCCAAATACAGAAATAACTCTTCCAAACTTAAGAAAAGTAGGAAAACTTGTTAATCAAATGGGAAACAAGATTTACCAAATACAGAAATATCTCAGCCAAACTTATAAAAATTAGGAAACTTTTTAACCAAACGGGAAAAAATATTGATCAAGTAAAGAAATATCACAGCCAATCTTATAAAAAAGTAGGACAATGTGATAGCCAAATGGGATATATATCGACCAAGTAGGAAAATGTGTTAGCCAAATGTGAAAAATATTGGTCAAGTAAAGAAATATCGCATCAAAACCAATGAAAGGTAGTAAAAGTTGTGCAACAATTGGGGAAAATATTGGTTAAACTTGCAAATAGCTCGTCCAAACTTATGAAAATTACGCAACTTTGTCAACCAAATGTGAACAAGGTCGGCCAAGTAACAAAATTTCTCATCCAAACTTATAAAAAGTTGAAAACATTGTTAACCAAACGGGGAAAACTAGTGGCCAAAGAGAGAAATATTTCAACTAAGCTTAAAAATGTAGGAGAATTTGTCAGCAAATTGGGAAAAAAGTCGGCCAAACACAAAAATATCGCAACCAAACTTATAAAAAGAGGGGTAAAGTTTGACCAAGTAACGAAATATCTCATTAAAACTTTAAAAAAGTAGGAACATTTGTTAACCAAAGGGGAAAATCTTGGCCAAGTAAGACAATTTGTTAACCAAAATAATACAAATATTGACCAAGTAACGAAATATCTCCGCGAAACTTATGAAAAGTATGAAAATTTGTTGAGCAAGTATGAAAAATGTATCAACCAAAGAGAGAATTACCTCACCCACATTTTTAAAAAGTAGGAAAATGTGTTAACCAAATGGGCAATATATCGGCCAAATACAGAAATATTTCGTCCATAGTTATAAAAAGAAGGAAGTTTGTTAACCGAAAATGGGAAAGATACTGACCAAATAGGAAAATGTGTTAACCAAATAGGAAAAATCTTGGACAAGTAAGAAATTTTTTTTTGCCAAATGGGAAAAATATGGTACACTTAACGAAATATATCGTCCCCACTTATTAAAACTAGGACGATTTGTTAGCCAAATAGGAAAAATCTTGGACAAGTAAGAACATTTGTGAGCCAAATGGGAAAACATATTGACCAAGGAACGAAATACAGCGTCCAAACATATGAAAAGTAGGAAAATTTGTTAACCAACGGTGAAAAATGTTAAGCAAAATAGGAAATATCGCATCCAAACTTATGAAAAGCATGAAACTTTATTAACCAAATGTGAAAAATAGTCGCCAAGTAATGAAATATTGCGCCTAAATTTATAAAACGTATGAAACTTTTGTTAACCAAAGACAAAATATCGTGACCAAGTAAAGAAATATCGCAGCCAAACTTATTACCAAAAATAGGAAACTTTGGTAACCAAATGGGAAAAGTGTTGATTGAAATAATAAATAGCTCATTCAAACTTATAAAAATGTAGAAATATTTGTTAACCAAATGGGAAATATATTGGCCATGTAAGAAAATTTGATAGCCAAATGGGAAACATTGACCAAGTAACGAAATACATCAGCCAAATTTTTGAAAAATCAGAAACTTTGTTAACCAAATGTGAAAATATATCGACCAAAGTGAGAAATATTTCAACTAAACTTATAACAATTAGGAACATTTGTCACCCAAATGGGAAAAAGGTCGGCCAAACACAGAAGTATCTCAACCAAACTTAGAAAAAAGAAGGGAAAAGATTGACCAAGTAACGAAATATCTCGTCAAAACTTATGAAAAGTAGGAACAATTGTTAACCAAATGACAAAAATCTTGGCCAAGTAACGTAATACATCATCCAAACTTATGAAAAGTAGGAAACTTTGTCAACCAAATGTGAAAAGGCTGCTCGAATTTCAACCAAACTTATAAATATCTCAGCCAAACTTATGAAAAGTAGGAAACTTTTTTAACCAAAGCGAAAAATTTTGGCTATAGTTCAAATTTTCACATTTGGTTAACACATTTTCCTATTTTTCGTACGTTTGGTTGAGATATTTATAAGTTTCGTTGAAATTTGGCCGAAGTTTTCACATGTGGTTAACAAATTTTCCTATATTTATATAAAATATAGGAAAATTTGTTAACCAAATGTGAAAACTTCGGCCAAATTTCAACGAAACTTATAAATATCTCAACCAAACGTACGAAAAATAGGAAAATGTGTTAACCAAATGTGAATATTTTGGCCAAACTTCAACCAAACTTATAAATATCTCAACCAAACTTATGAAAATTAGGAACATTTGTTAACCAAATGTGAAAAATTTCGGCCAAATTTCAGCCACACTTATAAATATCGCAACCAAACTTGTGAAATGTAGTAAGATTTGTCGACCAAATAGGAAAAAACGTTGGCCAAATACAGAAATATCTCGAACAAACTTGTAAAAAGCTCGTCCAAACTTAGGAAACGTAAGAAACTGCTAACCAAAGGTGAAAAAATGTTGGCTAAGTAAATAAATTTTGCATCCTACCTCACGAAACGTAGGAAAATGTGTTGACCAAATGGGAAAAATAGCTTGCGTTGTCATTTCACTTCCGCAATAGCGTAAGTCTCCAACCAACCATCAGTGTCTGTTATGTGATCTTAAGACCACGTCTACCTTATTGACCCCTTGAATACCATCTACCTCATCTTCTAACCGACTGTCAACGTTTCATACCACTTAAC
Source organism: Cepaea nemoralis (assembly GCA_014155875.1). NCBI lineage: Eukaryota > Metazoa > Mollusca > Gastropoda > Stylommatophora > Helicidae > Cepaea > Cepaea nemoralis. The sequence continues at coordinate 13,344 of JACEFZ010022662.1, read as the reverse complement.
ACAAACATTCTCTTTGATCACACTACAGCCAGTTTTCTACTAACTGGGTAATATTCCAACCTACTAGAGATAATCGTATGTCCCCTAGGCAAACAACACCTTATTCTAGAAAATTAGAGGTATCTTATGTAATAAGTCACAATCGTTGAATAAAAACAAAATTCAACAATAAAATTGTGCAAACATTAACAATTAAAGTTGTCTTTATTGTTTCCAAATTGAATGTTTCTCCATCAAATAATTCTCTTATATACTCATTCCACGTCATCATTATAGCACATTCCTCCAATAATAACTTTTTCTGTTTTTGATTTCAAACTCCCTGAATTTATTCTTATTTTTATTTCACTGAGCACACTTATTTGTCTCTGCATATGTTTGTATCTGTAATGGAATTTAATTCAATTATTTATTTTTTTTGCACTGCTCGTTTAACCAACTTTCTTTTGCCTTCACACATTTATCCCTTATTTCATTATTTATCTTAGCATATTCTTGTTTGTCATTTTTACTCTGATTTCTTTTGTCCATCAGCATTAAGATTTATTCATTCATCCACTTGTTCTTAACATTTTGGCTTCTCTCCGGTAATATTGCTTTGCAAGTTGATGAATGGAGTCTCTTAACATTTTCCATTGCTCATTTCATTGTTCAGTTCATTCATTGGCACCTTGCCGTCTTGACAGACGATAGTTTGTGCTTTAAAAAGGCATAATAACTTTTAACTATGGCGGTAGCGAGTGTGACTGATAAGGCCAATTTGCGCTGTAAATGTCCGTTCACAGTGGGTGCATGTGAACACGTGGTCATTTCCACCATCATGCACCATCTTACGTCTCAAACGCTTGGTGTGTGACTTTTCTGCAATAATTTTCTCCTTTGACTTTATTCCATTTCTGATATTTGCCCTCCATGCAACACGTTCAGCGGCGACTTGCTCCCAATGTGCATTATCAATGCCTGTATCAATCATGTCCCGCTTACACACATCTTTGTATCGTAGTAGAGGCCGACCCTGAGATCTCTTACCCATCTGTAATTCACCAAAAAAGATATCCTTTGGTATTCTACCATCATCCATCCTCCTAAGATGTCCTATCCATCTAAGTCTACGAAGACTGAGCATGGAATAAACTGTCACACAACCTGATCTTTCCAATACTTCAGTATCTGTGATTTTCTCTTGCCACTTAATACCAAGAATTCTTCGCAGACACAGCATATGAAAGCTGTTTAAGTTGTTCTCTTGGTGTGAGTAAGTTGTCCAGGTTTCACTGCCATAGAGAAGAGTACTAAGGACACAGGCTTGATAGACAAGGACTTTTGTTTTGGCAGTAAGCTTCCTGTTCTCCCAGACTCTTTTTCTTAACCTGTTCATTGTTGTTGCTGCCTTACCAATCCGGATGTTGATTTCCTGATCTAGGGATAATTTGCTATTTACCACTGATCCTAGATATGTAAAATGGTCTACTATCTCTAGTTCGGCGTCGTCAATAAAGATTGATGGTACCCCATGTGCACCTTGTGACATAATCTGTGTCTTCCTTTTGCTAATTGTTAAACCAAATTCAGAACAAGCATTGGAGAATGCAGATAGTAGACATTGCAATTCTTCCTCAGAGTGGGTCGTAACTGCAGCATCTTCTGCAAAAAGTAACTCTCTGATCAGTACCCTCCTAATTTTGGTCTTAGCCTTCAATCTCTGAGCATTGTAGAGGCCGCCATCTGAGCGTGAGTGAATGTATATACCACCATCCTGATCATGAAATGCATATTTCAGTAGAAGTGAAAAGTATATTCCAAAGAGGGTGGGAGCTAGTACACAACCTTGCTTAACTCCACTCTTGATTTCAAATTCTTCAGAAGTTGCACCATCAAACTTGATTATACCCTTCATGCCTGTGTGGAACGATTCCACAATGGACAGAAGAGTTGGTGGGCAGCCAATCTTCTTTAGTGCCTTGAACAGACCCTCACGACTGACCAAATCAAATGCCTTTGTGAGGTCGATGAAGGCAATAAACAGTGGTTGATTCTGTTCACGGCATTTTTCTTGCATTTGTCGCAATGAGAATATCATATCAGTGGTAGACCGGTTCTGTCGAAAGCCACACTGTGATTCGGGGTAGACTTGATCTCCTAGGACTTGAAGTCTGCGCAGAACAATTCTGGCAAATACTTTTCCAACAATACACAGAAGTGAGATACCCCTATAGTTGTTGCAGTCGCTCCGATCGCCCTTGTTCTTGTACAGTGTTATGATGCTTGAATCTTTGAAATCCTGTGGGACTTGTCCTTCACGCCAGCATAGCTCTATTAGCTGGTGGATCTGTATAGTGAGTGTGTCTTGCCCACTCCTGATAACCTATATTGGAATCCCATCCTTACCTGGAGCCTTGCCAGATGCAAGTTCATTTATAGCACACTTATTTTCTGTTATGGTGGGAAGTGTGTCCAGGTGGTCAAGAGTTGGTAGAGCCTCTATGGCGTTGAGGGCATCATCCGCTAGTTTGGTCTCACTTGAGTAAAGCTCCAAATAGTGCTCTACCCGTCTGTCCATCTGCTGTTTCTTATCAGTGATGATTTCTCCAGTCAAGGTTTTCAATGGTGCACTTCTTTTGATCACTGGACCGCAGGCTTTCTTTATTCCTTCATACATGCTTCTTATGTCTCCCTTATCACTTGCGATTTGAATGGACTCACATAACTTGATCCAATAATCATTTGCACACTGCCTGGCAGCCTTTTGCACATCCTTCCTAGCTTGCTTAAGCTCACTCAGAGTGTTACGCGTTGGTCTTTCCTTATTTCTTAAGAGAGCTTTCTTCTTCTTATCAATCAAGGGCTGCAGAGTCTCGCTGTTGGCCGCAAACCAGTCCTGCCTCTTATGATCCACAGTGCCGTAAACCCCTACGGCAGTTTTATAAAGAGTTTCCTTAATTTGACCCCACTTTTCATTTACTGTACAATTTTCTGGTGTATCAGTGAAAGCGTCTTCAAGTTGCTGTTGAAACTGAAAGTACTTTTCAGGATCATGAGTGTTAATAATATTAATCCTGAGGCTAGATTTGTGTTTAGCTGTGTAGATTCTCTTTGGTCTCAGTCTAACCCTTGCAACAACCAAAGAATGATCCGTATCACAGTCAGCACTGTGGTAACTACGAGTCAATGATATATGGTTCAGATGTGTCTCCGTGTGATGATGAAGTCCAGCTGGTGCCAATGGCCGGATCTTGGATGTTTCCATGTGACCTTATGCATCTCTTTTGTTTTAAAAAAGGAGTTTGTAATACATAGGTCATTACTGGTGCAATGCTCCAGCAGCCTTTGCCCATTTTCATTCATGCGACCGATGTTGTATTTTCCAAGGCACACTGGCCATGAACTCGAGTCCTTGCCCACACGAGCATTGAAATCACCGAGCATATAAATGTAGTCAGATTTTGGAACTGCCTTGATCACGGAGTCTAACTCCTCATAGAACGAATCCTTCACATCATCAGAGGAATCGAGTGTCGGTGCATATGCAGTAATAATGGTGGCAAACCCACAAGAGGTTGCCAAGCGCAGGGATAATAGTCTTTCATTTCCTCCTGCTGGAATTTCAATCATTCCCAGTAGCGAATTCTTCACTGCAAAGCCCACACCGTGTTGCCTTTATTCTGCCTGCCCTCTACCCTTCCAGAAAAAGGTGTAGTTGTTTTCCCTGAGTGACCCTTCCTCGGCGAGGCGAGTCTCCTGCAGGCCAGCAATATCAATGTTTAGACGATTGAGTTCGGCATCAATCTCCGGTAATATTGCTTTGCAAGTTGATGAATGGAGTCTCTTAACATTTCCCATTGCTCATTTATACTCTGTATTTTAACTATTGCATTGTACCTATCCTTCACAGTCACTCTATATTGTTCTTGAATTTTTTTTTATCTACTTTCAGAACATCATTTAAAGTCTCACGTTTTTAACCATTTTCCCCCTCTCTTTAATATAACTTGTATGTGTCCACATAGTGGTATATGATCACTATTAGTCAGCACCAGGCATTGTCTTTACATTACTTAAAGTATTTCTAAATCTTTTATTAATAAGTATGTAGTCAATTTGGTTGCTTATTTTCGTATCAGGACTTTTCCATCTGTATAGTCATCTTTTATGGTGTTTAAACCATGTGTTTCCAGTTATCATATCATTGATATTTGCCCATTCCATTAGTTTCTCTCCTCTTTCATTTCTTGTACCTAATCCATAATTCCCCACTCCAGCCTACATTTTCCCCTTTTCTACTTTTTCATTAAAATCTCGCAGGATTATTTTTATTTGTTGTGATCCAATTTGAGCCATTGCCATTTTTACTTCATCGTATAAGTGTTGTATTTATTTCATCACTACTGCTTGTTGTTGGTGCATATAATATTTATATCTATTGGTTTGCCTTTGATTTTGAACATAATAACTATCTGAAAAACACCAGTATTCTTTAATTGACTTGGCTGTTTTTTCATCAAATATTTTTCATACACCATTTGCTAGTGTGACCCCTCCAGAATAATCACTGTGTGTTTGTCAGCTATAATTTTGCCCGATCCCTTCCATTTACTCTCACTTATGCCTAGTTATTTATTTTCACGCTATCCATCTTTCTTAGTACATTACTCAACATTCCTAGCTCGTTTAATGTCTACCATTCCAATTTATTTATTTTAGTTATGGTTTTGCCATCAGTAGCTGGATGACGGTCTGGTGTCACCTGTGGCTCATGACTGTTCCACCAGAACGACGATGTCCTAAGACAGCCATTAATGGGCTGTTGGATTGCCGAGACTCCTGTTTTTTCCACTTTTCACATTGGACAGTGAGGAGCATTTTGTGTGATATTCATCAGTCAGTCAGTCAGTTAGTCTGTCAGTTAGTCAGTCAGTCAGATAGTTAGTTAGTCAGTTAGCCAGTTAGTCTATTAGCCAGTTAGTCAGTTAGCTAGCTAGCTAGTTAGTTAGTTAGTTAATTAGTTAGTGAGTGAGTTAGTTAGTTAGTTAGTTAGTTAGTTAGTTAGTAGGTCGGTCGGTCAGTCAGTCAGTCAGTCAGTCAGTTAGTTAGTTAGATGTTTAGTTAGTTGGTTAGTTAGTTGGTTAGTTAGTTGGTTATTTAGTTAGTTGGTTAGTTAGTTAGGTGGTTGGTTAGTTAGTTAGTTAGTTAGTTAGCTAGTTAGTGAGTTAGTGAGTTAGTGAGTGTGTGAGTGAGTGAGTGAGTGAATGAGTGAGTGAGTCAGTGAGTCAGTGAGTGAGTGAGACAGTAAGTGAGTGAGTCAATCAGTCAGGCAGTCAATCAGTCAGTCAGTCAGTCAGTCAGTTAGTTGGTTAGTTAGATAGCTAGCTAGTTAGTTAGTTAGTTAGTTAGTTAGTTAGTGAGTTAGTGAGTTAGTTTAGTTAGTGAGTTAGTTTACTTAGTTAGTTAGTTAGTTAGTTAATGTGGGTGGGTGAGTGAGTGAATGGGTGTGTGAGTGAGTGAGAGAGTGAGTGAGTGAGAGAGTGAATGAGTGAGTGAGTGAGTGAGTGAGTTAGTTAGTTCAGTTAGTTCAGTTAGTTTAGTTAGTTTAGTTAGTTAGTTAGTTTAGTTAGTTAGTTAGTTTAGTTAGTTAGTTAGTTTAGTTAGTTAGTTAGTTTAGTTAGTTAGTTTGGTTAGATTAGTTAGTTAGTTTAGTTAGTTTGGTTAGTTTAGTTAGTTAGTTTAGTTAGTTAGTTTAGTTAGTTAGTTTAGTTAGTTAGTTTAGTTAGTTTAGTTTAGTTAGTTAGTTAGTTAGTTAGTTTAGTTAGTTAGTTTAGTTAGTTAGTTTAGTTAGTTAGTTTAGTTAGTTAGTTTAGTTAGTTAGTTAGTTAGTTAGTTAGTTTAGTTAGTTAGTTTAGTTAGTTAGTTTAGTTAGTTAGGTAGTTAGTTTCGTTAGTTAGTTAGTTTAGTTAGTTAGTTAGTTTAGTTAGTTAGTTTAGTTAGTTTGGTTAGATTAGTTAGTTAGTTTAGTTAGTTTGGTTAGTTTAGTTAATTAGTTAATTTAGTTAGTTAATTTGGTTAATTTGATTAGTTTAGTTAGTTAGTTTAGTTAGTTAGTTAGTTAGTTTAGTTAGTTAGTTTAGTTAGTTAGTTAGTTTAGTTAGTTTGTTTAGTTTAGTTATTTAGTTAGTTTAGTTAGTTAGTTTAGTTAGTTAGTTAGTTAGTTTAGTTAGTTAGTTAGTTTAGTTAGTTAGTTTAGTTAGTTAGTTTAGTTTGTTTGTTTAGTTAGTTTGTTTAGTTAGTTAGTTTAGATAGTTAGTTTAGTTAGTTTGTTTAGTTAGTTGGTTAGTTTAGTTAGTTAGTTTAGTTAGTTAGTTAGTTAGTTTAGTTAGTTAGTTAGTTTAGTTAGTTAGTTTAGTTTGTTAGTTTAGTTAGTTTAGTTAGTTTGTTTAGTTTAGTTAGTTAGTTAGTTAGTTTAGCTAGTTTGTTTAGTTTAGTTAGTTAGTTAGTTTAGCTAGGTAGTTTAGTTAGTTAGTTAGTTAGTTAGTTTAGTTAGTTAGTTTAGTTAGTTAGTTTAGTTAGTTTGTTTAGTTTAGTTAGATAGTTAGTTTAGTTAGTTAGTTTAGTTAGATAGTTAGTTAGTTTAGTTAGTTAGTTTAGTTAGTTAGTTAGTTTAGTTAGTTAGTTTAGTTAGTTTGGTTAGATTAGTTAGTTAGTTTAGTTAGTTTGGTTAGTTTAGTAAGTTAGTTAGTTTAGTTAGTTAGTTTAGTTAGTTAGTTTAGTTAGTTAGTTTAGTTAGTTAGTTTAATTTGATAGTTAGTTAGTTAGTTAGTTAGTTTAGTTAGTTAGTTTAGTTAGTTAGTTTAGTTAGTTAGTTTAGTTAGTTAGTTTAGTTAGTTAGTTTAGTTAGTTAGTTAGTTAGTTAGTTAGTTAGTTAGTTAGTTAGTTAGTTAGTTAGGTTAGTTAGTTAGTTTAGTTAGTTAGTTAGTTAGTTAGTTGGTTAGATTAGTTAGTTAGTTTAGTTAGTTTAGTTAGTTTAGTTAGTTAGTTAGTTTAGTTAGTTAGTTAGTTTAGTTAGTTAGTTAGTTTAGTTAGTTAGTTTGGTTAATTTAGTTAGGTTAGTTAGTTAGTTTAGTTAGATAGTTAATTAGTTAGTTAGTTTAGTTAGTTAGTTTAGTTAGTTAGTTATTAGTTAGTTAGTTTAGTTAGTTAGTTAGTTAGTTAGTTAGTTAGTTAGTTAGTTAGTTAGTTAGTTAGTTAGTTAGTTAGTTAGTTTAGTTAGTTAGTTTAGTTAGTTAGTTAGTTAGTTTAGTTAGTTAGTTAGTTTAGTTAGTTAGTTAGTTAGTTAGTTAGTTTAGTAGTTAGTTTAGTTAGTTTAGTTAGTTTAGTTAGTTAAGTTAGTTAGTTGTTAGTTAGTTAGTTTAGTTAGTTAGTTAGTTAGTTAGTTAGTTAGTTAGTTTAGTTAGTTAGTTTAGTTAGTTAGTTAGTTTAGTTAGTTTAGTTTAGTTAGTTAGTTAGTTAGTTAGTTAGTTAGTTAGTTAGTTAGTTAGTTAGTTTAGTTAGTTAGTTTAGTTAGTTTGGTTAGATTAGTTAGTTAGTTTAGTTAGTTGGTTAGTTTAGTTAGTTAGTTAGTTTAGTTAGTAATTTAGTTAGTTAGTTTAGTTAGTTAGTTAGTTAGTTAGTTAGTTAGTTAGTTAGTTAGTTTAGTTAGTTAGTTTAGTTAGTTAGTTTAGTTAGTTAGTTAGTTAGTTAGTTTACTAGTTAGTTTAGTTAGTTAGTTAGTTAGTTAGTTAGTTAGTTAGTTTAGTATTTAGTTTAGTTAGTTAGTTTAGTTAGTTAGTTTAGTTAGTTATTTTAGTTAATTAGTTAGTTAGTTTAGTTAGTTAGTTAGTTTAGTTAGTTAGTTAGTTTAGTTAGTTAGTTTAGTTAGTTTGGTTAGATTAGTTAGTTAGTTTAGTTAGTTTGGTTAGTTAGTTAGTTAGTTAGTTTAGTTAGTTAATTTGGTTAATTTGGTTAGTTGAGTTAGTTAGTTTAGTTAGTTAGTTAGTTAGTTAGTTTAGATAGTTAGCTTAGTTAGTTAGTTAGTTTAGTGAGTTTGGTTAGTTTAGTGAGTTTGTTTAGTTTAGTTATTTAGTTAGTTTAGTTAGTTAGTTTAGTTAGTTAGTTAGTTTAGTTAGTTAGTTAGTTTAGTTAGTTAGTTTAGTTAGTTAGTTTAGTTTGTTTGTTTAGTTAGTTTGTTTAGTTAGTTAGTTTAGTTAGTTAGTTTAGTTAGTTTGTTTAGTTAGTTGGTTAGTTTAGTTAATTAGTTTAGTTAGGTAGTTAGTTAGTTTAGTTAGTTAGTTAGTTTAGTTAGTTAGTTTAGTTA
>JACEFZ010022661.1:0-23760 GCA_014155875.1 Cepaea nemoralis | reverse complement strand
CAAACCCCGGGTTTGGGGGGTTTGGGGTTTTAAAACATTTTTAAAACATAATCTGGCCCTTCGTGGGCATCGAGGGGAATTTCTTTTATCGGACCAGAGGAGCTTTAAGCTAAAAACGGGGAATATTTTTACCCTTCGACTGTTGGCAAAATAATGTTCCTTGGCGGAAACTCAAAGGGAAAAGTAAGAAAAATTTTTTTAACTCAAAAAAGTAAAAACGAAATAATCGATTTTTGGTAAAAAGTCAAGAAAAACAATTTCAGAAATTAAGGGATGAAGATTTCACTTTTGGGTTTTTCCAACACCCCCAAAAACGGTATCCGAAATTCTACGTTATGTTCATATTGATGTGACAATAGAAAGGAAAAAAGAAAAGGTTTCGGGGTATTTAAGTAAAGGAAAAGCCTTGGTAACGGAAACTTTTTAAAAAAATTAGAAAAAGATAACATTGATCAAGACTTCGCACCCAAATTTTGTGCTGCAGTTATGGCTGGAAACCGTTATGATAATCTATTTACAGTAAGGGCCAGTTTAAGCGCAGTTATGGCGGGAGTGGGGGCCCCTCCAACAGAGAATTCTTGACAGTAACCCAAAAGCTGTGTTTGTGAATTGCGAGAACCACAGCCTCAATTTGGCCTGTGTCGATACAAGTGAGACGGAACCTGCTTGTCGTTACATTTTTTGGAGTTGTTGAAAAGCTGTTTACTTTTTTTTCTTCATCTACCTCCCGTTAAGAGGTCTTAAAATCATTTACCTCTCGAACTGTCAAAAGACAATGTGATACATGATGGAGTTCTCGCCATGACGCTGTGCAAGTAATCCACGCGGAGTTGGACAACGTTATTGCCAGCCTTGAACACCTGCAGGAAGGAGAATTTTCTAGGGAAACCAAATGTGATGCAGGCTCGCTTCTGAACTCTATTCAACAATTTTTGTTTATATCGTTATTAAATTTTCAGTACCCGATTTTAGCGTCAATAGAGAAAGTGACAAAACGTTTGCAGGACCCGAAAATGGGGTTCCATGAAGCTTCTTGTGATCTAAAGGGGCTTGTGCAAATCTTGAGTTTGAAAAATGACGAAATTATCCACAATGCAATACATTCAGCTGACGAATATTGTGAGACATGGGAAATTGAAATTGCACGAATAAGGAGAAGAAGGATGATGGTTGGCGAATCAGCACGAGATAGTGGATTGACGGCACAGCAAGAAATGAATAGAGTAATGGTAGAGATCATGAACAGATTAAAAACGGTAATTAAAGACCGCACTGTTCGCCTTCAAGAACTCAGAGACCGATTTGCATTTCTTTTGAATTTACATTCAGTCGCAGTCGCAATTGCAGATGAAAATGAAAGAGAGAAATTACAGAAGGAATGTTCGGACTTTGAACGCTATTATGATAATGATGTGAAGGCCGTTCAGTTATATGATGAAATAATTGACTTTGTGATGCTCTTTCAAGCTGGAGGTAATACAGTTCCGCCCGATCCTAAAGATGTTATAGAGTCGTTACTACCGTTTGGAAGGGCTGTGTTTCCGACGATGTGCGTTGCATATAGACTACTACTGACCGTAGCATTTTCAATCGCAAGTTATGAAAGGTCATTTTCAAATTTGAAATCAATAAAAACACACCTCAGGTCTTCTATGTCACAAGAACTACTGACTAACATTGCTTTAGTCAGATTGAACAAGAATTCATCACCAGGAATGTAAAAAGTGAAGTAGTTCAAATGTTTTGTGACAGGAGATCCAATTTAGGGAATCGAACTTAATAAATGTGGGTATGTGGCTGACCGCTGAGACTGAGTGCTGTCATATTACATATATAGTTAATTTGAATAAAGTTTTTATGTCATGTTTTCCATACAGGCTATACTATGATTAGTAATATTAGTCTAACTTCCTAAGCATAAAATACAAAGTCTACAATTCGGTTTCCGATCGTCAAAATAGGCTAAAAGTACCATACGGCAATGTGCAATTCTCAAAAACTTCCTGGGGGAAAGGGAGAGGGGGCAGCACAGTGCATGTGTGAGGGGAGGGGGAATGAATTAGGGAAAGAACAATTTAGGGGCATCCAATCAAGAGGTTGGCCCCGGGCATCAAAGAACCTCTGCACGCCACTGGCAACGAACCTGAAAAAGAATGACAAGTATATAATATATTGCCAAGGAACAAAACTACATATGTTCATTTCAAGGGAAATTATTAGCAGTTGCATGACAGTATTTTGTTATATTTTATAATAATTTAAATAACTGTAGTATTTATCTTAATCTTTATAAGATTTCCAAAACTTTTAAATACATCTATGTGTTATCATAAAAACATAATAATTTTAAGATATCTTCAAAGTTTGTTTAAATACATTGGCTTAATTTTAGGTCCGTGAGAATTTTCTAACTCATTTTAGTACTTGTCTTAAATATAACATTTAATGTTGTTATTCTTATAATGCCACTACACGTCTATAAGATGTAATGTATACAAATATTTTGCCGGCCTGTTTTACAGGCCACATATAATGTTTTTGGCCTTCACCTGCAGGCTGTGACTTGCTCAAGGCTACAATGTCGATGTTGTACCTGCCCAACTCTCCCGCAATCAGTGCTGTACCATATGGAGTCTCCGTGGCGAAGTGGCCAAGACGCCTGACTCGGGCTCCAATGGTTAAGGTTCGATTCCGGGCCGCATCCTTCTATTCACGAGTGCATTTTTGCAGACTCCTGTGGGTCGTTGCTGGAGCTACAGAGTTCGTGCTTTATGTGTCGCTTTCCGAGCTGCGGAAAGAGACAGCATTATTGGATAAAATCCCGGAAGTCGACCCTTTTGACTTTCAAGCGACTTTTTGAAGTGCTGTACGTCTCTCTGGGCCCGACTCGCTTTCTCTGTCTTGTGCGGACATTCCAAGTCCCGATAGATAAGTGAGTATGGTTTTGTTTATATTGATTACCTGTTTTACTTTGGTTTTATGTCGACCGCAGTTATAGGGACCCATCAACCGCGGCTAGCTGGTTAGGTAATGATAGAGCAGACAATGTTTAGGGCACTTTTTCAATCCCCTTCCTGGTGCTATAATGGTGGGCAGTGCTTTCTGTAGAGGCTGCTCAGTCGCGCAGGACATGCTGAATCCCACTGCTGCTCCGATCAGTAAAAGATAACCATATGGCCTGAGCCGTCCTGTCTGCAGGTCTGCAATAACGACTACCAGCGTACCCACGCCTGCCGCTTCGCCGCTCGCCCATCGCAACTGTGGCTTGAAGGCGATAAATGAAGTTAGATGAATAATGACTTGCGCGGTGAATTGGATTAAAGTGAGGAAGAGCTGCGCAATTCGTCAAACTCACTCTCTCGCCTAAGTCCATCTGAATCCAGTGACAAGACAAGTCAAGACGACTGGAGACGAATACTGGTGCAGTGGATTAACAGGGCGCTCTACATGCATTGTTGTGCTCATTATGTTCAACAATGCTTTGCAGGTAAACGCCGTCTTGCCCGTTAAACTATCAAGGATTTCTTCCGCGCATCTTCTGCCGAATCCCGTTTTCACGTGCTGAGTATGCATACCCTAGTTCACCGAACGCCGAATCTGTTAACCTCGCCTGATTTTACCTGTTTGTCACAGCCGTTGTCCCGTGGATGGCCACTGTCACATGCTGACAGCTACATGGAGCCACAGGCGTGGTTTGTATGTCAGGCTTGGACCAATGGAGAATGGGCCCTGCAATGATTAATGTCTCATACATTCATTCATACCGCTAAGCTTCTTTAAACAAAAACTAAGTGTGAATGAGAATACTTGGAGTATGAAAGAATTTCTATTGAAAGTGTGTAGTATGTTTTAGAGCAAATGATTACCCCACGATTATTATCAACACGTAATGTTTAGGTAACTACACCATGCTGTGAATGAAATGTTGTAATGTGTATATTAATGTATATGTTGTACACGTAAACACACACACACACACACACACACACACACACACACACACACACACAGAGCCTTGTAAATACACAGTTATGTACGCCATAACAGTTTTTAATTAAAAAAGAAAAAAATTGATGGGCCTCCTTCCATCCTTATGCAAGGAGTGCGTGTGTACATGCACCATGCCATAAATGTTACATTATTATATGTATGTATGAATGTGTTTATTCGCACATGTGTCACTTAACACTAACAAACGGCAACGCTATGTGATATTTATATATATATATATATATATATATATATATATATATATATATATATATATATATATATATATATATATATATATAAACAAAGGAAACACACATTACAACATGTAAATACACACTGCTTTGTATGAAAGACATGTTTTGAAAACGTCACGGAAGTGAGTCCCCTACCCAGGTGGGGGAGGGAAGGGAATCCCATCACTGAATCATTGGGAAAAAACCGAATAACAGATGGTACTCCAAGGTTGAGACCCTTCCATTGCACTTTGGTGAGGTTGACGCCTGCGATCACCCCAAATGTGGGTGTCTCGAGTGCACAATTTTCTCGTAAGGGGGACTGCGTTCGCGCTATTCCCCCCCCCCCCCCCCCCCCCAAAAAAAAAAAAAAGATTGTTGAGATTGTTAGAACATTTACTACTTCCTATATATGTTTAGATTTAGCCAAACGTGTGCTCGGTAATATCGCACTACAATAATCATGTTTATTCTACTATTGACAAGTGTGTCACCTACATGTGCAATGCTAATACGCTTAGGCCGGGTCTCTGTTTTTGTCTCGATTATGCCAAGCCATCCTGGCATATATATCTTCGTTTCCACATCCTCTTTTCCCGTCAAGTTTTCTAGAGGGCACGAAGTTTTCAAGTGTATTTCTCATTCCGTACCACGAGTTTACACACAACTGGACTGTTTGCGTACCACGAGTTTTACACACACCTGGACTGTTTGCGTACCACGAGTTTTACACACAACTGGACTGTTTGCGTACCACGAGTTTTACACACAACTGGACTGTTTCCGTACCACGAGTTTTACACACAACTGGACTGTTTGTGTACCACGAGTTTTACACACAACTGGACTGTTTCCGTACCACGAGATTTTACACACAACTGGACTGTCTGCGTTTACTTTTTCTATTCAGTTTAAGTATTTTCATTTCTTCCTTGAATGAACTTTCTCATTCGTTTTTCTGTCCATCCAATAGCATTCTTTGCATTCTCCTCAGAAATCTCATGTTCACTGCCATTAGATGTTTCCAAGCTTGCCTGCGGTAAAGCTGTAGAAATGTAAACAGTATAAAATAACACGAAGTAGTGCAGTTTTACAGAACACAATGACGGAAAACAAAGGACGTTGCGACGATTAGCCTTCATCAGCCAAGTACGACCAGGGAGGCCAGATCCATAATAACATTGCTCCCCACTTCAATTTATCATAGTCCATTACCCCATATGGACAATAATCATCTTCGGATTAATAAGCCTTTGAGGGTAAACCCAGGACTAACATTCTGAGCCGGTGATGAATCCTAACTATAACTTTTCCTTGAAGTTGAACAGGTTAGGGGTAATGATAAAATCAAATCGAATGCAGATTTGTACTCATGACCATCGAGTCGACAGGCGAGCATCTAGCCACACCGCTAGCTTGGCTTCCGTGTTAAACGCGTACTTACAATTGAGACAGATCAGCTTTCTTCCGTTTATTGGAACATTCTAACGAAATAATTGTGTCCATGGATTTAAGAGGACGAAAATGTCGGAAACTAAAGGGGGACAATCTAAAACTGAGGAATGGTCCTATTGTTCCAAGAGAAATAACTCACACAATAGGACTAGAAACGTTTGTTTGAAGGTGCAACAATAAACACTGAATGTTTGGAAGGGATACCTACAATTTATAATTATATGCAACTTTTGAATGCAAACCGTAATTAATGTGAAGAGTTAATGTATGTAAAGAAATAAATAGTATGCAGTCATTACACAAACAATTAGTGAACATTGCTGCATATGACGTCTAAGCGCCTTCTTGTATTTTCGTAAATGCAAAAGATAACACGCAACTCACCTTGTAACAACACAGTTTTGTACGAAATAAAACTACATTAAAAAGAAAGACATGTATATATATTAATAACGAAGACACACCCCTTAGATTGTACGATTCATTGCCTGGCATATTTCGCTGCATCTCGTCAGGTACATACCGCAGAAGTCACACAACATAGACTAAAACAATTAGATACATTTTCCAAGCTGAAATATACACATGATCGCACAGTAATATCAATTGTTTACCATGGTAATTTTAAATGGACTATCATGTCTTTCTGTAGATTAATCATTACGGCTTCTGCAAACTTTAACAAACGACTATTTTGTTTATGGAACAACACGCTAAAAGCGCTGTCTCTATCAATTACACTGCCGGTTTCCAAAACATGACGTGCAATGGACGAAGCCGGAAGTTTATAATTGTGGTGTGTTAGCCTTCCCATTATCCCATCGCCTGTGTATAGTATCTTATCAAGCCAGCTGTGTATGTGATCAACAACCCGCTGTGTAACTGCCGCTCTGTCCTGCCGATGTAGGTAGACTCGCACCTGCATGTGAATTGATAAATGCAGTTGGATTTGGCGTGCAGAGGGGTATATTCTTTTACTGCTGGGGTGGGAATAGGTGTGGTTCTGTACCTAATAACTGGAGTTGCAGCACAGAATGTTCGGCAGACTGCTGTAATGAGTCGGTCCTGTAGACGTTGTATTACGTCATCCCCTCGAAAGGTTAGCTGGATAAATACCTTGAGCTTGGGAACAGTAGTTACGTCTGGTTTTGGTTTCGGCTGTTGGCAGTGGCGCTTTATAAATCCTGTGGAGTACCCATTCAGGTGTAAGACATTCTTCAGAGTTTCACTTTCCTCTGTCAGTGTGTCCTGGGTGTATATCTTCCTAGCACGGTCAAACAGGGTCCGTACTAAGCCCCGTTTTTACTGAACAGGTGCGAAGCTATGAAAATTTAAGTATTGGCCAGTCCATGTTTCTTTGCGATCCTTTGAATTGCGCCGTCTGCTCTACGTCTCATTTGGATATCCAGGAACGGCAACGCTTCGTTGTGTTCGTGTACCATAGATAGAGAGATGTTTTTATGTGTCACGTTCATTGTGGCCTGGAATGATGTTGCTTGTATCTCGTCTGTGGTGATAATTAATATATCGTCCACATAGCGACGGTAGAAGACCAAGTTTTCAATGTCTGAGGATCTCTTTTCTTCTAAATGTGCCATGAAGATTGTCACGATTCTGGATGTAAGGGGTGTTGTTTGTCTTGGGTTTGGCTGCTGACTATCTACTCAAATATGACAGCACAACTCACGTCAGTCCATCAACAAGTCCATCACACCATATGAGGAGAACGAAAACTTCTTTATTGTCGGTAAGCATCATGAAACGTTACAGAATGCAGAGGATGATCGAGGCTTCAGTCCGTCACATGCTACTCTCATTCACGCCTGAGTCTTACAAATCAAACCTACACAATTGGGTGGACTATTGGGCAGCGGAGCGTGAACTCGCCTGTGTGGGTAGTGTCGATGTGTCTAGGTGTAAGCAACATGGCCCTAACCTCCTCGCGTGCTCTAATAACGAACCGTTTGGTATTACCTGTTACGAAGCATCCTATCCGCTCTGGCGCAGTCACTCTATGACCCTTCACTCAGATCTTTCAAACCGTAAGCTGGCAACAACCATGAACTTGTGTCTTGCGTCCACGAAGGCAGGAGCCTAAAACATGTCTTGTGTCTTGGCCGGCTAATCACTAACTGACGACAACCGTTTGGTTGTTAATGTACACGCACTTGTGACGTCTATTGTTTCGTCCCAGTGCTCTCTTGTGCTTATTTCCTTGCTTCGTCTAATTCCCTGTTCTGGTGCACTTGCTTACTCTTTTAACTCTATCTGGCTGTCATTCGAGCCATGACAAAGATGTCCACTAGAATAGAAACAAGAGGACAAATTAAGCACTCCAGACACCGACACTTGGGGTGATCGCAGGCGTCAATCCAACCAAAGTGCAATGGAAGTGCTTCAACCTGGGATCACCATATGTTTTTCAGTACTTTCCCCCAATGATCCAATGTTGGGATTCCCTTTCTGCCCCCCACCGGGGTAGGGGATTCACTTCCGTGATTTTGTCAAACCATTTCATTCATACAAAGCAGTGTGTATTTCTTTTGTTTGTGTATATCACTCAGTGTTTCTGTTTGTTAGTGTTAACTGATTCAGTGCCCCTTCCCCCCCCCCCCCCCGAAAAAAAAAGTGGGTTATTCCCAAGTGGACATTGATGGCAGAAAATTGGAAGTAGTGGTGTGTCATGAAAATGATCTAAACATTGTTTAAATGGTAGTAGATATATTTTATTATGTATCAAATTAAAGGACATTGCACATGGAACGCGTTAGTATTGCTAATGTTGCTATAGGTTAGAAATATAATAATAATGTTAGCAAATATCTTAAAAATCAAATTGAAGACAGAGGAGGCAATTACGTGAACTTTCCACTTACCAGGGCGCTATTGCTTAATCGCTGTGATAATCCAATGAAATTTACTGAATAATTATAAATACACCACTTTTCTAAACCAATATCACTAGAACTGCTCCATAACACAATTAAAACACAATTAAAACATGATATTTTGAAGCGCGTTATTGTCACATAAAATGGAAAATGTCAGAAAATCACGAGGCAGGTTTTGACCGTTTTCTACTTAGTTATAATTATTCTTCTTTTAAATTTAATTATTTAAACACCCCTTAAATACTTTGTGCTTGCTTGCTTGCTTGTGTTCGTTGGCTTGAGCTCCAACGCAAAGTCTTGTATGTCGGATGAAGGCATCCTGTTTGTCCAGCATCAGTGTGATGTCATACAGGACCTGAGGTTTGCGTGAGTATCCGTTGTCCCATGTCTGGCTTATTGGTGTGCAGACTGGTGGTTCCTCGCCGTACAGGCAGACACTCTCCGACTTCGGAGGAATCGGCGATCCTATTGACTTCAGCCAGGACCCCGAAGGGACCTGTTGCCCAGGACGCTCGACGAGGACGCGTCAATAGGTCTTGGCCAGTATATAACCCGGCCCTGGTGCCTTGGAAACACCTCTGCGTCCCAAATACTTTGTGATAGGAAAAGCAAACTTTAGGGGGACAAGCATGGCCCATTAGCTAATTTGGCATGATGACAAACTTTCACGGTTAGCCGGTTAGTTTTGTTTTCATTTAAAAATAATTCATTTTAACCGAATAACCACATTTTTAACACGTGCTATCAGTTTAGAATCTTTCACAAAACCCTTTAAATCAGAATAACTATAATCTAACATTGTTTAAAACTATTCTTCTTCTTCTTCAGCGTTTCGAGCCATTGAGGTTCTTTGCTGCAGGTACAATCCGTCTCCATTCGTCTCTCTGGTTGACCTTCTCTTGCCAGTCGTTGATTCCAAGTGCTTGTAGGTCTGTACATGTATTATCTCTCCACCGTCTTCTTGGTCTACCTCGGGGTCCACGGTCATTTATTTCCTGAGTGTAAGCGAGTTTTGTTTCCCTATTATCTTCCATTCTTTCTATATGCCCAAGCCATTGTAGTCTATTAGCCTTCATGATACCAGTGATTAGTGGGGACTTAAACTAAATGTAGATATTCTCAGTGTCTCGTGAGCTGTTTCCAAGCGAAAATCCTTCTACCGGCGTAATACGTCATTTTCAGGGCATTAAAATTAAGGAAGTTACGCAAAAGATACAAACAATCGAACTGCCAAGATCGTGTCAATAAAGTGGCGAAGGGGCCCAAAAGTTGAAACTAATTGTCAACCAAGTGGCGGATGGCACAGAATCAGTTGTGACACATGTGCGAATAAAAGAAATACATTAATATATACATAATGTGATATAGCATTTATGGCATGCCGCATGTACACACGCTTTCCTTGCATAAGGAAGGAAGGAGGCCCATCAACATTTTTCCATTTTTCTTTAAACTTTCATGGCGTACAAAACTGTGTATTTACAAGTTGTGTTGTGTACGTGTGTGTGTGTGTGTGTGTGTGTGTGTGTGTGTGTGTGTGTGTGTGTGTTATATTTACGAATACAACATGTAAACTCATATACACCTGATCATATTACATTCATAGCATGGTATAATTAGATAGACATTACTTGTTGAAAATGATGATGGAGTAATAATTTGCACTCATACTTATTACACACTTTCAATAGAAATTCTTTCATACTCTAAATATTATCATTTACTCTTACTTTTTTAGACAAGTTTAGCGGTATCATGCAATAATCATTGCAGGGCCCGTTCTCCATTGGTCCAAGCCTGACATACAGACCACGCCTATGGCTCCATGTACTCACAGAATATTACGAGAAACGCTTGTTTGTAGGTTTTGGTTTTGACAGTAAGACTTAATGTTTTAAAAGGATACCAACATTTCCTATTTATATGCAACGTTTGAATGCAAACCGCATTTAATGTCTGCGAGGAATAAAAATATGTAAAGTAATAAATAGTATGCAATCATTACACTCAGAATGGACAATACAAGACTCCCCTATCAAGCCCTCATATGGTCACCAGTAGGGAAAAGAAAACGGGGAAGACCAAGAGAGACCCTGCGTAGAGCCATCATCAGAGAAGGCTCATTCACCGGCCAAGTAAACATCCAAGATCTACAACAGGTAGCAGCGAACCGCCAGACATGGAGAACCATGACTTCTGCCCTATGCGCCGCCTTGGGCTCAAGAGGAAAGACTAACTAAGTCATTACACACACAATTAGAGAATGTTGCTGCATTTGACGTCTGGAGGTCTTGTTGTATTTAGTAAATATAAAAGAAAAGACACAACGGACCTTGTGATAACACACTTTTGTACGAAATACAACCGCATTAAAACAGAAAGACACGTAAATAAAATATTGCGAAGGGACATAACAACATAAGTTATATAAAGGGACATTACTAAAAGTCAGCATTGCTATGTTATGTAATTTATTTAATTGGTATTTATCTTAATGCTTTATAAAATATTTAAAGAACTTACTTAGAGTTATATGCATTATAAACAAAATGATAAATATTTTAAGGCATCTTTAGAGATCTTCTAAAAATTTTGGATCTATATTAGACATGTGAGAATTTAATAATGCATATTTCTATTTCTCTTCGATATAACATTTAATGTTTTTATCCTTTCAGTGCCAATGTAAAAGTTAAATGTTTCGTATAAGAAATTTTTTTCCGGCTTGTATTACAGGCCAAATTTATGAAAAGAAAGTTAGTTGCATATGAATAACGAAGACACAAACAACATACGGCAAAACTGGTTCTATATAGCATTTCAGCACTCTCTTTCTTACATTCATTGATAGCGACTTATTGCATAAGATACTCTTCATTTTCTGAAATGCCGCCTTTGCCTGCCCCATTCTGCTCTTAATCTCTGTTGTACATCTTCCATCTGATGTTATAAGTGCACCTAGGTATTTAAAATTATCCACTTGGTTGAGAATTTCCCCTTCCATTTCTATGTCACATTTTGGTGTCCCCATTTTCTTTGATATCACCATTGTTACTGTTTTCTTGATATTCAAGGAGAGTCCTTTCTGTGCACTCTCTGATACTAAAATGTCCAATAATTATTGTAGGTTTGTTACACACACACACACACACACACACACACACACACACACACACACACATACACATTCGTTGTTCGTTGTTCGTTCTATCTGTCTCTCGCGTAAGCGAGAAATCACCATACACACCTGTTTGCAATTTATTTTGTAAATTGGGACGCTTGGTGCAATGATTTATGTATGATACATTCAGTGATACTGTTAAACTTGTTTAAATAAAACTAAGTGTGAATGAGAATACTTGGAGTATGAAAGAATTTCTATTGGAAGTTTTTAGTGTGCATGAGAGCAAATGATTACCCCACCATCATCATCAACAAGCAATGTGTAGGTAATTACACCATGTTATGAATGTAATATTATCATGTGTATATGAATGTATATGTTGTATTCGCAAATGTAAACTCACACACACATACACACACACACACGCGCGCGCGCACACACACACACACACAATACACCTTGTAAATACACAGTTGTGAACGCCATGAACGTTTAAAAAAAAAAATCATTTTATGGGCCTTCTTCCTTCATAATACAAGAAATGTGTGTGTACATGCGCCATGCTATAAATGTTATATTATCATATGTATGTATGCATGTATTTCTTTTATTCGCACATGTATCACTTAACACTAACACACGGCAAAGCTGTGTGATATACACAAACAAAAGAAGCACACATTACACCATGTAAATACACACTGTATGACAGATAATTTTTGAATAAAATCACGGAAGTGAGTTCCTTACCCCAGTGGGTGAGGGAAAGGAATTCCAACATTGGAGCATTGAAGAAAATAAAAACCGAACAAAAAAGATATGCTCACAGGTTGAGACCCTTCCATTGCACTTTGGTTGGGTTGACGACCGCGATTACCCCAAATGTGAGTGTCTCGAGTGCGCAATTTTCCCGTAGTAGGGACCGCGTTTGCGCTATCCCCTCCAAATAAATTGAGATTTCTCTTGAGATTTTAAGAACATTTCTACTCCTACGTATGTTTATGATGGCGAAATGTGTGCTCGGTAATGTCGCACTACAATAATCGCTTTTATTCTGCTTTTGACAAATGTATCACCTTCATGTGCAATGATAATACATTTCGAAGAGTTAATGTATGTAATGTAATAAATAGTATCTAGTCATTACACAAACAATTAGAGAATATTGCTGCATTTGACGTCTGGGGGTCTTGTTGTATTTTGTAAATGTAAAAGAAAACACTCAACGCGCCTTGTAAAAACACATTTTTGTACGAAATAATACCACATTAAAAAGAAAGACATGTATTTAAATAAAATATTTCGAAGGGACATAACTACATAAGTTTATTACAAAAGAAATTACTAGCATTTGCGTGACTATATTATATAATTTAAATAATTGTAGCATTTATCTTAATCTTTGATAATATTTTCAGAATAATTAATCATAGCTTTCTCTTATAAAAAAGGATTATGAATTTTAAAGAATCTTTACAGCTCTTGTATATATAGTGGATTTGTTTGTTAACTATATATTTCTATAACCCATTTTTCTACTTCTCTTAAATATAACATTCTTTGTTTTATTCTTTTACTGTGAGATCTCTAATGCACGTCATCAACAGAAATTTTTTTCCAGCCTGTTTTACGGGCCACATATAATGTTTAAGAAGTTACTTATATATTTTTTAACAGGGCGTCGCAGTCAACCCCATCATTTTTGGGCCGTTTGTCATATTAATTTATTTGGTTGTTTTGGGATTTGGGTTTGAAGATTGAGCACAACCCCCTACTGGCAACGCTGATACTATTCGGGTACGTTCGTACCTTGTCAACGTCAGGTTGGAAGCACTAGACTCGAGTTTCGCTCTCGTTTGAGCTCGTCAGTAGTGCATTTCCCTGATAGGACTCGGGAACGAACTCCAGATCCTTGGGCTGTGAGGCGGGTGTGCAACCACTGACCATGCGACTCATTCTAGACGCGATCAAATTATCATACTAGAATATCACAACGTCACCCATTGTAGACTTGTTGTATGTAGGCTTGTTGTTTGCCATATCTTGGCAAGTTTACGTTCAGTAGTTTGCCATTATCTTCCCAAGACTTCATGACAAAACACAATTCAATGGCAGTAAACGACGCCAATGGCTGTCTTGGGACATCCTCGTCCGGTAGGGACAGTCATGAGCCACTGGTGACACCAAACCGTCATCCAGACACCGATGAAGGCAAATCTTAACTACAAGAAATAAATTTAAAATAGGTACATGGAATGCTAGAACGTTAAATGAGCTTGAAAAGTTCCACAATGTTATAAGTGAAATGGAAAGCATGAAAGTGAATATCCTAGGCATAAGTGAGATGAAATGGAAGGGATCGGGCAAAATTATAAATGGCAAATACACAGTAATTTATTCTGGATGAGAGGCACGGGAAAAAGGAGTAGGTCAGTAGGACTAATATTTGATAAACAAACAGCCAAGTCACTTAATGGGACTTCCTTTTCCTTCCCCCATCTCCTCTACCTCTTCTCCTCGCCCCATTTTCTTCCCGCTCGTTGTTGTCAAAGGTATCGAGCACAAAGCACGCACTCCGTTGCTTCGGCGATAATTCTTTTTATTTTCCATGGTTGGTTTGATTGACAGACAGGAACTAACCGGTCACCCTAGTAGAGCCTGCCTGCTAGGGAAGAGACAGGGGATGTCCCCCAGGACACCATACGCCTGTCGCCGCCCCGCCTGCATACCAACTTTAAATAGTTATCAGTGAGTTTGTGATTGTGATTGAGTATATGTGTATGCGAAGGAGTGTGTATTTGTGTGTTATTGAGTGAGTGCATAACTGTGAGTTTGTGCAAATGATGTAAGTGTGTATGCAGGTATGCGTGCTTTTACGAATGTGTGTGTGCACGTGTGTCTGCCTGTCTCATAACATGATAATATGCTTTGTTTATGTTAACAACATTCATTTAACAATGTTCTTTTCCTATGTGAATGTATCATATACTAGTAGGCCTCTTTCAGTCCTGAAGGACTATAGAGTTGTGCCGCTTGGGAGGTGCCTGGCAGCACCGCTGGTGACTGTATAGTCCAATTCGAGAATGACAATCTCTGTCACAGTTTCCGCATCTGTGAGAAGAGGCAAGTCCCGCAGTAAGTGACTGCTCTTTGAGCCTGTGCCGTCTCTCCTCAGTTTTTTGGATCTGATTGCGCTCAAAGAGCACCAGTCCGTTTCGTACATCTCTTCTCCAGGAGCATCTGTCTGTTGCAACTCTCTCCCACGTGTCTGGATCTATTCCAATGGTTTTCATATCTTGTTTACACACATCCCTATATCGCATTTGGGGTCTTCCGGTTGGCCTCTTTCCTGTGGCTAGTTCTCCGTAAAGGAGATCTTTGGGAATACGTTTGTCCTCCATTCGAGATACGTGGCCCAACTACCGGAGGCGTCTCTGCTTGAGGAGGGTGTGCACTGTGGTAATATCTGCTCTTTCAAGCACCTGTTTGTTTGTTATATATATCATATACTATTAATGTACGAAAGATGAGTGATTCGAAAAGGTCGAATGTAAGACTGGCATGCGTGCTCAACTTGTGACCCTTTAAAAATAAAGTTCATTCGTTCGTTTTTTCGTTCGTTTCTGTTCGTTTATAGCCTTTGGAACTCTAGCTAGTTTGTCAGCAGGGCCGAATCCTCGCCGAAATGGCGTTTTTCTTTACTTTTCCTTCCATTCCAGAAGAATGTGCAGCGGACACCAGCTTCACAGATTTTGCCTTCGCCTGCAGGCCATGTCTCGCTCAAGGCTGCAATGTCGATGCTGTACCTGCCCAACTCTCCCGCAATCAGTGCTGTACTATATGGAGTCTTCGTGGCGAAGTCGTCAAGAAGCCTTACTCAGGCTCCAGAGGTTGTAGGTTCGATTCCGGGCCGCATCCTTCGGTTAACGAGTGCATTTTTTCGGAGACTCCTGTGGGTCGTGGCTGGAACTACGAAGTTCGACCTTTTGTGCGACACTTTCCGAGCTGCGGAAATAGACTGACCCATATGTGATAAAATCCCTGTGCAATGAAGTCGACCCTGTCGACTTTTAAGAGATTTTTTTTAAAGTGCTGTACGTCTCTCTGGACCGGACTCGCCTTCTCTATATTGTGCGTACATTCCATATTCCGATAGTTAAGTTAGTAGGGTTAGGTTTCTTTTGCTTTACACGTTGTTACTTTGGTTTTATGTCGACCGCAGTTATAGGGTACCCACCAACCGTGGCTAGCTGGTTTAGGTAATGTTGGAGCAAGCAATGTGTAGGGCAGTTTTTCTAGCCCCTTCCTGGTGCTATAAAGGTGAGAAGTGCTTTCCTATAGAGGCTGCTCAGTCTCTCAGGGAACTGCCGAATCCCACTGCTGCTCCTGTCAGTAGAAGACGACCACATGGACTGAGCGACCTGTCTGCAGGTCTGCGATAACGACTGCCAGCGTACCCACGACTGCCTGCTTCGTCGCTCGCCCATCGCCACAGTGGCTTGTCTATATCTATAATAGAGACTGTATGTATGTCCGTTCTTTATGCGTTCGCGAACGGTCCATCCGATTGAGATGAAATTTTCTACACGTTTTCTTTTCATTCCTGTGCAACTTTCTGTCATAGTTTTTTAGTTTTTTTCGGCTACTTACTTACTAAAATTTAATATTTCATTTTTCATTATAATTTCTATATAGCAAGGGGACTTAACTCTAGAAAAGTTATTTCAAGGGGCATAACTTTTAATAACATTTCTATATACTTTATAGTCATATTGTTGCATCGTTTTCAAAGATAACTCTTTGTCTATAGTTATTTACAGGCATATGAGTTATAATAAATAATGATATAATCTTTAAGGCATTTTCAAAGTTTTCATAAAAATAATGCATAATGCATAACATTGTAACTCATCTATTTATGCTTAAAGAAGTTATCTACAGTCATGTAGGTGATTAAAAACAGTTTTCATTAAAAATAATGGATGGTGTGTGGAAGGACATTCTTTTAAGTTACTGTGTGAATTTAATGAGACGCTCCCCGCCAGGAGCTGGGCGAAGCCACGCCGGGTCAGATAGATAGACAGACAGACAGACAGAAAGTCGGGAACGGGAGCTTATATGACTACTTTTATGAATTAAATGAGATGCTCCCCACCAGGGACTGGGTGAAGCCGGGCCGGCTCAGACAGACAGACAGATAGACAGACAGACAGACAGACAGAAAGTCGGGAACGGGAGATTATATGACTACATATATGAAATAAATGAGATGCTCCCAACCAGGGACTGGGTGAAGCCGGGCCGGGTCAGCCAGACAGACAGACAAACATGCAGACAGACAGACAGACAGACAGATAGATAGATAGATCCCCTCCAGGGTCTGGGCGAAGCCGGGCCGGGTCAGCTAGTAGGTTATAAATGAAATTAGATGAATAATGACTTGCGCGTTGAATTGGATTAAAGTGAGGACAAGTTGTGCATTTCGTCGATCTCACTCTCTCGCCTAAATCCATCTGAATCCATGGAAAAGACAAGTCAAGATGACTGGAGACGAATACAGGTGCTGTGGATGAACAGGGCGCTCTATGTGCCTTGCTGCGTTCCACACCGCTTTGTAGGTAAACGCCGTCTTGCCCGTTGAACTATCAATGATTTCTTTCGCACAGTCTTCCGAATCCTTTTTTCACATGCTGGGTAGACATACTCTAGTTCACCGATTGGTTTAACGTCGAATCAGTTATGTCCGCTTGGTTTTGCCGGCCTGTCACAGTCGTTGTCCCGGGGGTGGCCGCTGTCGCATGCTGAAAGCTACATGGAGCCACAGGCGTGGTCTGTATGTCAGGCTTGGACCAATGGAGAATGGGACTTGCAATGATTAATTAATGTATGATACATTCATTGATACCGCTTAACTTGTATAAATATAACTAAGAGTGAATGAGAATACTTGAAGAATGAAAGAATTCAATTGAAAGTGTGTAGTGTGCATGAGTGCAAATGATTACTCCACGATCATCATCAACAAGTAATGTGTATGTAATTACAACATTATGAATTATACAATAACCAATTGTCTCCATTGCAATGGCGTTGCGAAAGCGAATGGCAATGCCGCTTACCCGCGTTCGAGACACAGCGGTGACCGATTTGGCAGCAGACCGTGTCACGCTAGGGTTTTAACGTCTTGGTATGGGAGCCGGTCGTTCAGAAGGCAATGGCAAACTACTGAACGTCAAAACTTGCTAAGATATCAACAGCGGCGATAAAATGCTGGTGTTGACCGCAACGTCCTGTAAAAGGATATGGTTACATAAATAGACACACATAGTATTGTTTGGCGCTCAAGAAAGGAGAAGAAGGAAGTAGAGACTAGAGGACGCACTAGACAATATAAAATGTGAAAGCTATAGCTATCGTCCGGAATTTGAACTTGTCACCTGTTGGTCAGTTTAAAATTACCGTGGTAGGCAATCGACATTACTGTGCGAACATGTGTGTATTTCAGCTTGAGGGATTTATCTAGTTATTTTACTTTATGTTGTGAGAATTCTGCAGTATGTACCAGACAAGATGCAGCTAAATATGTCAGACAATAAATCCTGCAATCTATTGTTTGTGTCTTCGTTATTCAAACACATAGTATTGTTTGGCGCTCACAGAAGGAGAAGAAGGAAGTACAGTCTAGAGGTCGCACTAGACAACATAAAATTTGAAAGTTTTAGTTACCGACCGGGATTCGAACCTGTCACCTCCAAATGACGACAGGCGCCTCGCTGCAGGAACAAGTGTACTTCGACGCATGACCAACTAGACACTCCAAAAATAGTGTCTTCATTAGCCAGGTCATTCATACAGATGAACCTAACAACTATGGAATACGGACAGAATTCGTATCAAACCATTGAGATAGCACCATAGGTCTCATAATTTATACTAAACCAGCATAGGTCAAATAACAAACACACAAACACATCGGACCGTAATGCGTTGTCGAGTATATATTATCAAACATTTAAAGAAGCGAAATGATTGGTCGATTCTAATGCTGTACACGTATTACACAGAAAATCAGTTGGGTAACCCGTTGAGGCCACTGAGACAGTTACATAAATAAATACACATAGTATTGTTTGGCGCTCACAGAAGGAGAAGGAAGTAGAGACTAGAGGACGCACTAGACAACATACAATTTGAAAGGTATAGTTACCGACCGAATTCGAACCTGTCACCTCCAAATGACGACAGCGCTTCGCTGCAGGGACAAGTGGACTTCGACGCATGACCAACTAGACACCCTCCCCCCCCCCCTTCATTAGCCATGTCAATACATGAACCTACAACTATAGAATACGGACAGAAATCGTATCAAACCATTGAGATAGCACCATAGGTGTCCATAATTTATATGAAACCCTAATGTGGGTGACTCGAGTGCGTTATTATCTCATAAGGGGAATATCCTCCTCCAAATAAATTGAGATTTCTGTTTAGATTTTCAGAAAATTTACTACCTCTACATATGTTTTGGTTTATCCAAATGTGTGCTCGATAATGTCGCATTACAATAATCGTGTTTATTCTGTTATTGAAAAATGTATTGCTTTCATGTGCAATGTTAATACGCTTAGGCAGTCTTGGTCTAACCACTACACTAGCTCGGCTTCCATGTTGAAATCATACTTACAATTGAAAAAGATCAGCTTTCTTGCGTATAGTGGAACATTCTAGCGAAATGTTTGTGTCCATGGATTTGAGTTTTCAAAAATATTGTAAACTAAACGGGGACAACCTAATGCAGATGGATGGTCCTATTGTTCCAAGAGAAATAACTTACACAATATGACTAGTGTCACATGGTGATCAGTCACCCACATGCTCAGTCCCTAAAACATTTCTCAAATACGTTTTGATTGTGAACGGCGTCCCTCCTGATATCAGGGTTATTTTGGGACGGAATGTTCGAAAGCTGGGCTGGGTAGAGAAAAGGCGCATGCCGTCATTTGATTGGCTAATGTTTGGGGGAGAACGCTATCATCTAGGCCAGTTCCCCAATCTAGTAGTTGTAGCTAGGATTCCAACAAGGCAAAATACATTTTGATGTGATGCTAATCTACGCCCAGATAATACCATATGATATAGTTCTCTGGATCTCAGGTACCACTATAAATCATTTTATATGTTGTGGCTGTGTCGGGTAATGCGAAAGAGACGAATATCGGAGTATTTGTATGAGAAATGTAGAAGTGAAATCAGAACTTCATTGAGTTGTACTGACCGTGCTTTCTATCAAGCTGACATGTCTACCACGTTAAATATTCTGCCATGTTTATCGTTCGTCTGCTATGGGAATTCCGCGGTATGCTTGATGTCTGTAAATCACATTCAATGCATATTTGCACTCTTTATGCTCTATAGAACGTTCTGTGGATGCGTATCATTTCACATTCTTAATCAAACTATAGAAATGCTCTTGAGAGTCTACGTTTGTTACTTTTTGATCAGAATGTGTGATGTAACAGTGTAATCTTTCCCTTGAAAATGCTGAGAGTAAAGAAGTGATATGTTATTTTTATGAGTACTATATCATGTGAGAAAGATAGACGCTTTATCATATGTTTGCAGGACGTGCATTGCACGCCAGAATTACAAAGTTCCTGCGATGGCTGGTGGCTATTTTACGTTCATGAGAATTGCCAATAGCACTTTTATAGATTTGTCTTGAATGCAATTTATCTCTGAATTTATTGCACTTGTTCCTTTGCAACATTGGTTGGGTTCATTGTAACTGCGTTCAGAAAGCCCCTGTCCTAAAGGTCATGAGGTCAGGACAATATAGGTTCGAACATTTGTCTCAGTCGTTTGAATATATATTTGATGGCTCATGCTATTTTTCACGAAAAGACATGTTTTTCATATGTGTTTTGTTTCACATGTGAAATATTGCTTATGAAATTCTGCCTTACCTGCATGGGAGAGATATTGATATTACCCGATAGGGAAAGAGCAAATGATTTGACGGTGATGATTTGATATACATGTGAGCCGAGTCTAGTTTGAGAAAACGGAGGTCTGGCATTGCAGTGTGAGTGTGGATGGGATAGGACATCCATGTACCAAAGTATCACCCATAGGGACTCGTGACTGGTCTAGTCATTGGTTATTTGCCAATGGTCTATTGCATATTGTATATTGCAGTTGTAAATTATGCCTGTCTCTTATCTGTCTTATATCTGCCTCTTGATGCTTGGTTCAGCATGATATCTGCCTCATGTCTGTCTCATGCTGCCTGTCTCATGAAGTTTGCCTTATGATGCATGTCTTATCATATCTGTCTCATATCCATCACATGATGTTTGTCAAGATGTCTGTCTCATAATGAATATTTCTTATGTTATCTGGATCGTATGAGAGTTCTTACATATCTGATGAATATATTATCATGTTGATGGGTTGTGTAATGATGTCCCTGACTCAGCACGTGATCTCAGTGTATATCACAAAGTAGGGTGAACAATGAAAATATATATTACCCACAGTCCATCTGAGTGGATTGCCCTCCATCATCAAATAGAGGGGATTTGTGTCCGAGTAACACCCTCCCTTCCCCTTTCCATTTCCTTGAATTTCCTCTTGTGTTGGTTGATGCATTGATTATGACATTTGATTTTCATACAAGTGTATAGCAAAGTTTTTTGCTTTTTGTCAACACAGAAAGGGAAGATGGAGAGGCCCTTTTATCTGGGACAACCAAACAGGAGTCCAAGACTCAAATCTTAAACTCATATGTGGACTCCAGGGATTATCACAGAATGTATAGGCTGATTTACCAGCCTAAATCTTCATTATATTATATGCCTGTACGGATGACAACTGAGAAGCTCGGTTCTATGAACATGAACCTAGGAGTGGTCGACAATTGTTTACACTGCCATGAAGTGCAGGAAAATGATACTTTATTATTTAAAGGACCCATTGACTTCAGTTTGCTTCAATCAGGCCCATGTAAGTTTAATACTGTATCCCTATGGAACTCCCACCTTATTTCTGGAATCCAAAGTACTGGCATTTCTCATGAATTTTCTACCTCAGCTCATTAATAGCTGTCGGCTATTTAGGAGAAAAGATTGAGTATTCGTTTATTTTAATGGAGTACTCGTTGTAGTCCAGCAGTGAGTGTCAACTTTTATTCCTATTTCAAATTGGACATTGGGAAGTCCGGAAACGAGTGGTTTGGCTTTGTTTCTCACTCTGGAAAACTTGGTGAATTCAGACTTGCATGATGAATGATGATGGATGTTGGACCTCTGTCCCAGATTACTGGATGATATTTAAACGTCGTGGACACCACTTACCGAGCTATCGCCTTCCCATTATCAGGAGGAGTGAATACTCATTGAACAGACCCAGTCGTCAGCTTCTCGGGCCGTCTTGTCACCACCAAGGATTCATTATAATAACATCTCTTCAAATGTATGTCACAGGAGAGAGTTGATTTGAGGAGGGTGCATCAAGAAGATACCTGTTACCTGGAAACTGTACATAACACTTATTGGTGGCTACAAAGTTATAGTGACTCAGGGCAGTGCTTTCGAACTTGTGTTTTGCACTGAGGCAATAAACTCTTTCTCCAGTGTCACTGAAGGAGATATTTTAATTAAATTAAGTCTGTGTTGAAGGAGGAGTTTGTGGGATTGTGGTGATGTTGGTTAGAGGAGAATTATTTCTTTTTTTTTTTTTTTAAGTTAGGAATTTGGGGTTGGTTTAGGACAGGGGTCACCAAACTACGGCCCGCGGGCCGGATCCGGCCCGCGACGTCATTTCATCTGGCCCGCCGATGGTACTCGAAAATGCTTGATATAACGTATGGAACTCGAGGCGTTGTGATACAGTTTAAAAGTCAATATTATGTTTAGAATAATTGGTGATCTCCACATAAAATCAGTAAAATTAACAGCGCATTAAAAATGATAATTGTCAAATGCTACGTATATTCAACATTATTGTATGGCGCGGAAGCCTGTACATTGAACAAGCAACTAGAAAGTCGCATGGAGGCCTTGGATATGTGGATATACAGACGAGTATGTCGTATTTCGTGGAAACAAAAACAATCAAATGCAGAGGTTCTTGAAAAACTGGGAATGAAGAGAGAGTTGATGAATGAAATAAAGAGGAGACAAGTGAAATATTTCTATCACGTTAAAACACATGATACTCTTATAATAATCATAATGGAGGGCAAGATTGAGGGCAAGCGAGCAAGAGGTAGACAACGATACAAGTAGGAAGATAACATCAAGAGATGGACGAACATCAGCCTGATATAATGTAGAGTCAAGGCGAGAGACAGACAGTGTTGGAGATCCATTGCAGCCAACCTTCATTGTGGAGACGGAACCTGATTGATTGATTGATTCACACGTGCGGAGACCTCCTGGCTACTATGTGTCTTAAATTTACAATTTTCAGTTATAAATTATTGTATCTAAATGTTCTTGTTTATTGTAATCTTTACTTATTTCGCACCATCCCAAGTCCTTCCCCGGCTCGTTGTAGCGCCGCCTACGCTCTGACATTTCCATGGTTTCCATAGCAACACACACACACACACACACACATCTTTTCCTCCCCCAGATGCGTCCCGCTTTCAATGTTCCAGAAATATTTACTTATTTTTGCCAGTCATCCATTTTATGGGTATGGAACAAGGATTTCTATGTTTGACAGTGATAGGTAAGTGAACTACAAGTGTGAATAGAGACAATAAAGTAGCAAACATAGCATACAAATGGCCAAGAATCGTCGTGTTATTACGAAAATAGTATCCCCAGCTCAGAAGAATTCCCCGGTCAAGGTGTTAATCAAGCTGGTCGCTAGGCCAGTGTTTTTCAATCTTTCTACTGGAGCAGATCCTTACGCAAATGTTTACGTTGCTCAAGTAACTCTGTGCGATGATCCAAGTGTCTGTCCTACTGTATGTAATAAACCAGATGGACAGAAATGTTGCATTTAGGCGATTTCGTCTTTGGTTTCCGCCCCGGAAAATCCTCTAGCCAGGTTTTTT
>JACEFZ010022660.1:0-23432 GCA_014155875.1 Cepaea nemoralis | reverse complement strand
TAGTTATCCATGATGGGTACATTTAGGCGAGCAAGTCTTTAGTAGTAAAAGTTTGTGTGAGAGGA
Organism: Cepaea nemoralis; assembly: GCA_014155875.1. Taxonomy (NCBI): domain Eukaryota; kingdom Metazoa; phylum Mollusca; class Gastropoda; order Stylommatophora; family Helicidae; genus Cepaea; species Cepaea nemoralis. Next base: position 23,367 of record JACEFZ010022660.1, on the reverse strand, counting down.
TCATCTTGATCCTCGTTCTTATCACTTGTGTCGGTGTCTACACAGAGAGTGTCTGGTATACTGTATGTGTCGTCTTCATCTTGTACTTGTGTCTCCTCTTGTTGTTCTTGTTCAGTTTCCTTTGTCTTGCCTATAGTGGCTTTGACTTTTTCTTTCTTTGACAGTGATAAGTCGTCTGTTTCTGTGTCATCGCTGTGTTTTGACTGCAGTAGTCTTCTGTTAGCCCATTTTCTCTTCATTGGTTTGCTGACGATTTGAAAACCGTCAGAGTCTTCATTCCTTGGATTGATTTCTTGTTTGTTATTTTCTTGTGTGTTATTTTCTTGTGTGTTCCTCTCTTCTTTTGTGTTGATTTGACTATTGAAAGTTTGTGTCAGTTCAATCTCTCCCTGTGGAGGAGTTTCTCTTTCGAGTGGTGGGAAATCTTCTTAGCTTTGTATACTGACTGCTGCTGCTGTTGGTGTCATCGGTTGTCGTCGACTAGGGCATTTATTTGCCCAATGGTTGTTTTGACCGCACGCTGGACAACTGGTCTTTCTCCCCGGCATCGTGATCAACACTCTGTGATTATTGTTCGTAATACCAGGAGTGTAGATCCGTATATAATGGGGGACTTCCTTTTTTTTTGGGTTGCAGAGCGCTCCCCACTTGCCAGCCCCATTTTTTAAATCCTAAACACCTCAGCTTTTTCATCTCCTGTGATGCTGTGCACCAGTTTAACTCCTTGGGAAGCAATCGTGACGGGTAACCAGTGGATGGTCAGCCTGTCTCTTTCTTTCTCTAGGTGCTGTAGAGATATGTCTACCCCTAGACTTGGTAGAGAAAACTTTTTGCCGTGTAATTTTCCATACACGGCTTTCTGAGCCTCTGCTGACAGGTGAAAGTACCACCTAGTGGGAACTTCGAACCTATGCAGGTCGACGACTCCCCCAAAAGGTACACCTCCTGGACCAGTTAGGGCACTCATAATAAGTGCAGGTGTTGCTTTAGCAGCAGCCCCGGGACCAGTTAATGGAACACACTATCGTTCCGGACTGGCGAAGTAGCTGGACATCGTAGTCATTTTCCGAGACCACGACTTCAGTGATATTTGAATACATCTTGAAATTTGTTGTTTCCGGTAATAATTCCGGGAAAATATCCAGAATATCAACTCCAACGAATATCACCACAAAATCCGGAAAAAATACACAAGTTTTTATCACTTCATATTGGATTATCTACAGCGGATAATCGCCACGTAGCGTCTGAGTGTAAAGAAAAATGAGAAAATCATAAAGTTGGAAATAGATACAACAAAAGTGCCAAGAAAAAAGGCGAAAGATGTAAACGTTGTGAAGAAAGCGGGTAATGGGACACCCCAGACAATGTCAATATGTAACTTAGGTAACTTCAGCTTTAGGAAAAAAGACTGAAGCCAGATTACGGCTAACAATTCTATATATGGGTATATTGCCACAATTAATAAACACGTAATAACATACAGATAGTAATAATTTCTAGAGAAATTAACACTAAAGACAAGACTCAATAGTATACATTTAATTGAATTAACATAATAAGTTACATTTGCAAATCAATCATTAAAATAATATTGCGTATTTTTGAAATAGTTGTGTCCCCTTGATCCTGTAAAACATGCGCTTACTGTAATATTGCATTGACCGATTAACGCACGATGGTGAAATTTTGAATATAGTGGTTTTAAATGGCGCTGAATCGCTTGAGCACATCACAAAATGTATAAACAAATAATATAATGAAGTAATCACATGAAAATGCTGCGTAAATGGTAACACAAAACTACAATTTATGTCAGAAATTGTACATATCGAAACGATTAAAAAAAAAAAAATATCCGAGGAAATGCGTTATCAGTTAGTTATCAGTTATCAGTTGGGGTATCTTCATTGCACTCCGGACATGTCCATAGGTGCTCAGATCCTCCCCCCCCCCCCCCCAACATATGCATCAGCGTCCAGTGGCTAATAGTGCCAGTTCTGTGTTAGTTGACGAGGCGCCTCGTTTTCCCAAAGCACCTCTCGCGTCTGGCCGTGCCTATTCTCACTCCCAAGTCTTTCATTTTGGACAGCGCTGTGGATTCACTGACGTCAAAGTCCTATGTTCTCGCCATATCTTTGAGGACGTTAATAACATCGGCACGATCCATGGGCTGGCCATCTATAGGGGATGCAGAGCCAGCCAGTTTATCAGCTCGTTCATTTCCCTCGACTCCTGCATGTCCCGGGACGAAGATGAGGGTGACTTTACGGACAACAGACTTCCGCAGCGACTCAGTCCACTGTCTACGTACAGATCCAGCTTCGACCTTCTGAATCATGCTCATTGAGTCACTTAATACACACACTCTGGTATAATGCTGTGATTCCAGCCATATGAAAGCCTGTGTAACTGCCATCACCTCCATCGTCATGCTGCTCGTGGTCATAGAGTGGGCACCACTGGATTCTTGAACGGTTCGGCCCGCTGAACAGGCTGTAAATGCCCACGCACTTCTCTGCTGCTTAACAACAGATCCATCTGTATAGATGGGCACTTCGGGGCTATCTGAGTGTTCATAGATGAGCGCGGTAACCCCTGCATTGACAGCGACAGGGTTCTGCTCTCTGCACCGTCTGTCGAGTGTGATAATGCAGAAGAAAGTGCACTTAAAAGCTGGAGGCACCGGCACCCATTCCTTGCCGGGGTTGATACTGGTAAGACTGCAGACCTGTCTGACGACATCTTCCGCCCGACCCATCCATGATTTGCCCATCTTTAGCCTGTTACCCTTTTCTCTGAATATGAATACAATTTGGTGGAACTGCGGTAAAGCTGTGAAAGTGTAAACAATATAAAATGACACAAAGTAGTGCAGCTTTACATAACAGAGTTAAGACACATACAGAACGTTGCGGCGATTAGCCTTCATTAGCAAACAAACACATTCACAAACACAACAAACAGTCAAGGAGAACTCCTGTGACTACATCAGAAGGTGATGACAGGACGAGAAGAACAAAAGCATGGAATAATGGAAGCAGTGAAGAGAAAATTAGAATTGAAAAAAATGTTAATTGAAAAAAATGTTAGTTGAAATAAATGTTTAATTGAAAAAATGTTACTAGAGAAAAACGTGCATACTCACCTCACCGTTCGGATCTGGAAGTAACTAAGAAAATCTCGGATGTGTTGTTATACCCGGTGCTGGGTGTTACGGTTCAGTGACCACATAGAAGGAAGGGGGCGGGGTAGGAGGCGCGTAAGATTGAAGGTGGTACTAACCAAAACCCCATTGTGTTATTATAGGGGCGAGTCTTAAGGTCTGGGTGGACTGATATGCGTGAACACGCGTACATACATAGACACACCTCAACAGACAAAATGCTAGTGTATGTGGACATGTGCAAAGTATATGCAAGAAGAGAGAGAGAGAGAGAGAGAGAGAGAGAGAGAGAGAGGGAGAGAGGGAGAGAGAGAGAGAGCGAGAGAGAGAGAGAGAGAGAGAGAGAGAGAGAGAGAGAGAGAGAGAGAGAGAGAGAGCGAGAGAGAGAGCGAGCGAGAAAGAAAGAGAGAGAGAGAGTTCGTGCTTTTTGTGATGCTTTCCGCGCTGCGGAAAGAGACCGAGCCATATGGGATAGAACCCGGTGCAATGAAGTCGCCCCTGTCGAATTTTAAGCGACTTTTTAAAGCATTTTTATAATAGCTCGCCTTATGACATCTTTGTCAAAGCTGTCTACAATAATCTTTCTGCCTACCATTTGGTGGTTTAATTCCAGATTCTTGCACCCATCGACGAAATGACCGTTTACTTAAACCCAATGCATGCATTGTTCTTTTTTTCGGAATTTGTAATAGTATAAAACAGTTTCCTCCGATCAGCTTCTTGATAAAAAATATGTGTACAACTTCATAGCGATCTTTGAAGTGTATACACAATTTCGCATTCAATCCCATAAAAAAATATTCACACATTTCAATGTTAGCGATAAGTGGTAAGATTTAAAAAAAAAAAACAACAACATATTAATCAGGTTTCATGAAATAACCCACATTTTGAGACACCTCTGAACAGTCCTAGTTTAAACAACGCGGGGAGTTGGCATAAGGCCAATCCCGTGAAAATATTCAACATTGAGTGCTGATTGTCTGGCTACGCTGTAATACATTTACAATTATGAATTTCATCTCAGACTCGTAAATTATATACCGCATATAAACAAACTTTGAAATCTGCTGTAAAATCTCCAGAACAAAAATTTTTTTGTTGGGTGGACATAATGATAAGGATATATACTTAATCTCATAATTTTCCCTCAGTTGGTTACTGAGATATGGATGTTTATATTGAGGCAAACAAATGTGAATGCACTATAGCAAACCTCCGAAGTTGTAAACAAAGATTGTAAGGTACTTTGCTTGGGTGGTGAGTATGTAAAAAATACGATACGAAAAGACCGGAAATAGCAATCAGCTTATATTTTGTCGCAGTCTCGCAAGAATTTGTAAAACATCATGCTGCTAGCAAACCGCCGAAGGTGTAAACAAATATTGTAAGGTACTATGCTTGGTTGCTGATTATGTAAAAAATACGATACGATAAGACCGGAAATGAGACCAGAAAATCAACAAATAGTGTCAGAAATTGTACATATCGACATGAAAAGAAATCAGAGGAAATGCATGAAGTTTGACAAAGCGGCTTTTATTTTGATGTAGTCTCGCAAGAATTGGTAAAACATCATGCTGCTAGCAAACCGCTGAAGGTGTAAACAAATATTGTAAGGTACTTTGCTTGGGTGGTGAGTATGTAAACAATCCGAAAATACCGGAAATAGCAACTGTCATTTACTGCCAATATAGTACCTTGCGGTGTATGGCAGTGGGGTCTTTCAGCCTGAGGAATTAAAGCCGCCTGGCTAGTGCAGTCGCCGCGAACTGTGCAGGTTAGGATGTTCTTTTTGCCCCCGATAGAAGACCGGACATGTGAACAGAAAAGCAACTCAGAAATTGTACATACAGAAACGAAAAAAAACCGAGGAAAATGCGGGAAGTTTGACAAATCGGCTTTTATTTTGCCGTAGTCGCATTATGTATAAAACATATATGATGCTAGCAGCTACTGCCAACATACTTACTACACGACAAGACAAACATTCGAATGGCTATTTCAGAGCACAGTGGGCAGGTTATGTCTTCGTGTTTAGCTATATGGTAATTCCGCATAATCCTTAACTTGAACAGAATTATTAATACGGGTACTGTTCAAACAAGGCATTACTATCATATTTAGCATACACAACCAGTGTCTTGTTGTGTATGTGTGTGCGTGTGTGTGTGCGCATGCGTGTAGGCATGCGTGGGTGTGTGTGCGTGCGTGCGCGCTCATGCGTGTGCACATAGGAGACTAAATATTTCTTTTTGCCTGACATTTCTATAACTGCAGTGATGTCTCTTGTGTGTGTGTGTGTGTGTACGTGTACACGCATGTGTGTAGGCATGCGTGGGTGTGTGTGTGTGTGTGCGCGCTCATGCGTGTGCGCATAGGAGACTAAATATTTCATTTTGCCTGACATTTCTATAACTGCAGTGTGAGATATTTCCAGCCACCTCACGGCCTTCGACTAATATTTCTGACCATTTCCGAACGCCATACACCCACATCACTCAGCAGCGATCCGGAGAGAATAAAAATTATGCAGGCGATTCAAACCAATGAGAGCGGTTGGCTAAAACCGGCGGGAAAAGCCAGCCAGAACCCCTCTACGGACAGTTGGGGGGGGGGGGGGGGAATGAATGTTTGTTCTAGCTTAAACATTCTAAGCTGATCACCAGCATGGTGCGTTGAAGCGAAGCAGTGTTCTAGTTCCTCAGGCAGGCAAAGCTTTCAATGTGTGGTGAATCATTCCTTGAAGTTAAGGTAATACAATGTTTATATTTATAATAATGTTGATGTAATGTTTAAAATGTTTACAAATGATCATAGTCTAATTTTTTGTTCCTGTGGGAATGGAGGCAAGCGCCATGTTTTCTGTTCACGGCACTTGCTAGTTAGAACATTCAGGTAGACATTCTGTTGCGATACACATCTAGAGAATATTTTCTTATATCCTGTTGCAATATACTACTAAAGAATATTGTCTTACATTCTTTTACGATTAGTGTCAGAGTCTAATGTATTGCCAGCAGAGATGCAGGGACATCGTTACGCCCGCCAGGCGAATAGTCCCTAGCGGGGATGCAGTAACATCGTTACGCCCGCCAGGCGAGTATTAGTTACCTGCCTGCGAGGTTGCCGGCTGACGAGACAGCCAGCGGTCAGGCAAGGACAAAGCAGGACGCACGCAGGCCTCGTGAAGCCACTTCAGGTGGACAGGCGCGTTGCGAGAAATAGCCAGACAGCTCTGGGACGCGGACTGGACTGGACGTATGATGGGAGAAAGGCTTGTGTAGTTCTGTGGCCCGAAAGTCGAGTGCTTGTACATCTTGTGAGACTGATTGTAAGCTGTGGGTTGCTTGTAAGTGTATTGTTATAACTTATGTATTGTGATGATCATCTCTAGATCGTGATCTGTAAATAAATCCATCGAAACTTCGTGTCGTTGAGTCTCAAGTCAAATCACGTTGTATTTGTACTGTCTCACATGTGTTAGGTTAACGAGCCAGGTGTAAGACCCTGACAATGCGGCTAAATGATATTTCTTTATATTCTCTTACATATGCGGCTAAAGAATATTTTCTTATATTTTGTTACCATGTGCTAGCAAAAGAATATTTCTTATAGTGTGTTGCCATGTGCTACACAAGAATATTTCTTTATGTTTTGTTACCATGTGCTGCTAAAGAATATTTCTGTATATTTTGTTACAATATGCCAATGAAGAATATTATGTTACAATCTGTATATAACTACTTTTCTCAATATATGAATAATGTACTTTTCTAATGTACTTGCTAGACACTGATGCTGTTACAGAGGAAATGTAGCTTAAGAGTCTATCTCTTTAAAACCATGTACACTGACTCACACCTGTAGGGATGTATATATCTTGTGATTCTTTTATTCATATTTTTTTTCCCTGAATATGGTTTGGGATATTGTCATGTTTTGTTCTGAGAATAAATGCTCATTAATAAGAGTTGCACTATATACCCAAATTTTAGTCAGACGCGGCACACACCAACAGCCTCACACCTTAGTGATGATGATTAGGTGGTTCTTACGGTCAAGGGCATGCCATTTATGATTATAAAGCAGCCCATGTCTAACTATGTGCACGAGATAAACTGTAATCTTGGGTGGTTTAACAATGTCGTCCTCCAGCCCTCTGCTTAGAATAGACAGCTGAAAGATGCTGCTGTTGACAGTGATGTCCTGTAAATGATATGCATTTGAGATCTAAACTTAACACAGAGAGAGGAAATAGGAGCTTGCACACAGACACATGATGATGACAATGATGATGATGATGATGATATTATAAGGGTGACCATTAACTCAACTTACATCCATCTCAACACTCCCTGTCTTATCAAGCAACAGTCTCAACCTATCTCTGGCTTACTAGGAAGTGGCACTATATGCACCCTTCCCAGGCACCTACCATAGTATGCATATATCTCAACCTACCTCCATCCCAATATGTCTGTTACATCCTTGATGACTTTGAATCAACTTACTTTGTTTGACAACCGCATAACCTGGTCACGAAGACTCCCTGGTCTTCAAATTATGACTATCTTATTTCATTGTCCTGGTTGCACCACGAGTTGATCCCATCAGGACCTTACAGCATGAGATGATGGATTGAATGCCATCTATACTAATAAGAGGGAGGTGATCTCACCAGTGAGTGAACACATTCTTCCCCCTCTTATTGTCTTATTCTCTTCTTTATTTCTTGATTGTTTTTTTTTTTTCTTGACATGTTTTATGCTTTACTGATATGTAAATGTTAGCAAAATGCTTATGAAGTTGTATTTTGTTTGGACCGTCAGATGAGCGTTGTAACTGAAAGGCGACTGTTTTGAAGATGCGGACTTGGTTGCTGAGGGCAGGAAAATAGTATGTCATGTCCATCTTTTGCCAGCCCAAATTTTAGCCCATTTCCTTGCATCATCCACCACCCCCATCCTTCAAAGATCTAACCCAGGTAACCCATGAACCCACTGAGAATTCCTGATGATCATAACTGAAGACCCTTACCATCCCTCACTCACACTGAAGATGACCCTCTGTGAGAAAACTGGTTCCCAGGAAGAGACGTGCATCCATTTGAATCTTAAACCCATCGAAGTACCTACCGGCAGATATCAACTGTATCGGAGATAAAAATATCCTTTTTATTACCTTTGGTAGTACTTTGTAATACATTACTCTACTTTAATGAATGTTGGATGATTCAACTATTTGTGTTTCCACAATTATACATTTACCTCAGCTGATAGTCCATGTGAACCTGACAATGTTTTCTTCAGAGATGTACTCTATGTGAAAATAATATTTTGTTATCAAATTTTTATTTATTTATTGCACTTATGTTACCAGACCATTTGTTGATTGATTCTTACATATTGTTTGTAAACACAAATATTATGTGATGTCACTGTATGTCCTGTGTATACTGTGAATGTTCTGCCATGATATTGCTGGTCTGGTCCATCACATACTTGTGTTAGTGTATAAACCATAGATGATAATACTAATTTAGACCGCATGAGGTCGGGCACCTTTATACTAGCACCTTTTCCCCAGTGATAGAAAAGGGCATCCAATTTTGTGGTCTCCACACCTTCCCAAGAAGCTTAAACTTATATCTATATTTTTTCATTAATTCGTGTAGATAAGAACACATCCTTAGTATCTTCACGTGGGGGAACGAGCCATAAAATTTAGCTTCTAGAAGGTGATCTTGATAGAGGATAGGAACCCATCCCCTTTGGGCATACCCTGATAATATTCCCCAGATAATTAAATTCCTCGTAAGTGGGTGTTACATTCTAACTGATGTAACCCCTAATAAATAAACCTCACATGCAGTGATGTCTCTTGCGTGTGTGTGTGTGTGTGTGTGTGTGTGTGTGTGTGTGTGTGTGTGTGTGTGTGTGTGTGTGTGTGTGTGTGTGTGAGTGAGTGAGATCACCATTTTCTATTGCATACTGGCCTATGCGTGAAGCCTGGATACCGTATTTATCTCGTTTGTGTGCTGGTAGTAATTGATAATGTCGGGGCGTGCATAGGCACGTGAGCGGGTGTTATGGGGTACAGTACTGTTCCGCCGAATGGGGGAGTGGCTGTGGAGTGGGTATAGGACAGGTTGCTGTTAGTAAAAAGTGGGCGGGTCAAGTGGCGTCGTGGCTGAATGGTGGAGACAGGGGTGGAAAACTGATTAGCGAGGAGGTCACCGTGACTGAATGATCCTATCATACGTGGTAATGGCAAAACCATACCACGTGCTTAAAGTCCCAGGCATGTCTTTAGCTCTAAAATAACGTACTATTACAGAATACCACGCATACATTAGCTTACAAAGCTGTGACAATAAAACTAAGCGTTTCCACAATCCGACACTAATTTTAGAACCATTTACCGCCACAACATCTCTGACCTGAACTCTCGATTGACTCATCGCATGGCTATGTCGGCGGGGGTGAACGTACGTGAACGTGTTTAGACATGTCTTTGGGGAATACCGGAGGATGACTCAGAGCGTACCGACAGCGGTAAACCTGCTTGAACATGTTTAGACATGTTTTTTATGGTGCATCAGCCGCACAGTCTGTATAAAAAGGACCGCAAAGACGGGTTAAATACACTACGATTGCAACAAAACCTATCGAAAACAGCTCACGAAGAGACCACAGTGGTAAGTACGCTGTGTGTAGTATACATTCCCGTTACACGCCGTCAAGTCGGTATAGTGTTGTCGCTGATATATTTCTCAGAAAATAAGGTACATGGTGCTACATTCGGGTTTACACCTCGAGATATATCAGATGCGCATGATATCAAAATACTGTCTGATGTATATATCCCTTCACACTAGGTCAAAACTGGTCTGCATAAAGGTCATATGGATGGTGTCACACTATGTAAAATTCAGTATGTGTAAATTTATCATATACATATGATGTCACTTGTTATATCACCACTAATTATTGATCACCAGTGCTCAGTAACTGTCCATCAGTGCGTGTATTCGTCTGCTTTGCTCACTAATATATTACATAAAACAGCTCTATGTCAGTAACATACTATATAAAATAACACAAAGTAAGACAGCTTTACAGAATTACGAAACAGACAGGACATACCACCAGTTTTCAACTCAACTACATTCAGATGTGTCATGACCCCAGCAGCCAGATGTGTGATGAATCCAACAACCAGCTGCTTGATGTACCCAACACTCAGATGTTTGATGCCCCGTTTGTCTACAATACTCAGATGTCAGCCCACCAAGCTGGAGACCAGTCTTATGACTACAAACCAACTGACAGATACATACCAGGCTACCAGCCGGAAGAACCAACCTAATCAGACAATGATGTGAAGAAATCCAGATGTGTATAGCTCTTTATGTGAAAATAAAATGTTGTGATCATACTGTGTATACCAGCTCATACAGAAGGATCCATTTCGATTAATGACATTATGCTTTTTTATTCTGGTCAAACTACTGAAATACTGTAAATACATTGGCACCTTTCCGTCTTGACAGACGATAGTTTGGTACACTGTGCTTCAAAAAGGCTTAATAACTACGATCCATGGCGGTGGCGAGTGTGGCTGGTAAGGCCAATTCTTGCTGCAAATGTTTGGCCACAGTAGGTGCATGTGAAAACATGGTCATTTCCACCATTTTGCACCATCTTACGTCTCTCACGCTCTGTGTGTGCTTAATCTGCAATCATTTTCTCCTTTGTCTTTATTCCATTTCTGATAGTTGCCCTCCATGCAACACGTTCAGCGGCGACATGCTCCCAATGTGCATTATCAATGCCTGTATCAATCATGGCCCGCTTACACACATCTTTGTATCGTAGTAGAGGCCGACCCTGAGATCTCCTACCCGTCTGTAATTCACCAAAAAAGATGTCCTTTGGTATTCTACCATCATCCATCCTCCTAACGTGTCCTATCCATCTAAGTCTACGAAGACTGAGCATGGAATACACCGTCACACAACCTGATCTTTCCAATACTTCAGTATTTATGATTTTGTCTTGCCACTTAATACCAAGTATTCTTCGCAGACACCGCATATGAAAGCTGTTTAAACGTTTCTCTTGGCGTGAGTAAGTTGTCCAGGTTTCACTGCCATAAAAAAGAGTACTAAGGACACAGGCTTGGTAGACGAGGACTTTTGTTTTGGCAGTAAGCTTCCTGTTCTCCCAGACTCTTTTTGCTAACATGTTCATTGTTGTTGCTGCCTTGCCAATCCTGATGTTGATTTCCTGATCGAGGGATAATTTGCTATTTACCTCTGATCCTAGATATGTAAAATGGTCTACTATCTCCAGTTCGGCGTCGTAAATAAAGATTGATGGTACACCTTGTGCAACTTGTGACATAATCTGTGTCTTCTTTTTGTTAATTGTTAAACCAAATTCAGAACAAACATTGGAGAATGCAGATAGTAGATGTTGTAATTCTTCCTCAGAGTGGGTCGTAATCGTAGCATCATCCGCAAAAAGCAACTCTCTGATTAGTACCCTGCTAATTTTGGTCTTGGCCTTCAATCTCTGAGCATTATAGAGGCCACCATCTGAGCGTGAGTGAATGTATATACCGTCATCCTGATCACGAAAGGCATATTTCAGTAGAAGTGAAAAGTATATCCCAAAGAGGGTGGGGGGCTAGTACACAACCTTGCTTAACTCCACTCTTGATTTCAAACTCTTCTGAAGTTGAGCCATCAAACTTGATTATACCCTTCATGCCTGTGTGGAACGATTCCATAATGGACAGAAGAGTTGGTGGGCAGCCAATCTTCTTTAGTGCTTTGAACAGACCCTCACGACTGACCAAATCGAATGCCTTTGTGAGGTCGATGAAGGCAATAAACAGTGGCTGATTTTGTTCCCGGCATTTTCCTTGCATCTGTCGCAATGAGAATATCATATCAATGGTAGACCGGTTCTGACGGAAACCGAATGTGATTCGGGGTAGACTTGATATCCCAGGACTTGAAGTCTGCGCAGGACAATTCTGGCAAATACTTTCCCAACAATACACAGAAGTGAGATACCCCTATAGTTGTTACAGTCGCTCCGATCTCCCTTGTTCTTGTACAGCGTTATGATGTTTGAATCTTTGAAATCCTGTAGGACTTGTCCTTCTCGCCAGCATAGCTCTATTAGCTGGTGGATCTATAGAGCGTGTGTGTCTTGCCCACTCCTGATTACCTCTATTGGAATCCCATCCTTACCTGGAGCCTTGCAAGATGCAAGCTCATTTATAGCACACTTAACTTCTGTTATAGTGGGAAGTGTGTCCATGTGGTCAAGAGTTTGTAGGGCCTCTATGGCGTTGAGGGCATCATCCGCTAGCTTGGTCTCACTTGAGTAAAGCTCTAAATAGTGCTCGACCCATCTATCCATCTGCTGTTTCTTATCAGTGATGATTTCTCCAGTCAAGGTTTTCAGCGGTGCACTTCTTTTGATCATTGGACCACAGGCGTTCTTTATCCCTTCATACATGCTTCTGATGTTTCCCTTATCACTTGCGATTTGAATGGACTCACATAACTTGATCCGATAGTCATTCGCACACTGCCTGGCAGCCTTTTGTACATCCTTCCTCGCTTGCTTCAGCTCACTCAGAGTGTTACGCGTTGGTCTTTCCTTGTTTCTTAAGAGAGCTATCTTCTTTTTATCAATCAAGGGCTGCAGTATCTGGCTGTTTGCCGCAAACCAGTCCTGCCTCTTTTGATCCACAGTGCCGTAAACCCCTACCGCTGTTTTATAAATAGCGTCCTTAAGTTTACCAAACTTGGTTGAACATCAAAAATACAATTCAATCTACCGCAGAAGAATGTCTCGGTGTGTTAACCACGCATAGAAAGAACAGATGGTTCAATCAAAAATGTGAAGAAGCAGTCACTAGGAAGAAGAATGCCAGACATGTATGGTTAAATGACATCAATAACATCCAAAAGGAAGAGCATTATAGAAATGAATGTAAAGAGGCTACAAAAATAGTCAGACAGCAGAAGCGAGAATATATGAGTAATATAATCAAAGATATGGAAACTAATCACCAGAAAAATGAATCCAGAAAATTTTTTAAAGAACTGAAGTCAATGAAACGAGGGCACCAACAAAACACATATGGTTTAAAAGACAAAAATGGGAATATGATAAATACCAATGAGGAAATGTGCAACACATGGAAAGTATATTTTATTGAATTACTAAATTGTGAAGCTCCAAGTAACATTTTCCCACAGGAAGAGGTTCTAACATGCGAACCGCAAATTGAAGAACCTACATTTGAAGAAATCCTATATGTAATCACACGACTTAAAAACAATAAGGCAACTGGGACTGATGGAATTGCTGCTGAATTTATAAAGGCAGGTGGCCATGCATTACATCTAAAGCTATACGAACTAATAATAAAAATCTGGAGGACAGAAGAATTACCCCATGACTGGAAAGAGTCATTATTGATACCTATCTTTAAGAAAGGAGACAAGTTCCAATGTGGATATTATAGAGGAATATCACTACTGTCCACAAGCTATAAGATACTGGACGCCCAGAAGTGGCAGTGCTTAAGTGGCATATTAGGCCAAGAGAGAAATGTTATTTTCTGTGGTGACTTCAACGCTAAGGGCAGAGCATGGGGAAACACTTCCTCCAATACACAAGGGGAGGAGCTCGAGACTGCACTGGAAACCATCGACCTGGTTTGTATTAACAGTGGCTGTGTCACCAGGACAGCAAGCCGTCCAGGCGATGAGGTCAGTGCTATTGATCTGGCGCTAGTTTCACCTTCACTCACTACAGTGTGTAGATGGGGTGTCCTAGGACACCATGGCAGCGACCACCACCCGTGCAGCATATTGGTGGAGAAAGGCAGAACCAGGCAGCACAAGCTAAAGGTAAAGACGTTCCAGTATGACAGTACAGGGCAAGATGTGGTGAGTAAAATAAGACGTGACAAGCGCAGAACGTTTCAGGGCAGGAAAAAAAGCTGGGAGCAGCCACCGTGGTGGAGTTTCGAGGTGGAGAAGGCTTGGGTGGATAAGCGTAGTGCTGTAAGGAGATGGCAAAATGCCAAGAAGAACAGAGCTGGTCATCCTAGTCCCTGCTTGCACTTAGAAAGAGAGATGCACACAAAAGTAAGCTATTTCAAAAAACTGGTCAAGGTGGTTAAAAGCGAAAAATGGGCAGAGGTGTGTCAAAGAGTAAGCACAGACAAGTCACTGAAATTGTTCTTGTTACTACATAAAAGCATGAGTGGTGTAGTCAAGAATAAGAGCATTTCAGACTTCCAAGGTGCTGACCTCACCTGGCAGAGGACTGACGAGGACAAGGGAAAAGCCCTCTTTGAACGCTACCTTGAGCAGGGCAACCAGACAGACATGGGAGGCCGAAATCTGGCCAAGGAGGTCACCTCAGACAGATGCAAGGCCCAGAACACTTCGGAGGAAGACACAGTGACAGTGAAAGAAATCAAGGCTGTGCTTCGACGATCAAAAAACAGTGCTCCAGGTCCTGATGGCATAAGATACGACGACATAAATAGGTGTACCGACAATGAGCTAGAGGAATTAGCAGACATGTACAACAACAGTATAGGGAGTGCTAGCATCAAGGAGGAATGGTTACACAGCTATCTGATTCCCTTGCCGAAGCCTGACAAAGACCACAAAAAAATTCAGGGATATCGAATTATAACCATGCAGAATACAATAGGCAAGCTGCTGGAGAAGGTAATTGCCAGGAAAATATCAAGCCAACTAGAGAGGCAAGGTGTTTTCCCACCTACCCTGGGTGGGTACCGTCCAAAAAGAGAAACCTGGACCAATGCAGCAGTCTTTGCCCAGGATGTCTATGAAGGTTTCCACGCAGGCACTGAAACCGTTGCTGCAGCGATTGATCTTGAGGACGCATACAACAGAGTACCACTGGATTTTTTAATGTTTCAGCTTCTTGAACTAAACGTAAGTCCATTCCTCCTTAGTTGGATCGCTGCAGCCCTCTACCAACGGAAAGTAGTTTTTAGATGTGGCAGTTGGACTTCGGAACCAACAACAATATATCCTGGCCTACCACAGGGATCGCCATTATCTCCGGTACTGTTCAACGCCTACACAGTGAGAATCACCAGTGAGCAGATCACTGGACCTGGCAGGACATTGTCGTATGCCGATGATGTTTTAGTGTATCGTCAGGGTAAGGATAGAGAGGAGGTTGCTGTGGAACTACAAACCGAACTCAATCGCATAAGTACTTGGTGTGATGAAGCTGGGGCAATGATCAACCCAACAAAGGCAACAGTGACTTGGTTCTCGTTGAATAATCATATTGTCAACAATCCAACACCAACTGTAATGCTGTGTTCAGAGACGGTGGAAAGAACGCAGGCAATGAATTACCTGGGGATACGGTTTGATCGAAGCCTTGCTTATAATGTGCACATAGACCAGGTGATAACAAAGGCCAAGCGGGGTTTGGCAGCGATGCGGGTGATGGCGGCAGCAAACTGTGAGCAGCGCCATCTATGTCTTCTGTACGAGGGGCTGGTCATGTCTGTTTTGGAGTATGCAATGGCAATCCTGACTCTCAGCCATAAGCAGATAGAAAGGATGGAAAGGATACAGAATGAAGCAATGCGCATTATTCTTGGATGTACAAGAGATACAGCATGCAGGGCGATGCGCTACCTTCTTGATTTTCCAACCATTGAAGAGAGAATACAAGTTTGCAGGGCACGCGCCTACCTCAGAATTAACGCAAACACACAACATCCACTGCATAGTGAAATTAGGAAGGTGAAGGGCAGCAGGTTAAAAAGAGGACGGTCGTGGATGGGTCAAGCCGAAGACATTCTTCAACAGGTGTGTTCACTTGAGGACTTAGAACCTGGCGAGGAGTGGGTGCAAGTGCCAACAGACTTCTGCACATCCTTTTCAGTTTGCATCCAACTAGATAGAAAATGCAGACAAGAAAATCCGGCTGCTGTGGAGGCTGAAGTACAAGCGTTGATTTTCGAGAATTCGCTAGACGGTGACGCGGTCATCTACACAGATGGGTCGGTCGTCCGACATGTGAGAAGCTCATGGGCCTTTACAGCTCGGGCCGGAGGGAGAATTGTGAAGGAGGACTCTGGTGCTTTCACTGAAACCACAAGTAGCCTGACCATGGAAGTCATGGCAGTAAGTAAAGCAATAACATGGCTCGAGACACAGACATTCACTAGGGCTTGTTTCCTTAGCGACTCAATGAACATGATCAAGAGGATAGAGGAGGGGTCGATCCGAAGAGAGTGGTTGCTGCCTCTGAAGCGGTCTCGGCTGGCAAAGATTAGTTTCATTTTCGTGCCAGGTCATGCGGGAGTACAAGGAAATGAGCGGGCCGACAAGCTCGCAGGTGAGGCTACTGTGGAGGGCGGACGCGCCATGGACCAGGCTGACATTCTGAATGCTCTACGAGAAGTGAGTCTTTTACGAGAACCAAGTGATGACTGTGAATCTACAACAATGGCCAGACTGCGGGAGCAGCAAATTAAAAGAGGGGTGGCCAAACAAGAACACTACGCAGGAAGCCAAAGAAGATTGATAAACCAACACAGAACTGGCGTCGTTAGCCGCTACACGCTGCGGGATTTGCTGAGGAGGGGATCCGAGCACTTATGGACTGAATGGTTCGATGTGCAACGAGGATGATCTGTCGACTAACTAACTAACTAACTAACTAACTATAAGATACTATCCGCAGTATTACTAAATAGACTAAAACCATATTCAGAAGACATATTAGGTGACTACCAGGCAGGTTTTAGACAAAACAGATCAACAATAGATCAGATATTTATCTTACGACAAATAGCCGAGAAACATTGGGAATATAAAAGAGATCTCCATAACATTTTTGTGGATTTTAAAAAGGCTTATGATAGTTCGCATAGGAATAGTCTATGGAATGCTATGCAGGAATTTGGAATACCAAGGAAGTTAATCAACATGACCAGACTATGCATTGAAGATACTTATAATATAGTAACATATAAAGGCAGGAAATCAGACCCTTTCCAAATAACATCTGGCTTGAAACAGGGTGATGCACTATCGCCGCTACTCTTCAATCTGGCTCTAGAGAAAGTTGTAAGGAAGATAAAGGAGGAATGTGATATTGGAGGAACATCCAAGCTGCTTGGTTATGCAGATGATATAGATATTATAGGACAAAGTGAACAAAAGTCATTGGAAATATTGACTCACTTAAAGGAAAAAGCCCAACAGATGGGGCTGGTTATCAACCAAGATAAGACAGAATATATGGTAATTTCAAGAGACGGAATGGCTAAAAACTCTGGCCACATACAAATAGATAATATGACCATTAAAAAAACGGAAACATACAAATACCTGGGTACAATCTTCAACTGCTCCAACATCATAAGGGAAGAAATACAAACTAGAATCAACTCTGGAAATAAGATATACTATGCACTACAACATCTACTAAAATCAAATGCGCTATCTCGTAACACCAAAATCACAATATACAAAACACTGATCAGACCAGTTGTGCTGTATGGCTCTGAAACCTGGAGTACAACGAAAGGAGACGAAGCCTTGTTACAAACCTTTGAGAACAAAATTTTAAGACGCATCTTTGGACCCATTAGGGATACACAAAGTGGAGAGTGGAAAAGAAGAAGTAACAAAGACATTTATGATCTGTTTAAGTCTCCGCTAATCACTGGTATCATGAAGGCTAATAGACTACAATGGCTGGGGCATATAGAAAGAATGGAAGATAATAGGGAAACAAAACTCGCTTACACTCAGGGAATAAATGACCGTAGACCCCGAGGTAGACCAAGAAGACGGTGGAGAGATAATACATGTACAGACCTACAAGCACTTGGAATCAATGACTGGCAAGAGAAGGTCCACCAGAGAGACGAATGGAGACGGATTGTATTTGCAGCAAAGAACCTCAATGGCTCGGAAAGCTGAAGAAGAAGAAGTCCTTAAGTTTACTCCATTTATCATTTACTATACAATTTTCTGATGTATCATTGAAAGCGTCTTCAAGTTGCTGTTGAAATTCAAAGCACTTTCCAGGATCGTGAGTGTTAGTAATATTAATCCTGGGGCTAGACTTGTGTTTAGCTGTGTAGATTCTCTTTGGTCTCAGTCTAACCCTTGCAACAACCAAAGAATGATCTGTATCACAGTCAGCACTGTGGTAACTTCGAGTTAATGATGTATGGTTCAGATGTTGTCTCCGTGTGATAATGAAGTCCAGCTGATGCCAATGGCCGGATCTAGGATGTTTCCATGTGACCTTATGCATCTCTTTTGTTTTAGAAAAGGAGTTTGTAATATATAGGTCATTTCTAGTGCAATGCTCCAGTAGCCTTTGTCCATTATCATTCATGCGACCGATGTTGTATTTTCCAAGGCACACTGGCCATGAATTCGAGTCCTTGCCCACACAAGCATTGAAACCACCGAGCATATAAATGTAGTCGGATTTTGGAACTGCCTTGATCGCAGAGTCTAGCTGCTCATAGAACGTATCCTTTACATAATCAGAGGAAGCGAGTGTCGGTGCATATGCAGTGAGAATGGTGGCAAATCCACAAGAGGTTGCCAAGCGCAGTGATAATAATCTTTCATTACCTCCAGCTGGGATATCAATCATTCCCAGTAGCGAATTCTTCACTGCAAAGCCCACACTATGTTGCCTTTTTTCTGCCTGCCCTCTTCCCTTCCAAAAAAGGTGTAATTGTTTTCCCTGAGTGACCCTTCCTCAGCGAGGCGAGTCTCCTGCAGGCCAGCAATATCAATGTTAAGACGCTTGAGTTCAGCATCAATCACAGCCGCTTTTCTCACATCGTCAATATCTGTCAAGTCAGTGAAAAATCCTGGACACGTGGTTCTCACGTTCCATGTTGCAAGCCGTAGCTTGAGGTTTCTATTATTCTTTTTATTAGTACCTGGTGCATTGGTTTTACAGCCTGCGATAAGATTTTGTCCTAGCCCCAAGCACCCATTGAAGCAGGCAGGCTGTAATCATGTTCCGCCTCTGAACAGTAAACAGCAGAGTAGACAATCTTTCACGAAGACTCAAAGCGGGTCTGTCACCCATGTGTACGTGTGAACAAACTACACAGACAGCTGAACAGATCCTTAAAAATGGAAACATTATGACTAAATTGCGGTATCATTTCTGGTCACTCCATACGCACATTAACGCACAGCTATTTGGAGACTTTCACGAACTCAATATAAAAAGCTAACATGAATACTTGTGTACACTTTATTAACCAGCAGCTGAAGAAACAAGAAGGAAATGAAAAATAAGGTAAGAAATATAGTCCTTCTACTTTCCTGTCAATTTACAAATTATTTACCCCATGCCTCTGTAAATTCTCTGTCTTTACTAATATTACACATTGCACCCCTCTCGGGATTCTCCGTGGTGAAGTGGTCAAGCCGTCTGACTCGAGCTCCGTAGGTTGTATGTTCGATTCCGGGCCGCGTCCTTCATTTCACGAGTGCATTTTTTTCGGAGACTCCCGAGGGTCGTCGCTGGAGGTATGGAGTTCGCGCTTTGTGCGACGCTTTCCGCGCTGCGAAAAGAAACGGAGCCATATGAGATAAAAACCTGGTGCAATGCAGCCGACCCTGTCGAATTTTAAGCTACTTCTTTCATTGCACCCACTCCCATACGAATCCGGATACGCCTTGTGTGTCATCTGAATTGGCGGGGCTTTCATTACTGTAAACATAAATTTGTTAGCGAGAAATCACTAGTTTTTCAGCAAAACATCAAAGAAATGTCGCCGCTTTCGATGATTTAAGTTGTTTTTGGACCTATAAAAGACATATTCCTTGGGTGTGGGTAAATATGAGACGGCTGGAAAAATTTCATAACGATGCAACAGACAGTTTTCAAAATAATTGATCGTGAATGAAGGCATTCTTTTCGGGACACACTATAGTGTGATAATGTGTTGTAATTTTGTACGTATGCCATAAATGTTTAAAGTAATAATAATTAAATCACTAGTCATTATAATTTAAGTAAAAACAAATAAATGAGATATAATAAGTATATCTATTAACACACAAAGTTGTTATCCATGATGGGTACATTTAGGCGAGCAAGTCTTTAGTAGCAAAAGTTTGTGTGAGAGGATCATCTTGATCCTCGTTCTTATCACTTGTGTCGGTGTCTACAAAGAGAGTGTCTGGTATACTGTATGTATCGTCTTCATCTTGTACTTATGTCTCCTCTTGTTGTTCTTGTTCAGTTTCCTTTGTCTTGCCTATAGTGGCTTTGACTTTTTCTTTCTTTGGCAGTGATACGTCGTCTGTTTCTGTGTCGTCGCTGTGTTTTGACTGCAGTAGTCTAATGTTAGCCCATTTTCTCTTCATTGGTTTGCTGACGATTTGAAAACCGTCAGAGTCTTCATTCCTTGGATTGATTTCTTGTGTGTTATTTTCTTGTGTGTTATTTTCTTGTGTGTTATTTTCTTGTGTGTTGATTTGACTATTGAAAGTTTGTGTCAATTCAATCTCTCCCTGTGGAGGAGTTTCTCTTTCGAGTGGTGGGAAATCTTCTTGGCTTTGTATACTGACTGCTGCTGCAGTTGGTGTCATCGATTGTCGTCGACATGAGCATTTATTTGCCCAGTGGTTGTTTTGGCCACACCCTGGACAATTAGTCTTTCTCCCCGGCATCGTGATCAACACTCTGTGATGATTGTTCGTAATACCAGGAGTGCAGATCCGTATATAATGGGTGACTTCCTTTTTTTTGGGGGGGGGGGGGTGGGGGGGTTGCAGAGCGCTCCCCACTTGCCAGCCCCATTTTTTAAAATCCTAAACACCTCAGCCTTTTCAGCTCCTGTGATGCTGTGCACCAGTTGTTTAACTCCTTGGGGAGCAATCGTGACGGGTAGCCAGTGGATGGTCAGCCTGTCTCTTTCTTTCTCTAGGTGCTGTAGAGATATGTCTATCCCTAGACTTGGTAGAGAAAACTTTTTGCCGTGTAATTTTCCATACACGGTTTTCTGAGCCTCTGCTGACAGGTGAAAGTACCACCTAGTGGGAACTTCGAACCTATGCAGGTCCACGACTCCCCCAAAAGGTACACCTCCTGGACCAGTTAGGGCACTCATAATAAGTGCAGGTGTTGCTTTAGCGGCGGCTCCGGGACCAGTTATGGAACACACTATCGTTCCGGACTGGTGAAGTAGCTGGACATCGTAGTCATTTTCCGAGACCGCGACTTCGGTGATATTTGAATACATCTTGAAATTTGTTGTTTCCAGTAATAATTCCGGGGAAATATCCAGAATACCAACTCTAACGAATATCACCACAAAATCCGGAAAAATACACAAGTTGTTATCACTTTAAATAGGATTATCTACAGCGGATAATCGCCAGTAGCGTCCGAGTGTTAAGAAAAATACACTATAATGACTATGATGACGGGAGTGCGAAAGGCGAAAGATTTATACGTTTTTTTTTTTTGGGGGGGGGGGGGGGGGGGGGGGGGGTTGGCGGTCATCCCAGACTAGCTGGTTCCCCGCCTCCCCTGTTTTTGGCGTGGACCCTTAGTCCCACTGTGAGCTATTGCCCACAGTGGTCCACCGGGCCCACATTTAAAGGGATGCTTATGTGAGGTTTTTTTTTTTTTTTTTGATCACCCGACCCCCTACCAGACCAGGCGCACTACTGAGGGGGTCAGCAAATGCGTCTGATCTTAGCCAAGGGACCGAGAATGATCCTCCCGGCCTCCGACCAGCCCAAGCGCACTACTGGATTAGGGCCAGCAAATGCGCTTGACCTTAGCCAAAAGGCCGAGAACATTCTTACAATATGTTCTCTCAATATGTCCGAGTGTTAAGAAAAATACACAATAATGACAATGATGGCGGGAGAGCGAGAGGCGAAAGATTTATACGTTGTGAAGAAAGCGGGTAATGGACACCCGGAAAATGTCGATACGTAACTCAGGTAACTTCAGCTTTAGAAAAAATGTCTGAAGCCAGATTATGGGTAACAATTTTATATATGGATATATTGCCACAATTAATAAACATGTAATAACATATAAATAGTGATTACATCTACAGAATTTAATACTAAATACAAGATGCAATAGTATACATTTAATTAAATTAACATAATCAAGGAAATTTGCAAATTAATGATTAAAATAATAATTTTTTAAATAACCTCAGTTATTCCCCCTTAAATATTTTGGGAATAAATGTGTCCCCTTGATTCCACAATCTCCCCCGATGTGTCTCCACCTTGCCGTGGTGGGGGAGCTTGCGTGTCCCATCGACCCCATGTGCTTGCCGATGGGTGAAAAACTACATATCGGACAGCATATGGGATAGGGACCAGACTAAGAGAGACACAACCTGCTGCTCTGCAGGTGAAACTGAGGATAGCAGTCTAAAATTTAAATCAGGCGCACGAAGGCAGAAGTTCTTGGTCCGGACAAGACACTAAAGGCTCCCTGTCGAGGGCTGTGGCTGAACGCCTCTAAGCCACAAACCCTCGGACCTGAGAGCCGGGCCGATAGCCACCTTTCGAAAAATAAAGGCGTGATACTGAGCAAGCTACATGCTCAGGTCTGATAGAAGTTCGAAGACTCCCAGCTGGGGGATATGAGAGATTCCCGTATTAGAGGGCCAGGCCGTTTCTCGTTCACCGCTGCACGAAGGTAAGGTGCTGAACCGGCAGCACAAGTAGCCTACCTCGTGAGCGAGTACAAAAAGTCAAAAAAGTGCCCCAGTCGAAGAAAATGGCTGCGAAAACTGTATCTAACTCATAGAGTGTAGACAAAAGTGGAAGAACGTCTCAATGACGCAAAATGGAACGCACGGCGAGCGAACCTATTGCGTGGTCCGAAGTCAAAAGCAAAAGCTTACCGAGTGGGTGTCGCTTGAAGTCTGACCGTCCCTGGTGTGTGCTTGAGCGATCAGTGGCAAACGAGTTGCTCAACACATGGAAGTGAGGAACTAAAGCAGCATGAGCAGGACGTGGCAACTCCTCGGGTGAGCCCAGTCCCAAACCCCAAAAAGGGAAACAAATTATTTTTTTTGGGGCCCCGGCCTTCCCTTTTCCAAAAATTATTGGGGGAACCTCCCATAAA
>JACEFZ010022659.1:0-40932 GCA_014155875.1 Cepaea nemoralis | reverse complement strand
CCCCCCCCACGTCAGACTGTCACAAACATAAACAAAGAAATTAGACGCTTTGTGTTTGGCAGCACTGTCATAATCTCCCCGCCAGTTCTACCGCGTCGTCGTCAACGACGCCTGGCAATTACGGCCAGGTCCACCTATGAGCGACACTAACCACGCTGTGACAGGAATGGTCAGTCGGTGCATGCGTAGGACATGGAGTCCACGCAGGGACACAACCCCGACTAGCGAGAACTCACAGCGGTTAACGCCAGACGGCTCGGGGCAGTTGTACAGGACAGACGGATTGAATGGTGCTCGTATACTTGTGTAGATGAATGATCATAGATAGAAAGCCTGTGTGAGTATAGGAGACTGTTGTGTGGGAGTTTGTTCATACTAATTTCAATACTAACGTGAGACATTTTGTATGTGTCTAGATGTGAGGAAGTGTGAGTGTATGTGGAGGATGTGTGTGAGTGTGGGGATATGTGTAGGTGGGGGGAGGGGTGTGGGTGGGGGTATGCATTTGGATGGGTTGGGGTGTGTCGGTTTTGGTGGGTAGTGGTATTTGTGGGTGTTGGTGGGATGTGTGGATGGATGTGTGGGGGTGAAAGTAGGGGTGTTGGAATGGGTGTGGGGGATGTGTGTATGGGTGGAGGATATGTGTATGGGACGGATGCAGGGGATGTGTGTTTATGTGGGTGGAGATGTGTGGATGGTTTGAGGAAGTATGTGTGGGAGGCGGGGTTGTGTGGGTAGGGGATTGTGTTGGGTGGATTTGGGATGGAAGGGCGGGTGGGGAGAAGTGTATGGTGTGTGGGTTTGAGATATGTGTGCGGTGTGTTGGTTGGGGATGTGTGAATGATGTGTGGGTGGAGGGTATGTTTGTGGTGGTATGGGTGGAGGATAGTGTGTGGTGTGGGGGATGTGTGTGATGAGTGCGGGGAATGTGCATATGGGTGGGGTATATGTGTGGGTGAGCAGGGGATTGTGGTGGTTGGGGGAAGTATGTGGGGGAGTGTGGGTGGGAGATGTGTGTGTGTAGGTGGGGAATGTGTGGGTGGGGGTGTGTGAGTGGCTTAGGGATGTGTAGGTGGGTGAGGGAGTTGTATGTGTCGGGGTGGGATGTGTGAGTGGTTGGAGGATGTGTGTGGGAGTAGGGGTATTGTGATCGAGAGATGTTTGGTTGGGGTGGGTGGGGGTGTGTGGGTGCGTAGTGGAGGATGTATGCGTGAGTGTGTGTTGGTGGACGGGTAGGGAATGCGTGTGTGGGTGGGGAGAGGTGTGTGGTGTGTTGGTTGGTGATATTGTGTGGGTGAGGTATGTGTGTGTGGGTGGGGGATTTTTGTGGTGTGTGAGTGGGGGTATGTTGGGTGGATGGGCAAGGGTATCTGTGTGGGTGGGAATATTGTGTGGTATCTGGGTGGAGGATATGTGTGTGGTGTGTAAGTGGGGATGTGATGGTGAGGGATATGTGTGTGTGTGGTGCGTTGGTTGGGAATAGTGCGTGGTAGGGGGTGTATATGATGTGTGGGTGGGGGATTGTGTGGTGAGGGATTAGGTTAAGGCATGTGTGGGTGGGTGGAAGTTGTATGTGTGGGTGGTGGGGTGTGTGTGAGTGGATTGGGGATGTATGGGTGGTTAGGGAGATGTGTGTGTGTGTGTGTGTGTGTGGGGGTGGGGTAGGGACATGTCAGTTGGTGGGGATGTGTGTGTATGGTTTGGGGATGTGTGAGTGGATGTGCGATGTGTGGGTTGGTGGGGGATTGTGTGTGTGTGGGTGGGGAATATGTTGTCGATGGAGATGTGGCTAGGGGATGGGTGGTTTGAGGAGTGGGTGGGGAGAGGATGTGTGGGGTAGGATGTGGATGGGCGTGGGATGTGTGGGTTTGTGGGGGAATGTTTATGGGTGGCGAGTGTGTTTTGGTTGGGGGATCAGGTGAGGGCAGTGTGTGTTGGTGGGGGATGTGCGGGAGGGGGATGGGTCGGTTGGTGGGGTATGTATGTGTCCCTTGGTGTGCGTGTGTGTCGGTAGGTGGGGGTGTGTATGTGTCCCTTGGTGCGCGTGTGTGTGGGTAGGTGGGGGTGTTGTGTGGGTGGGTGGGGTGATCATGGGGGTGTGTGGGTGGGTGGAGTGATGTATGGGTAGGTGGGAGATGGGCGTCATAACATTGTAATTAGCCTTGTTTATGTTTACAACATTCATTGCACAATGTTTATTTTTTCCTATGTAAATGTATAATGCTCTTGATGAACGAAAGACGAGTGATTGGAAGGGCCGGATGTAAGACGGGCCTGCGCGCCCAATTTGTGACCCTAATAAAGTTGATTTGATTTGATTTGATTTGAAGGTTAGAATGTTTGAGACTGTTTGTTGATAAAGTTGTTGGACAATTTCTTTGTTGATTGTTCTGTAATTGTATAATGCTTTGTTTCTTAATGTTCATATAAGATGTCTGTACTCTGCCAATAGAACAAGTAGCTTTGTGTGGATGTCTTGTGTGGAGTAAGGAATGGAATTTATCATGATTGCTTTGTAAACATCTGTTCTTTGTTTCGTATGGGTGTTTAGGATGCTTTGTAGGAGATTTCTTGTTGGCATGATTGTGTCGCATTCGTAATAGATGTGCTGTTCTGATTCTTGGACGTTCCGTCTTTAAAGCTGACACTGTAGTATTTGTTTAGTTATTTTTGCTGTTCTCTCTGTTGTTGGGGTCATGCTGTAAACAAGCCTATATGTAATTTCATTTGCTTTTGGGGTAATCTGCTTGTTGTGAATTTTAGAGAAAGTTTCGATATAATCTTTTATGAAATATCTATGTCCTCTTTTAATTCTGAGGTGTACTGGAGTTGCTTGTAATTTAACTAAATGCTGTAGATTGTACGTGTTTTCTTGTGTAGTAATTTTTCGTGTCCTTTAATGGCTGAAATACATGTTTTGTAAAATGTTGGGAGAGTGCCAAAGTAATATGAGGATGTATTCCTAATAGGTTTTAAATAAGATAGCCTAATTCCAATGTAATAGTGTGCTAAAGGGTCTTTTTCTGGGTGTTGTAGGATTTCGCCTACGTGTTTGATAAGTGCTTGTATTTTGGTTGTTATGTCTTGGAGGGCGATACCTCGGGATAGGACGGACGGACGGACGGACGGACGGACGGACGGACGGACGGACGGACGGACGGACGGACGGACGGACGGACGGACGGACGGACGGATGGACGGTTGGACTGATGGCCGGCCGGTCGGCAGGCAGATAGATAGATAGATAGATAGATAGATAGATAGATAGATAGATGGATGGATGGATGGATGGATGGATGGATAGACAGATAGATAGATAGATAGATAGATAGATAGATAGATAGATAGATAGATAGATAGATAGATAGATAGATAGATAGATAGACCTATTTGTACCGTCAGCCGGACTAGTTTATTAAAGATATATAAGAAAGAAAAAAAATCGATAATTAAACCATACCCCTCCCCTTTTAACAATCAGTGGTCAGATTTACGCACCTCCCCAAGCCCCCCCCCCTTCCCGAACAATATGGGACAGAGTCACATATGCTCCTCATGGAGCCAATTTTTAATGTCAGCCAGACTAGATTACTATAGATTGTGTGTGGTGGGTTGTCGTCGCCCTTCCTCGTGGTAGTTTCATTTGAGGTTCTGGTGCTGTGCTGCAGCTCGTAGGCCGGTTCTCTCCTTTCGTATTCTTGACTGTCTTGGTGGCTTGAACGTCCTGTCAGTGATATGCAACATAAAAATAAATAATAATAATAAATCATACCATTCAACTGCGCATGCGTTTCCCTAGTTGCTTAGGGTATATTTAAAATACCATTATAACATGATTGATAGTAATGCCTTGATTGATCACTACACTTATTAATAATTATTTTCAAGTATTTCGCGAAAATATCAGAAGTGTTGTTGTTGTTTTTTTTTTGTTTTTTTTAAAGTTACATATCCCCTACAGGCCGTTGAAGTCAACGCTAGCATTTTACTGCCGTTGTTGATGTCTTGGCAAGTTTTTACGTTCAGTAGTTTGCCTTTGCTTTCTGAACGACCGGCTCCCATACCAACACGTTAACACCAGCGCGACACGGTATGCAATTACCATAGAGCTAAATTTAAAAAAAACGTAGACAAGCAATGAGTAGAGGACATCCATCCATCCATCATGTGCCATGCCGATAAACGTGGGCGGTCATGTTCTGTCATCTCACTCGATCACCAGAGTCGTGGATCAGCTCTGTGTTCCTGGCTCGACCATGCCACGTGGCCAAGCTATTAAGGTATTTACTTCTCGGTCTTCCCCTTGGTCTCTTCCCTTCGATCTTGCCAGTCGTCACCAAGTTCTCCAATTCATTTCTTCTCATAACGCCCAAAAAATGTTGACTGTCTACGTCTAATGTCCCTAATCAGTTTACGATCTTCATTTGTTTCTTGAACGACTTTTTTATTGGTTTTTCTGTTTGTCCATGGTATTCTATGCATTTTCCTCAGAAACCACATTTCCATAGCCATCAGCTGTTTTTCAGCTTGACTGCTTATTGTCCACGCTTCATATCCATACAAAAGTACAGTTAGTAATTTGGTTGGTTGGTTGGTTAGTTAGTTAGTTAGTTATTTAGTTAGTTAGTTAGTTAGTTAGTTAGTTAGTTAGCAGGTTAGTTATATTAGTTGGTTGGTTGGTTGGTTGGTTACTTGGTTGCTTGGTTGCTGTGTTGCTTGGTTGGTTGGTTGGTTGGTTGGTTAGTGAGTGAGTGAGTGAGTGAGTCAGTCAGTCAGTCAGTCAGTCAGTCAGTCAGTCAGTCAGTCAGTCAGTCAGGTAGTTTAGTTAGTTTAGTTAGCCAGTCAGTTAGTTAGTTAGTTTAATTAGTTAGTCAATTAGTTAGTTAGCTAGTTTAATTAGTTAGTTTAGTTCAGGGGTCACCAAACTACGGCCCGCGGGCCGCGTCCGTCCCGCGATGTCATTTCATCCGGCCCGCCGACGGTACTCGAACTTGCTTGATATAACGCATGGAACACGAGACGTTATGATGCAAGTTGAATGTAAATATTATGGTTAGAATAAAAGGAGATCTTCACATGTGCGGAGACCTCCTGGCTGCTACGTGTCTTAAAAATTCACTATTTTCAGTTATAAATTAGGGTATCTAGATTGTCTTGTTTATTGTAATGTTTGCTTATTTCGCGCCATCCCAAGTCCTTCCCCGGCTCATGGTATTGCTGCCTACGCTCTGACGTTACCATGCTTTCCATGGCAAATGGTTTCAATGGCAACACATGCACGCATCTTACCCTCCCACAGATGCACCCGGCTGTCAAAACAGGTCCGATGCTCCAGAAATATTTACTTATTTTTGCCAGCCATCCATTTTATAGGTATGTAACAAGGATATATTTGTTTGACAGTGATAGGTAAGTGAACTACTAGTGTGAATAGAGGCAATAAAGTAGCAAACATAGCTTATAAATGCCATAGAAGCTACGTGTTGTTACGAAAATATTATCCCTAGCTCAGAAGAATGTCCCGGTCTCTAGACTAGTGTTGTTAAACCTTTCTGCTGGAAGAAATCCTTACGCAAATGTTTACCTTGATCAGGGACTTTGTGCGATGATACAAGCGTTTGTTCTACTGTATGTAATAAACCAGATGGGCAGAAATGTTGCGTTTAGGCGATTTCGGTCTGTTTCGGCGGAACCTCTGGCTGCCACTCGCAGAACCCCGATTGTAAAACTCTGTTCTATACTGTTTATTTAGTCCGGGCATATATACATACACACACACACACACACACACACTACACACACACACACACACTTACACACACACAACACACACACACACACATTGTGTTTCAATAGGATTTAATTATGTTTCTAATTCAATGGGCTTTTGTTTTTTGTTTTCATTTTCAGATCTCGTATACTTCACTCTTCATTATGGCTACTAAGAAAAGAAAAGTGGACGCCGAGTGTAACGTTTTTAATGAAGAATGGGGAGTAAAGTACTTCTTTGTGGAAACAAAGGACAAGAAAACCAGCTGCGTAATATGCAGCGAAAGTGTTGCCCCTTTGAAAGAGTACAATCTTCGGCGTCATTACGAAACAAAACATCTATCATAATATTCAAAGTTTTCTGGAAAGTTAGACTCTGAGAAATATGAGTCCATGAAACGTGATTTAGAAACACAAAGAAATCTCTTCACGAGAAAGTTTACTGAAAATGAATCTGTCATTCGTACAAGTTACAACATAGTGCATAAGATGGCAGAGCGAGGAAAACCGTTTACTAATGGCAACTTCATCAAAGAGTGTATGATGGAAGCAGCAAATGACTTGTGTCTTGAGAATGCTGAATTGTTTGGAATTATTAGCTTGTCGGCAAGTTCAGTTGTGTGAAGAACAGAAGAACTTGGAGAGAACATAGTGCTACATATACGCGAGGAACTTGTGGTATTCTCTGGCGCTGGATGCATCTACTGATCTCTCGAGTACGTCATAACTTCACGTGTTCATTCGTTGTGTCAATTTGGACTTTCAGATTAACGGAAGAGTTGGCATCCGTGTGCAGCATGCATGGAACAACAACTGGAAAAGACATTTTCATGTAAGTGCAACAATTTTGCAAGACTATAACCTACGGTGGAATCAGCTTCGGGATGTTACAGTTGATGGGGGATAAAAACATGGCTGTAGTGAGGAAGGGTCTGTTGGGACAGATCACGACTCAGTTGGGAGATTTGCAAATTCCGTACGCTCTGTTCATACACTGCATCA
Organism: Cepaea nemoralis; assembly: GCA_014155875.1. Taxonomy (NCBI): domain Eukaryota; kingdom Metazoa; phylum Mollusca; class Gastropoda; order Stylommatophora; family Helicidae; genus Cepaea; species Cepaea nemoralis. Next base: position 34,161 of record JACEFZ010022659.1, on the reverse strand, counting down.
TACATCAGCAAGCACTCTGTGGGAAAGACTTAGATATTTCTTGTGTGTTGAAACCAGTCGTTTCTGCTGTGAACTTAATTCGTGGACATGCACTCAATCACCGTCAGTTCCAGGCTTTTCTTTAAGAAATTGGTTGTCAATTGTTTGACTTGCCTTATCACACATCATTGAGGTGGCTCAGCTGCGGTAAGGTCCTGTTTCATTTTTACAAGCCTCGAAAGGAAATAGATGTTTTCCTCACTGAAAAAGATAGAGCTTATCTATAACTGTCATATCCTACTTGGCTGTCAAAGTTGTCATTTTTGGTAGACATCAAATCCCACATGAATGAACTGAACTTCAAACTCCAGGGAAAGTATAACATCGTCTGTGATCTCTCCAGAATCATCAAAGGATTTCGTAGAAATCTGTCATTGTTTGAAGCTCAACTGAAAGGATAAAACGTTTCTCATTTTCACTGTTTCAAAGAGCTTTGCACTATAATCGCAGAAGATGTCAATCTATATTTTCCGAAAAAATTATTCGATGCTTAAAGAAGCATTTGTTGGAGAGATATTCAGATCCTGATAGAATTGAGAGTGACATTCTTCTGTTCCAGAATCCGTTAGATTGTAACCTTGATGATGTGCAGTTGAACTACAGTTGAAGCTCATTGATTTGCATGCAAATGACTTGTTGAAAGAGAAGCACAGAGAAGGAAAACTTGTTGAATTTTACTCGCTGCTTACCTGATGTTGAGTTTCCGAAACTAAAGGAATTTGCCGCTGGTATGGCAACAGTCTTTGGAACAACTTATGCCTGTGAGCATACATTTTCAAAAATGAAGTGTGTGATGTCAACACATTAAACGAGATTGACTGATGAATATTTGAAAGCAATTCTCTTGCTTGTATGCAGCAATTCCAAACCAAACATTGATGATATATTGAAAGCCAAATATCAGTTTCACAAATCTCATTCACCTTTTTTGCTGCTAAGTTTGTGAGACTTGGATATGCGCACACTAAGTCTGATGTATTAGTGTAGCGAAACGCCAGTGGTCCATGTCCTTATGTATTCTGTTATTCTTGGTAAACAGGGGGAACCGGCTTTCGGAAGCTCTCAGTTCTCTTGTTCGCTCAATTCTCCATGAAAGATGGTTCTTTGGGTTATCTTCATACCACAATCTGTACATGGAGCGAGTATATATTTGTCTTTCCTTTCGGGTAGTCCCGAAGGCGCGCCTTGCGTCAAATGTGCACTGGTGCAGCGGCTGGTTAATTGATGGCCGGGCAAACAAGTACCGTTTGCAAGTTGCAACTTGTCAAAGTTAATTAAAGATAACGACAGAAGTGCAACTACTACTAAGACATTTTGAAAGGTAAACTTGGGTTGTGGGTGGTCCAGACAGACCTGGACTTATAAATGTATTTTGTCTCAAAGGGGAAGATGAATTGGCGAAAAGCCAATCATAACCAATGAAGAGTTGGTTGACCGTTGGCAATCTAAATGGGCGTCTTGTTCTTGGCATAGCCGGGGAAGTGAAACGGAACAATATATCTCCCCAGAGGATTTCATTTGTTCTTGGCGTCAGATGAGCTGTTGCTATCTTTCTGTCTACGGCTTGAATTGGGCCTCTGGTCATCTTTCTGTGGAATATCATCATTGGATAGCTATACCAATCTATGATCTATCTTCTTGAGCCAGAAGAGGCTATACACAGGACTATCTCTTTCGTCTGTTACTTGATAGGATGATGTCGGGAAGATACTGGACTTCTCTGTCTCATTGAGAGAACCTGCATTCCTCTAAATCTATGTGTTCTGTGAGGCACTACCAGTACCTTGCGGCGACAGCTCAGACAAGAGCAGCGGCCGGGAGGGGTGGTATCCTCTTTCCTATTCTTGCTGGGAGTGGGGAACTACACTGCGTGCCATACAACCCCAATACTATACTTTTAGTAACGAGGAGAAACACACACTTTAATAGGGCACACCACACCACAGGATCGTAGTTGTGAGAAAGGCAGCGTTTGCAAGTGAGAGGGAAGCATGGAAATGATTGTGCCAAATCATAATAAAGGCTTGGTATGAATGTGGAGAGTGTGTCGTGTGGGCAAAAAGACAACAGGACTTCGTCCAGCTGGAAGTCTCCTCAAGCCCGGACGTGGTCAATCCAGGGGCCACCTGACAGGTCAGGCCCAGTCATTCAGGTATTAAATATAGTGTATTTGTGTGATACATGAGTCAGCCCAGTCGCTCAGGTTTTGTTTGTCATCTCCAGGGTCCTCTTCGATGGGAAGTGACTATGTCTTCTAACGGACATTATCACCAGTGCTTTTAGGCTAACGCCAATATGTCCGACGAGGCCAACTCAGGGTTTGGTGTGCTTAACTCTGAGACAGAGGCAAGGTGCAGGTCTTGAGGCAAGGACATTTTGCATAACTGGTGCATTGCCGGTCTTTTCAACAACATACGCCTGAGAGCAGTTGTTGTATGGAGGGAGCCTAAGAGAGATTTTCTGGCATACCCATTTTATACCAGACATTAAAAGGCACCCATACATTATCCCTCCACGAACACCTCACCGTATCTGCAACCGTAAAGCTTTTCATAGGTCAGTGAAGACCTGGTGCCGAATTAATTCATGTGGCAATGAACAGAAGTCCTCAACACACCAGTCGCTTGGATTCTACAAAAGCCTGTTGAATCTACAACCAGTTGCTGGAGAAAGAAGGAGATTCTGACATCTTTGGTGAGATATGTCTGGACAGATCAGACAGTATCTGAAGCTGGATCTGTGACTGTGGTGACTGGAGGCTCTCTGTCAAAACTTTACCAGTGTAGTGTCTGTGTAGATCTATCTGTTTATCTGCCTTTATGTGTTCCTGTGCTGTTCTTGATTAGGTTAATAAAATTACTTCCAAGTTGTTCTGACGACTGCCATGTTATTTATGTGTCAGCCAGAAGAACACTGCAGGAAATAGGTCCCTAGGTCGAAAGGAAGCGTGACAGTGAGTCCAGGGAAAACGGAGGAGGGTTGGCAGGTAAAGACCTATCCCAGCCAGGGCTATAGAAGATTAATTAAACATTGTGACCGGGCTATTTGGGACCCTCCACGTAGCTTGTTACAATTTCTGGGGGCTCGTCCCGGGATATTTGAAATCCTGGTGGAGTTCTGGCTGATTTAGTGATAGGGGACAGATATCCTTGTTTTCTATCAATAGGTTCTGCCTACCGTGCCTGGCTATTGTCTATACTCTTCCTGACACAGACTGACCGACATACGACGTGTTGTGGTCGTGTAATGTAACTTGTTGTGTAATTGTGAGAAAAATTTTATTGGACAATTACCTCGTCCCTTGCCCTCGGAGTTTAAGATGGCATCAGCTGGGTTTAATGTCGCTGACGTACAGGCTACAGGGCGTGAAATGGGTTATGATGGAGCGGAGTTACAGAAATATGTGCAGGAGGTGGAAAGAGACTACAGACAGGCTGTGCGCGAAGCCAAGAGGATTGAGGCGGAGGCTGAGGTTAAGAGATGGAGGCTGAGGCTAGGAAGATGGAGGCCGAGCAGGCAGTCAGAGACCATGAGTTCCGTATGAGGGAGTTGGAGCTGAAAGCTCAAACTGCCAAGGAAAGAGATGGTGCAGTGGGAGGCGCTGTTCTCCCTGACTCAACAGCTTCTGGTGGCGGTCCATACCAGGCAATGAAGTTCCCATTGCTCCCGTTCGATGAGCACAAAGATAAGATCGACCAGTACCTTCACAGATTTCAGTCGATGGCTTTGGCTATGGGATTGGAACGTGGGAAATGGAATTTGAAACTCTCACAGGGCCTGAGGGGGACCGCGTACGAGGTCTATTCTAGGTTGCCACCTGGTATGGAGAATGACTATGAAGCTCTGGAGAAAGCACTGTTGAAAAGGTTCCAGATGACAGCTCATACTTATCGACAACAGTTCAGAAAGTCGAGGAGAGAGCCAGGAGAGATGTTCGCAGCCTACAGTGTCAGACTGAAGTCTTACCTTTTGAAGTGGATGTCATTAGCTGGTTTTGCTAACGACTATGAAAGTTTGGAAGAATTGGTGGTCGTGGACCAAATGAAGAGGATGATGCCTAAGCCATTGCAAACCTTCTTGCTTGAAAATGGGGCAGAAAGGTTAGACTTGGTAAATACATTAGCGGAAAGGTATGTGCTAGCTCATGGAGATAATGGGGAATTGTCACAACCCAATCCCCGACCACCAGACACATGGTCTGGAAAGAAGAAGAACCCTAAAACAGCTCACACCAAGAAGGAGGATCCTTTCGATAAAGTTCCTAGTAAGAAACCCTCTGGTAAGAGTCCACCTGGATCTCCTAAAAGAAAGTGGAGTGAAAAGTGGTGCGCCTATTGCAAATCTCCAACACACAATACGGTTGATTGCCGGCGTAAACAGAAAGACTCTCACTATGCTGCTTGTCTTGTAGAAACCGGGGAAGGGTCTCACAAGGAGGTAGAAGGGAGGGATCTTGGGAACAAAGATTTAGAAAAACCACCAGTAGTAGAAACGGTACTTGTGAACGGTCAACCAGTTGAGTGTCTCTACGACACCGGTCTGCAGTTTGAGGCTGTAATTTCATCACACTTAGTGAGCCCAGAGCAGCTAACCGGAGAATCTATTGAGATTCAAACGGCGACAAAGAGTGCGGTAGCGATGTCTCTTCCAATTGCGAAGGTAGACATCAAATCAAGATATGTTACCGGCACTATACAGGCAGCCGTTCTGCTAGATCCTATCTTCCCAATGATCTTGGGTTGTCGCTACGTCTTTCTAGGGATTCCAACCGAACCCATGTACGTAGGGGCAATGCAAACCAGATCTCAATCGGAGGATGAGCAGACGCCGGCCTTGATCGTGAATCCTTTGCCTGGGGAGTTACGAGCTGCTCAAAGCCAGGATGCTACTTTGCAACCTTGCTTCAACCAGTTGCCAAAAAGTTCTGACCCACCAAGACGGGGTCAGTATTATATGAAGAATCGGTTACTGTACCGGAGAGCCGGAGTGGAGGATCGCCAGCATGGACAGCTGGTAGTTCCTAAGGCTTATCGGGAACAGCTTCTTCATATGGGACACACCATTTCTTTCAGTGGACATATGGGTGTCGGGGCAACTCTCCAGCGCATTTCCTGCCATTACTACTGGCCAGGGATGACTGGAGACGTGCGTAGGTACGTCAAGTCGTGCCCAGAGTGCCAGCGTGTGGCACCAAAACACTGGACAGCTCCGGTAGTCCTGGGAGACATGCCCATTATGAACTCTCCTTTCGAGAGAGTTGCCATCGATCTTGTTGGTCCTCTTCCTAGGACTAGGAAGAGGAATAAGTACATTCTCACGATGGTGGATTGCTGTTCCATGTGGGGCGAGGCGATACCTTTGGCCACAATCGACTCTAAGCGAGTGGCTGATGCACTGATGGAGACCTTTACTAGGTTGGGATTTCCCAACCAGATCCTAACGGACAATGGGTCTCAGTTCTGTGGTAAGCTGATGGAAGAAGTCTTTCGTATCTTCCAGACTAACCACATTCACACAAGCCCATACCACCCTCAGTCTAATGGGCAAGTAGAGAGGTTTAATGGTACCTTGATGACCATGCTTCGGAAGCTGGCTCAAGAGAAACCAGACAGATGGGATGAGTATATCTCAGCCGCCTTGTTCGCCTATCGGGAGGTTCCCCATGGGTCGACCGGGTTGCCACCAGCCACTCTACTATTCGGGAGGCCAATCAAGGGTCCCTTAGAAGCCTTATTGAGATGTTGGACAGAGGAGGAAACTTCTGAAGAAGCTGTATCCTCTTATAAATACGTCGAAGAGTTAAAGGAAAAACTCCAGACGGGTTGGGCTTTGGCAGCTCAGAATCTGAGGGCGGCCAGAAAGAGACACGCGGCCTACTACAATAGAAGGACGAAAGATAGGTCTCTTAAGGTGGGGGATCGGGTTCTGTTTTTACTTCCAGTAGGTTCCAATAAACTCGAGATTGGTTGCAGGGGCCTTTCCCGGTGGAAAGGGTTGTGTCCCACACCAACTATGCCATCCGGATCAGGGGGAAATCCAAAATCTTCCACATTAACCTTCTCAAAAAGTTTGAAGAACGATCTGATGGTACTTCTCTCCCACTCATGACTATGGCGGTCGCGATGGAAACTGAATCGGGCGAAGACGCGGATCGGGGTTATCCATTACACCCTGGGGAAACCTATAGGGATGTCCATATAAATCCTGATCTGTCGGCTGAAGAAACAGACCGTGTCATCCGGTTGTTAGAGTCCCATCAGCAAATTCTTACCGATCGGCCAGGGCGGACAGGGTTGGTCGAGTTTGATATGACTCTGACTACCCAAGACCCAGTTCGCCAGAAAATATATCCAGTACCCTTTTCGAAAGAGAAGGCCCTGGAAACTGAAATCCAGAAGCTTCTGGACGATGACATCATCACTCCTTCGACTTCTCCTTATAATGCCGGGGTTGTCTTGTTGAGGAAGCCAAGCGGGGAGCACCGCTTATGTATTGATTACAGGCATTTAAACAGTTGTACGACATTCCAAGTTGAGCCGTTACCAAACACAAATCAACTGTTTGCCAGATTAAATAGGGCAAAGTACTTCTCAAAAATTGATTTAAGCCGGGGATATTATCAGATCCCTGTGAAGCCTGAGGTTCGGCCTATGCTCGCTTTCAGTACTCCGAGCGGCCATTACGAATTTAAGGTGATGCCTTTTGGGCTGAGCAATGCGCCCAGTGTGTTCACACGCATGATGAGAAAGTTATTAGACCCTTTAAGGGATCCTTCTGTCGTCTCGTTCATGGATGATATTCTCATCGCGTCTGACAATCTGAAAGATCACCTGAGATCCTTGGAACAGATCTTCATAAGATTGAAAGAGGAGGGGTTAACCGCCCGCCCAGCCAAATGCATGATTGGCTATCAATCCTTGGAATTTCTGGGACACACTATTATTTCAGGGGGACTGGTACCGGAAGAAAAGAACATTGAGAAGGTCCGTCTCGCACCCCGTCCTAAATCCAAAAAAGATGTTAGGTCTTTCTTGTCTCTGTGTGGGTTTTACCAGAAATTCATTCCGAAGTTCAATGAAATTGCGGCGCCGTTAACCGAGACCCTGAAGAAAGGATCACCAGATCTTATAATCTGGACCCCGAGCTGTGAAGAAGCTTATGAGAAGCTGAAACAGGCTTTGGTGGATAGGCCAGTCCTGCAACTCCCAAATTTGGAGAAAACGTTTGTTCTGAGAACCGACGCGAGTAACATAGGGATTGGGGCAACTCTGTTGCAGGAAGGGCGAGATAATCCTTCGGTGCTGTGTCCGGTGGCATATGCCAGTCGAAAACTGTTACCCGCCGAACGGAATTACTCCACCGTCGAACGGGAATGTCTAGCTCTAGTGTGGGCGGTACAGAAATTTCAACCTTATCTGTATGGAGTCCAGTTCAAAGTGCAATCCGACCATCAACCTCTGACGTTCTTGGCAACTTCTAAGAAATTGAACGCGAGGTTAATGAGATGGTCATTGCTCCTACAACCGTATCAGTTCACGGTCGAATACATCCCCGGAAGGGAGAATGTGGGAGCAGATTTCCTATCACGGCATCCTATGGTTGAATGTGAGGGTGGGGTCATTCGAACAGAACCACTGACAGTAGAAAGTTCGTAGGGTTCGACTTTCTTAAGAGGGGGCCTATGTAGCGAAACGCCAGTGGTCCATGTCCTTATGTATTCTGTTATTCTTGGTAAACAGGGGGAACCGGCTTTCGGAAGCTCTCAGTTCTCTTGTTCGCTCAATTCTCCATGAAAGATGGTTCTTTGGGTTATCTTCATACCACAATCTGTACATGGAGCGAGTATATATTTGTCTTTCCTTTCGGGTAGTCCCGAAGGCGCGCCTTGCGTCAAATGTGCACTGGTGCAGCGGCTGGTCAATTGATGGCCGGGCAAACAAGTACCGTTTGCAAGTTGCAACTTGTCAAAGTTAATTAAAGATAACGACAGAAGTGCAACTACTACTAAGACATTTTGAAAGGTAAACTTGGGTTGTGGGTGGTCCAGACAGACCTGGACTTATAAATGTATTTTGTCTCAAAGGGGAAGATGAATTGGCGAAAAGCCAATCATAACCAATGAAGAGTTGGTTGACCGTTGGCAATCTAAATGGGCGTCTTGTTCTTGGCATAGCCGGGGAAGTGAAACGGAACAATATATCTCCCCAGAGGATTTCATTTGTTCTTGGCGTCAGATGAGCTGTTGCTATCTTTCTGTCTACGGCTTGAATTGGGCCTCTGGTCATCTTTCTGTGGAATATCATCATTGGATAGCTATACCAATCTATGATCTATCTTCTTGAGCCAGAAGAGGCTATACACAGGACTATCTCTTTCGTCTGTTACTTGATAGGATGATGTCGGGAAGATACTGGACTTCTCTGTCTCATTGAGAGAACCTGCATTCCTCTAAATCTATGTGTTCTGTGAGGCACTACCAGTACCTTGCGGCGACAGCTCAGACAAGAGCAGCGGCCGGGAGGGGTGGTATCCTCTTTCCTATTCTTGCTGGGAGTGGGGAACTACACTGCGTGCCATACAACCCCAATACTATACTTTTAGTAACGAGGAGAAACACACACTTTAATAGGCACACCACACCACAGGATCGTAGTTGTGAGAAAGGCAGCGTTTGCAAGTGAGAGGGAAGCATGGAAATGATTGTGCCAAATCATAATAAAGGCTTGGTATGAATGTGGAGAGTGTGTCGTGTGGGCAAAAAGACAACAGGACTTCGTCCAGCTGGAAGTCTCCTCAAGCCCGGACGTGGTCAATCCAGGGGCCACCTGACAGGTCAGGCCCAGTCATTCAGGTATTAAATATAGTGTATTTGTGTGATACATGAGTCAGCCCAGTCGCTCAGGTTTTGTTTGTCATCTCCAGGGTCCTCTTCGATGGGAAGTGACTATGTCTTCTAACGGACATTATCACCAGTGCTTTTAGGCTAACGCCAATATGTCCGACGAGGCCAACTCAGGGTTTGGTGTGCTTAACTCTGAGACAGAGGCAAGGTGCAGGTCTTGAGGCAAGGACATTTTGCATAACTGGTGCATTGCCGGTCTTTTCAACAACATACGCCTGAGAGCAGTTGTTGTATGGAGGGAGCCTAAGAGAGATTTTCTGGCATACCCATTTTATACCAGACATTAAAAGGCACCCATACATTATCCCTCCACGAACACCTCACCGTATCTGCAACCGTAAAGCTTTTCATAGGTCAGTGAAGACCTGGTGCCGAATTAATTCATGTGGCAATGAACAGAAGTCCTCAACACACCAGTCGCTTGGATTCTACAAAAGCCTGTTGAATCTACAACCAGTTGCTGGAGAAAGAAGGAGATTCTGACATCTTTGGTGAGATATGTCTGGACAGATCAGACAGTATCTGAAGCTGGATCTGTGACTGTGGTGACTGGAGGCTCTCTGTCAAAACTTTACCAGTGTAGTGTCTGTGTAGATCTATCTGTTTATCTGCCTTTATGTGTTCCTGTGCTGTTCTTGATTAGGTTAATAAAATTACTTCCAAGTTGTTCTGACGACTGCCATGTTATTTATGTGTCAGCCAGAAGAACACTGCAGGAAATAGGTCCCTAGGTCGAAAGGAAGCGTGACAGTGAGTCCAGGGAAAACGGAGGAGGGTTGGCAGGTAAAGACCTATCCCAGCCAGGGCTATAGAAGATTAATTAAACATTGTGACCGGGCTATTTGGGACCCTCCACGTAGCTTGTTACAATTAGGAGCGTTCATTTGAAATCCGTTCGTGCCGCACCGCGCGTAGTTGCGTACGTTGAACATGATCATGTCATAGTCATGTGATAAGTATTGGCCAATGAATAAGAGAACACGTGTTTATCGTCCCATGTCGCATAGGTTCTGTTTCTGACCGTTGAGAAAATGGCCGGGTTGATCGAAAATCCGTCCAAAGAAGCTCAAAGAGAGGTGATTCAATTTCTTTCATTTGAAGGATGTCTACCAGTGGGCATTAATCGAAGAATGCAAGCAGCGTACGGTAACAAATGGGTGTCGAAGACAACAGTGACAGACTGGGAACGAATGTTTCGAAAAGGACATCAGTTCACGACAGATCTTCGACGGCCGGTTCAAGTGCATATTGTTGCAACAGAAAAGACCATCGCCAAAATTGATGCAGCAGTACAGATGAACCGTTGTCGAAGCATACTTTGCTAGCGAAAGAATTTGATGTGTCAATTGGGACAATTCAAAAGGTCGGTCGTAAGAAACTGTAATATTGGAAAGTGTGTTCACAGTGGGTACCATGGATGTTGACCAACCACCAAAAAAGAAGAACGCATGAGATGGTGTTTGAACATCTTCTGCTTTACGGAGTGGAGGGTAATGCATTTATCTTCCGCATAGTGGCAGGCGATGAATCATGGTATCACCACTTTGAGCCGAGCAGCAAAAGAGAGAGCATGCAATGGAAGCATGCTGGATCACCAAAAGCCAAAAAATTCAAGTTACATGTTTTCGATGGTAAGGTTATGCTGAGCGCTTTTTTCTTTTGGCAATGAAGGACTGTTGTTGGCCGACTTTAAAGAACCTGGTCTTAACATAGATTGATTGATTGATTTAGCAATCGACATCACAGCATTCGGGGCATTCCCATAAGTGCTCCGTCCCCATCCTCAGCAGCCAGCGAAGAGTTCCAACACTAATAGTACCAGTAGCAATCTGATTATAAGTCCGTCTCGCCTTTCCTCTGAGCGTTGAGCGTCGGCCAGATCCCTTCGTCACTCCTCGTTGTCTCATTCTTGCCAGACCATGGTAATCCATTTGCTCCTCCGAGGTGTGCACGTGCTCCCACAAGGCCGCAACCACGTCTGCCTTGTCATTTATCAATACTCCACCAAGTTCTGCAGAGCCAGCCAATCTGTCCGCCTGTTCATTTCCCAGCACACCGGCATGCCCCGGAGAAAAGATCCAAGCGATGCTTGTCACCCGTGACCTCCGAAGCGAAGCAAGCCACTCCGCACGAAGTCTGCCCGTCCTCACCCTCGTCAGCATGCTTTCTGAGTCAGTTACAATCACGATGTGTGTGTGTATCGTATTCTCCATCCAGCGGAGAGCCGCAGTGACTGCCTCCACTTCCATTCTTAAGCTGGATGTTGTGGTATCATATGCCAGGCTCTCCTGCCCCAAACATCGACCATTAGCTTTCGCTATGAACCCCCAGCCACTTCTCTCACCTCTTGACACCGAACCATCTGTGTAGATAATCACATCACTCGAGTGAGCATTGTCCTGAATTAGTTGCTGGATTTCCACTTCCGTGGCCCCTGCTGGCCACTCCCTGCACTCCCGGCTTAATGTGATTATAACTCTGCACAAGTCTGACTGCTCCTCTGGCACTCTGACCCACTCCTCTCCACGCCTAATGTTCTCCAAGGGGCACACCTGTCTGATCGTATCCTCCGCCTGAGCCATCCATGATTCCCCTCTTATCAGTCGCTGACCCTTAACTGCGTCCAGCGCCTCATGCAGTAGGTGGTCTGTGTCTGCAGCTACTCTGAGGTATGCCTTCGCCTGCATCACCTTGAGCCTACCAGCAACAGTCGACAGACCAAGGATGTAACGCATACACACTACTGGGGTGTCTCTAGTGCATCCCAGAATGACCCGCATAGCTTTGTTCTGTATGCGCTCTAACTTCACCAGCTGACTCTCTGAGACAGTGAGCAGACCTAATCCATAATGGGTCTTAACATATACTCTACCTACTACTTGGAAACACTAGACAAACTGCAAAAAGCCATCAAGAATAAACGACGCGGCATGCTTTCTTGCGGTGTGATTTTATTGCACGATGATGCTCGTCAGCATGTTGCAAAGATTGTGCAGGAAGCATTACCTTGGAAGAAGTGGGAAATTCTGCAACATCCAGCCTATAGTCCTGATTTATCACCATGCGATTTTCATTTATTCGGACCTCTAAAAAAAGCTCTCAAGGGGCAACGATTTCAGACAGATGCAGACGTAACGAACGCGGTAAATACTTGGTTCAATGAGCAACCACAAGCCTTTTTTGCGGACGGCATTCGCCGCCTACCTAAGCAATGGGATGCTTGCCTGAATGTCTACGGCAGCTTATTCTGACCAACCCATGGTGCATAATTCATTCAAAATGAATGCTTTGTTTAATTCTACCATACCTGTTAATGTTTCTTTCATGCTTTTGTAATAAAGCCATTGGAACGGGTTTCAAATGAACGAATCTTATAACTATCTTTTTGCTAATGTCGCCTTCTTTGATAACTTTATTTTTAGTAAATAAATATGTTTGTTGTCTTTGCTTTTTGTGCATTGCACGCCACTCACTCATGATTAACTTAGTTTTTCATCTTTTCCCCCAGAGCTTTCGTTCTGGCTCGCAAGTATTGTTAAAGATTAGTTGCATATCCTTTACAGGACGTTTGCAGTCAACACCAGCATTTGTTGCTGTTGTTGATGTCTTGGCAGTTTACGCTCAGTAGTTTGCCATTGATTTCTGAACGACCGGCACCCGTACCATAGCGTAAAAAGCCAGCGCAACGCGGTCTGCGGCTACATCGTGCGCAGCTGTGTTTCGAACGCGGGTATACGAGATTACGAACCGCATCCGTAAGACTTTCGCCACGGAGACGGCGCAAGTATTGTACAGAATGAGTATCCGGCCCGCGCTCGTCATTTTATCAGTTATCTGGCCCGCCGTGAAAAAAGTTTGGTGACCCCTGGTTTAGTTGGTTGGTTGGTTGGTTGGTTTATTTAGTTAGTTAGTTAGTTAGATAGTTAGTTAGTTAGTTTGTTTGTTTGTTTGCTTGTTAGTTAGTTAGTTAGTTAGTTAGTTAGTTAGTTAGTTAGCTAGCTAGTTAGCTAGTTAGCTAGTTAGTTAGTTAGTTAGCTAGTTAGCTAGCTAGTTAGCTAGCTAGTTAGTTAGTTAGTTAGATAGTTAGTTGGTTAGTTGGTTAGTTGGTTAGTTGGTTAGTTGGTTAGTTGGTTGGTTGTTAGTTAGTTAGTTAGTTAGTTAGCTAGCTAGTTAGTTAGTTAGTTAGTTAGCTAGCTAGCTAGTTAGTTAGTTAGCTAGTTAGTTAGTTAGCTAGTTAGCTAGCTAGTTAGTTAGTTAGTTAGTTAGTTAGTTAGTTAGTTGGTTAGTTGGTTAGTTGGTTAGTTGGTTGGTTAGTTAGTTAGTTAGTTAGTTAGCTAGTTAGTTAGTTAGCTAGTTAGTTAGTTAGCTAGTTAGCTAGTTAGTTAGCTAGCTAGTTAGTTAGTTAGTTAGTTAGTTGATTAGTTGGTTAGTTGGTTGGTTAGTTAGTTAGTTAGTTAGTTAGTTAGTTAGTTAGTTAGTTAGTTAGTTCGGTCGGTCGGTCGGTCGGTCGGTTAGTTAGTTAGTTAGTCGAGGTTCCAACTTCACGGCAACGGGTCGTCCCCATTATGCTCCATTCTTGTGCCAGTGAATATCACACAAAATGCTCCCCACTGTCCAATGTGAAAAGTGGAATAGACAGGAGTCTCGGCAAGCCAACAGCCCGCACAGGTACACTGTGCATAATCCCGCCGCCAGAATGCCAACACAAAATTAATCCACGAAAACCACAGTTCATCGTCGATGGACTCGGCAGTCACCAGAAATACCTCATTGACCCGGGTTTTCTCACATGGCTCGGTCTTTTACCGCAGGGCGACCTGCCGAAAGCGTCGCACAAAGCACGAACTCCGCAGCTTCAGCGCCGACTCCGAGGAGTCTCCTGAAAAGTGCACTCGTGAACCGAAAAGGCAAATCAGTCAATTCAGCAACAGCCGGTAGCCATTGTTCCGAACATGCAGGTCACTGTACAGGACAGATGTAAAAGCATTCCACGCGAATCTCACAGCTCACAGTGTCGCCCACGCACTCACTCAGTAGCAGGGCGACGGAACCATGTACTACCAGTCCAACAAGAGGAAAATGCGATTGCAAACCGTAGCTACAAGCATAAACACGCCACAGGCCTTAACGGTTCAATGCCTGACCGCCATGTTGGCGACCGGAAGTCCACAAAAGTATAGGTTCTATGTAGCACTTCAACACTCTTTTTCTCGTCTCAATTTATATCTTTTTATTGGTCAGTATGTTTTTCATTTTGCAAAAGGCTACCTTCTCAATGGCAATTCTTGTTCTAATCTCTTCAAGGTATCTCCCATCAGATGTTATGACTGTGCTGAGATAACTGTATCGATTCACTTGCTTAAGAATATGCCCATTTACTCGTATATCACATTGTGGTATTTCCTTCTTCCCAGTGACGACCATAATCTGTGTCTTCTTAATATTCAGTTCTAGCCCTAGTTGTTCACTGTGTGCAACAACCGCATCTACTAAATTTTGCAGGTCCTTTTCATTGTCTGCAATCAAGACTGTATCATCTGCACATCTAATGTTATTGATGTATCGTCCCCCAATGTTGATTCCTTCCATATCTTCTATATTTCTGAAAATATTTTCACTGTGCAGGGAAAAAAGATCTGGAGACATTACACATCCCTGTCTCACAACTCTTTTAATAGGCTGATATTGACCTACATTGTTATCAATTCTGATGGCAGCTTGTTGTTTCCAATATATGTTTTTTACAAGTCTAAGGTCTTTTCCATCAATTTGTAGATCTTCAAGCATCCTTATCATGTCGACATGTGGGACGCAGAGGTGTTTCCAAGGCACCAGGGCCGGGTTATATACTGGCCAAGACCTATTGACGCGTCCTCACCGAGCGTCCTGGGCAACAGGTCCCTTCGGGGTCCTGGCTGAAGTCAATAGGATCGCCGATTCCTCCGAAGTCGGAGAGTGTCTGCCTGTATGGCGAGGAACCACCAGTCTGCACACCAATAAGCCAGACATGGGACAACGGATACTCACGCAAACCTCAGGTCCTGTATGACATCACACTGATGTTGGACAACAGTATGCCTTCATCCGACATACAGGACTTTGCGTTGGAGCTCAAGCCAACGAACACAAGCAAGCAAGCAAGCAAGCATGTCGACATGTCTCACTTTATCGAAAGCCTTTGTTTAGTCAATAAAGCAAAGATACAGATCTTTGTTTACTACTATAGAATCTGTAATTACTGTTCTCAGTATATACACAGCATTTGCTGTGCCCTTGCCTTCTACAAACCCACTTCGTTCATCTCCTATTTCGAGTGGTATTTTCTTCCTGGCACTTTGCATGATAATTCTCTGGGGACATAAAATGTAATATTGTTGCAAGGGAGACTACTGTAATTTTAGCAAAGAAATATTATTTCAGCTATAATATTGCCAACTTACTATAAATCGCTCTAATTGTATTTTTCTTTATAAAGCAATTAAGGCTTATGTTAGATTTTATAACGTTAGAAACAATTATATCAGATTTCTTATAAAATATTTTGTGAATCTTTTCCTACATACATTTTATAATCAACCTTTTTGTTCTACATATATTACTAAAGTTTCAATTGTATACTTTTAATGATAATTGGCACAGTAGTCTTCTTCTTCTTCAGCGTTCCAAGCCATTGAGGTTCTTTGCTGCAGATTCAATCCGTCTCCATTCGTCTCTCTGGTGGACCTTCTATTGCCAGTCGCTGATTCCAAGTGCTTGTAGGTCTGTATATGTATTATCTCTCCACCGTCTTCTTGGTCTACCTCGGGGTCTACGGTCATTTATTTCCTGAGTGTAAGCGAGTTATGTTTCCCTATTATCTTCCATTCTTTCTATATGCCCCAGCCATATAGCCTTCATGATACCAGTGATTAGCGGGGACTTAAACAGATCATAAATGTCTTTGTTACTTCTTCTTTTCCACTCTCCACTTTGTGTATCCCTAATGGGTCCAAAGATGCGTCTTAAAATTTTGTTCTCAAATGTTTGTAACAAGCTTCGTCTCCTTTCGTTGTACTCCAGGTTTGAGAGCCATACAGCACAACTGGTCTGATCAGTCTTTTGTATATTGTGATTTTGGTGTTACGAGATAGCGGATTTGATTTGAGTAGATGTTGTAATGCATAGTATATCTTATTTCCAGAGTGGGGGGTACGGGGTGTCAGGCATTGGTAGCACCTTTGGTAAGGATGACTCTCATGCCCTTTTCAGGACCCATCCCCAACTTGTCCAAGCCTGACACCCAGCTCGTGCCTGTGGCTCCTAGTAGCTGTCAGCATGCGACAGCGGCCACCCCCGGGCAACAGCTGTGAGAGGCTGGCTAAACCAGGCATGGGTATCCGATTTGGTGTCAAACCAAGAGGTAAACTAGGGTATGCCTACCCAGCATGTGAAGACAGGATTCGGCAGACTGCGCGGAAGAAATCATTCCTGATTCAACGGGCAAGACGGCGTTTACCTGCAAAGCGTTGTGGAACGTAATGAGCACGGCAAGGCACGTAGAGCGCCCTGGTCATCCACTGCACCTGTATTCGTCTCCAGTCGTCTCGACTTGTCTTGCCACTGGACTCAGATGGACTCAGGCGAGAGAGTGAGGTCGACGAATTGCGCAACTCTTCCTCACTTTAATCCAAGTCATCGCGCAAGTCATTCTTCATCCAACGTCATATATCACCTTCAAGCCCTGTGGCGATGAGCGAGCGGTGAAGCGGCAGGCGTGGGTACGCTGGCAGTCGTAGTCGCAGACCTGCACACAGGCGGCTCAGGCCATATGGTCGTCTTCTACTGACCGGAGCAGCAGTGGGATTCGGCAGCCCCCTGAGCGACTGAGCAGCCCTCTATAGGAACACACTGCTCACCTCCATAGCATGAGGAAGGGGCTAGAAAAGGTGCCCTAAACATTGTCTGCTCCATCACTACCTAACCAGCTAGCCGCGGTTGGTGGGTACCCTTAACTGCGGTCGACATACAAACAAAGATAAAACAAGCAAAGCTAAAAGAGTAAACCATATTCCCTTAACAATTGGAACTTGGAATGTACGCACCCTACTTGACAGAGACGGCGCGTCGGGTCCAGAGAGACGAACAGCACTGATTGGGAGAGAGCTGGGCAGGTACAACATCGACATTGCAGCCTTGAGCGAGACACGACTTGCAGAAGAAGGCCAAATCTGTGAAATAGGTGCCGGCTACACATTTTTCTGGAGTGGAAGGAAAAGCGAGGAAAGACGCCAATCCGGTGTGGGATTTGCCATTAAGTCGGCCCTGGTCGGCAAATTAGCTGGATTTCCAAAGGCTATAAACGACAGGCTCATGACCATGAAGTTGCCCCTGCTGAATGGAAGGAAGCATGCAACCATTGTGAGTGTCTACGCACCAACTATGACCAACGAAGATGATGTCAAGAACAAGTTCTATGAGGACCTGCACAATGTATTAACATCTGTTCCCAAAGGAGACAAACTTATACTCCTTGGGGATTTCAATGCCAGAGTAGGCACGGACACCACCTCTTGGAGTGGCATTATTGGAAAGCATGGAGTCGGAAATTGTAACAGCAATGGACTCCGCCTCCTTCAGACATGTGCCGAACATGATCTCCTGATTACGAACACAATTTTCCGTCTCCCCATGAGAAATAGGACATCGTGGATGCACCCTCGCTCGAAACACTGGCACCTCATTGACTATGTCATTGTCAGGAGGAGTGACAGACAAGACGTCCGAGTGACAAAATCCATGTGTGGTGCCGAATGTTGGACAGACCATCGTCTCATTGTCTCGAAAATAAACATTCACATCAGGCCACCACGGCGTCCTCAAGGGGTGAAAATGCAAAAAAAAGCTAAATGTCACCCGCCTAAACAGCAAGAAAATGCAGCAGTCGTTTGAAAATATGCTGGAAGACCGCCTCAAGCCCAATGCTGCAGCTAAACAGGATACAGAAACAGAATGGAGAGCCCTAAAGGACATAATTTACAACACTGCTATGGAAATCCTGGGTCCAGCCCCCCGAAAGCATAAAGACTGGTTTGATGAAAATTCCGAAGACATCAACCAATTGCTGGCCGAGAAACATCTTCTCCTCAAGGCACATTCGAATGACCCAAAGTCAACATAAAAAAAAAGATGCCTTCAAGAACATTCAGAGAGTAGTGCAGCAGAAACTTCGGCACATGCGGGACTCCTGGCTGAGCAGCAAAGCTGATGAAATTCAGGGCTTTGCTGACAGACATGATATGAAAAACTTCTACGACTCACTGAAAGCGGTCTATGGTCCTACATCACCAGGCATAGTTCCCCTCCTCAGTGCAGATGGGGGAACATTGATCACCGATAAGAAAGACATTCTTCAACGCTGGGCAGCGCATTTCAGCAACATCTTAAATGCAACTTCCTTCTTCGATGATGAAACCATCAACTGCCTTCCTCAAGTTCCCTACCAATGAGACACTTGATGACCTGCCAACCATAGTGGAAGTAAACAAAGCCATCCAGCAACTCTCCAGCGGCAAGGCACCTGGTCCTGACTCCATCCCAGCAGAGATATACAAGGCAGGTGGGCCGGTCCTAACAGAGCAGCTTCATCAAGTCTTTACAAACATATGGGTGAACGAGACCATGCCACAAGATTTCAAGGACGCGTCAATAGTCCACCTTTACAAACGTAAAGGAAACCGCCAATCCTGTGACAACCACCGAGGCATCTCCTTGCTTTCAATTGCAGGGAAGATACTCGCCAGAATTCTTCTCAATCGCCTCACAGCCCATCTCGATCAAGGTCTTCTTCCTGAGAGTCAGTGTGGCTTCAGAAAAGAACGTGGAACTGTTGACATGATTTTCGCTGCAAGGCAGCTGCAAGAGAAATGTCAGGAACAGAACTGCGAAATGTTCTCCACTTTCATTGACCTTACCAAGGCTTTTGATACAGTCAGCAGAGAAGGACTGTGGAAGATTATGGCAAAATATGGCTGTCCACGAAAGTTTGTCCAAATAGTGCGGCTATTTCATGATGGCATGCAGGCAAGAGTACAGGAAAATGGCGAACTGTCTGAACCCTTTCCTGTCACCAATGGAGTGAAGCAAGGATGTGTCCTGGCACCAACACTGTTCAGCCTCATGTTTTCAGCCATGTTGATGAATGCCTTCGAGAACGACGACATTGGAATAGACATCAACTACCGTATGGATGGAAAGTTATTCAATCTCAGAAGGCTGAAAGCTAAAACCAAAATTAACAGCGACACCGTCAGAGAGCTCCTGTTTGTAGATGATTGCGCTCTGTACACCAACTCAGAGGCTGACATGCAACATAATGTTTCAGCTTTCTCACATGCCTGTGCCAACTTTGGGCTCAATATCAACTTGGAGAAGACTGTAGTTATGTACCAGCCAGCTCCAGGGAATAATCACACTGTGCCGAATATCAAAGTGAATGATCATAGACTAAGTGTTGTGGACAAATTCACCTATCTTGGCAGCACTGTGTCACAAGCTGCCACAATTGATGACGAAGTGAATGCAAGAATCTCCAAGGCCAGTGCGGCCTTTGGCAGACTGTACAAGAATGTATGGGACAGAACTGGAATAAGCCTGCAAACAAAGCTAAAAGTCTACAAAGCAGTTGTATTATCCACACTGCTATATGCTTGTGAAACCTGGACTGTTTATCAGCGACACGCTAGGAAATTAAACCACTTCCACACAGTCTGCCTAAGGAAGCTACTGAAGATTAAATGGCAAGACAAGATTCCAGACACTGAAGTCCTAGAAAGAGCATTCATGCCCTGTATCCACACTCTACTGATGAAGAATCAGATTCGCTGGGCTGGTCACTTGACTCGCATGCCAGATCACAGGCTCCCTAAACGAATTTTTTACAGCGAACTGCGTTGTGGTAAACGCTCCCAAGGTGGCCAGAGGAAACGCTTTAAAGACACTCTGAAAATTTCACTGAAGGCTTTTGGAATTCATCATGACACCTGGGAGGCTGCAGCCAGAGACCGAAATTCGTGGCGTGCATCATTACGGAAGGGTGCAGTCATATGTGAGGCAACCAGGACTGCACGAGCTGTGAAGAAAAGGCAGGACAGAAAAACCACTGCAGGAAATCCTCCTCCAGAAACGTCAAGCATTCCTTGCCTACATTGTCAAAGAACATTTCGAGCCAAAATAGGCCTTATCAGCCATCTTAGAACCCACGGCTCCATACCTTCAACCCCACTGGATGAATTGAATGGTCATCATCATTCTTGATGGACAAACAACATGTACAACATTTCCAGAGTTGATTCTAGTTTGTATTTATTCCCTTATGAGGTTGGAACAGTTGAAGATTGTACCCAGGTATTTGTATGTTTCCGTTATTTTAATGGTCATATTATCTATTTGTATGTGGCCAGAGTTTTTAGCCATTCCGTCTCTTGAAATTACCATATATTCTGTCTTATCTTGGTTGATAACCAGACCCATCTGTTGGGCTTTTCCCTTTAAGTGAGTCAATATTTCCAATGTCTTTTGTTCACTTTGCCCTATAATATATAAATCATCTGCATAACCAAGCAGCTTGGATGTTCCTCCAATATCACATTCCTCCTTTACCTTCCTTACAACTTTCTCAAGAGCCAGATTGAAGAGTAGCGGCGATGGTGCATCACCCTGTTTCAAGCCAGATGTTATTTGGAAAGGGTCTGATTTCCTGCCTTTATATGTTACTATATTATAAGTATCTTCCATGCATAGTCTGGTCATGTTGATTAACTTCCTTGGAATTCCAAATTCCTGCATAGCATTCCATAGACTATTCCTATTGACACTATCATAAGCCTTTTTAAAATCCACAAAAATTGTATGGAGATCTCTTTTATATTCCCAATTTTTCTCGGCTATTTGTCGTAAGATAAATATCTGATCTATTGTTGATCTGTTTTGTCTAAAACCCGCATGGTAGTCACCTAATATGTCTTCTGAATATGGTTTTAGTCTATTTAGTAATACTGCGGATAGTATCTTATAGCTTGTGGATAGTAGTGATATTCCTCTATAATTTTCACATTGGAACTTGTCTCCTTTCTTAAAGATAGGTATCAATAATGACTCTTTCCAGTCATGGGGTAATTCTTCTGTCCTCCAGATTTTTATTATTAGTTCGTATAGCTTTAGATGTAATGCGTGGCCACCTGCCTTTATAAATTCAGTAGCAATTCCATCAGTCCCAGTTGCCTTATTGTTTTTTAGTCGTGTGATTACTTATAGGATTTCTTCAAATGTAGGTTCTTCAATTTGTGGTTCACATGTTAGAATCTCTTCCTGTGGGAAAGTGTTACTTGGAGTTTCACAATTTAGTAATTCAACAAAATATTCTTTCCATGTGTTGCACATTTCCTCATTGGTATTTATCATATTCCCACTTTTGTCTTTTAAACCATATGTGTTTTGTTGGTGCCCTCGTTTCATTGATTCAGTTCTTTAAAAAACTTTCTGGATTCATTTTTCTGGTAATTAGTTTCCATATCTTTGATTATATTACTCATATATTCTCGCTTCTGCTGTCGGACTATTTTTGTAGCCTCTTTACATTCATTTCTATAATGCTCTTCCTTTTGGATGTTGTTGATGTCATTTAACCATAAATGTCTGACATTCTTTTTCCTAATGACTGCTTCTTCACATTTTTGATTGAACCATCTGTTCTTTCTATGCGTGGTTAACACACCGAGACATTCTTCTGCGGTAGATTGAATTGTATTCTTGATGTTCAACCAAGTTTGGTCAACGCTTTCCTCCAAAGGGTTTTGCAGAGTTTCAAGTTTACATTTTATTTCATCTGTAAATTTCTCTTTCACTGTAATTTCTTGTAGTTTTTCTCTGTTATATGTTGAGTGTAATCTTTGTAATTTAGTATAGAAAGCTTTCTTAAGTTTTATTTTAAATTTTGTTCCAACGAGAAGTGGTCACTGTGGCACTCAGCTCCTCTATAACTTCTAACTTGCTGTATGTTTGATGCATTTCTGTTGTTAATTAAAATGTGATCTATTTGATTATAGGTTCTCTTGTCACATGATTTCCAAGTTTGTTTGTGTATATCCTTTCTTTGTAGTGTGGTACTGCTAATCTGCAGCCCTTTGGCTTCTGCCAGGTTGATGACTCTCCATCCATTATCATATGAAGTTGTATGTAGGCTTTCCATATCGGCCACTTTTTTATTAGTTTGCTCTCTACCTATTTTTGCATTGAAGTCTCCCAGCACAATCAGGATGTCGTGCGTACTAGTACTTCTCTAAAATCCCCTCTGCGGGAACATCATTTTTTTACTGGCCTCCTAGGGCCAAACAAAATTTAAAGAAAATTATCCACGGTGTAGGGTAAAGAGAGAGGGATAGTACCTCACGGTGAATGGCAGCCATATCCCAAGGGATAGGCCAGGATCCTATTTAGTTCCCATCTCTTTACCTAGCTCATGTATGGCTCCACGAATACCGCTTGTGTACGGCGGTGGCCACACCACGGGTAACAGTCTTGACTGACTGGCTAAACTACATGAGTGAAGTAGGGGTAATATCCTACTAAGGGAATGTCCATCCCTACTACACAAAGACTGGGACGGTGGAGAAGGCGGATGAATCTAAATAGATCAACGGCTTCGAAAGCGAAACAGCAGAGTGTGTGGCACACATGAGGCGTGTTCAGGACATGGTAGTGAACATGGCTGGTCATCGTGGAGGAGATTGGGACCCCACCATGTAATAATATCCAAAACATAACTCGAAAGAATTACATGAGCATATAAAAAGATTTACAAAGAAAAAAAAACAATATAACAGGAAACGATTGTATCAGAGAAAACAAATGGAGAAATTATAATTAATAACACTGACATAATAAAAAGATGGACAGAGTACACAGAAGATTTATTCTGGGGGAACAGGGTCAATAGACCAACATTGTATATTACTCAAGATGGACCAGAAATATTAACGGCTGAAGAAGAAAAGGCAATTAAAAAGATGAAAGAAGGAAAGGCTGCAGGTCCTGACAAGATAACAACAGAGATGATAAAATCCTTATCCAGCTTTGACATTGAAACTATCACAGAATTATGTAATGATATATATAATACTGGGTACATCCCCAAGGACTTGAAAACATCCATTTTCATCACAATACCTAAGAAGCCAAGAGCTGTTGAGTGTGATGATTACAGCTCTATTAGCTTAGTAAGCCACATAACTAAGCTACTACTCAAGGTCATACAAGAAGGAATTCAACATAAAATAGTTTAGGAAGTAGCTGAAGAACAATTTGGGTTCCGCAAACACAGCGGCACCAGAGAAGCAATTATCTGTTTGAGGATGTTAATTGAAAAATATATAGAAGTTCAAAAAAGTATGTATGTTTGTTTTATAGACTACAAGAAAGCTTTTGATAGAGTACAACATGAACGACTAATTACGTGCCTTCAAGAAATAGGAGTAGACGGAAAGGACATCAGACTTATTAGTAACTTGTACTGGGAACGAGTGGCGTCTATTAGATGCGGTAATAACTATTCGTCGACTATGGAGATTAAAAGAAGAGTACGGCAGGGATCAACCGCATCTACTAAATTTTGCAGGTCCTGTTCATTGACTGCAATCAAGACTGTATCATCTGCATATCTAATGTGATTGATTTTTCCTTCTCCAATGCTGATTTCATTTATATCTTCTACAATTCTGAAAATATTTTCACTGTATAGGGAAAAATGATCTGGAGACATTACACATCCCTGCCTAACACCTCTCTTAACAGGCTGATGTTGTCCCACTTCATTATCAATCCTTATGGCAGCTTGTTGTTTCCAATATGGGTTGGAGGTTGTGGGTAGGGAATGTGTATTTGGGTGGGTGAATGGGTGTGTGGGAGATGTGTGTGGGTTGGGGGATGGGTGTGTAATGGGTATGGGGGATGGATGTGGGGTGTGTCTGTGAATGGGATATGTCTGTGTGGGTGGGAGTGTGTTAGTGTGGATGGGGTGAATGTGAGTGGATGGAGGATGTATGTGTGGGGATGAGGATGTTTGTAGGTGGGGGATGTGTGGGTGGTGGGGAGATGTGTGTGTATGGGGGATGAGAGATGTGTTGGCGAAGATGTGTATGTAATGGGAATGCGTTTATGGGTGGGGTGTTGTGTGGGACGGGAGATGTGTGAGGGATGGGGGAGGTGTGGGATGTACGGGTGGATGAAGGATGTATGTGAGGATGGGGGATGAGTGTCTGGCTGGGTTGTTGGGGCGTGTGTGGGTGGGATGGTAGATGAGAGATGCATGTGTTGATGGATGGGTGAGTGATGTGTGGGTGTGAGTGGTTGATGGATGAGTACGTGAGTGGGTGGATATGTGTGAGAGATTAGTGTATGGGTGGGGTATGTGTGTGTGGGTGAGGTATGTGTGTGGGTGTGAAGGCGGATGTGTGTGGGTGGGTATATGTGGGTGGTGTAGTGTGTGTGGGTGTTTGGGGTGTGTGTTTGGATGAGGAATGTGTTGGTGGGTGAGGATGTGTGTATGGGTGGGGAGATGTGTGTGTGTGTGAGTGTATGGGTGGTGACATGTGTAGTTAAGGGATGTATCATTGGGGATTGGAGTTCGGGGGGGGGGGGGGGGGGAGGTGTTGGCGAGTGGGTGGGTGGAGGATGCGTGGAGGATGAGTGTGTGTAGGTTGGGGTGGGTGGGGGATGCATGTGTGTGTGGGTGCGGGATGTGTGGGTGGGGTGATTGTGTGGGTGGGGGTGATTTCTTATATCTCTACTTTACTCAATCAGTCACTCCTATACGAAGGTCAGACCCTACATTACCTCTCGCAACTTATATTGAAAGCGCTTTCACAGCACTATTTACTATCTCTTTAAAACAAACTTCATTCCAACATGTCACAAATCTCGTAACTATTATTCTATACTTCTCCACCCACAACAACTTTCTTCTTTCTCCACAAGTACGACGTAACTCGTATTTTTCAAGCATCCACTTCTACAGTCTTTTACTTTTATTCTCACGTTCAACTGGCTATTTTACACACAGGACACTCAGTACCTCCTCAATCTATATCTCCTCACCAGACACTCTCGGTTCACCTGTCAACAATACTATTCTTTCTTCTCCAACCACCAAGCAAAACTATCTCGGACATCACGTCATAGCTCTGAGTCAAACCACTTCTAATACGAACATTCATACTTAATTTATCTCTCACCCTCTACTAATTCTGTCCTGAATCTACCCTATTTTACTTAATTTACTCTCCCTACATCGTAACCAAACAGACGATATCCTGTATTACGTAATCCACGTGGAATATCATTTGCCGTAACTCTCTATCCTCAACAACACCCTCGACTATTCTGTACCATGTGATACTACACCAACAAAATTCATCTGCCTATTTTAGACAGCTCATATACCTATATGCTCAAATCGCAATTCTTCTCATACACCAAAACTATTCCATTTTCCTTCCTCACCCCAGGAAATTTAACCGTTATAGAGTGTGTCCAAGTTAAACAATACATTAACCCGTCTTTCAGTTATTATGTCATCATCACTATCTGTTGTCAACCTGTTAAAGTATTCAGGTCTTAAGGTCCTAAGGTCTTCTATTTTACTTAAGTCACTTACTGTCGTTGAGTAAATTCCCGCTAACTGTCTACCACTATTCTTCTTCTTAAATGAGTTCTTTCTATTTCCTTTATTTGCGTCAGTCTGTTCACTGTTTCCTGTATACCTTATGTAACGTTTATACCTTCCCATCTCGTCTTCAGATGACACACTAATAATAGTTCCTTCATCAGACTCATTATAGTTTACTGCAAACACGTCGGCCTTATTCTCATAGTCATCTTTAAAACGTCTGACTTTCTTTCTCTTTCTCGGTCTTCGTCCCTTAGCCTTCCCTACATAGTCACTAACCAAAACTCTGTCCGTCTGTCCACCAGTCACTATTCCGTATGAGGGAACAACACTCTTCGATTCAGGATCTGCTCGTAGTGCAGCTCTCTCATTCTCTGAATCATCGGTAATAATATCTGTTTCAGCATCACTATAATATTCGGCTGTAGGAATATCTTCTCCGTAACTTGAATTCTGACAGCTAATATTCCTACACCATTTGGGAATTAGTTTCCTGTCTATAGCTGAAGAACTTGACATGGCACTACCTCTATTAACAATCATACTATTTCTTTCTTCAATACTTCTCCTCTTTATCTTTCTTTCGTTCTTGGTCCTCGTCTGTTCATCTTTCCTAACTTCAACCTTGTCTCTCTTAGTTAATTGAGTTGGTTTTGACTGATTCTCTATTAAGTCAGTTTGAGTTCCCTTTGTTATCTTGCTGACTGGTTGTACCTGAGTCTGCGTACTACTTTCTATCGTATTACTTGCCTGCGTCTGTGTCTCTCGGTTTCTTTTCCTTACTAATACCGTCGTCTTCTTTTCCTGTCTACTAGTCACATTCGCAACCATTTTAGGATTAATCTGTATTTTACTTACTGGTTCAACTCTGTCTCTTACACCTGAGTTTAAATATTGTCTTTGTCTTTTCTCTAACCAGTCGTCACGTCTTTTTCTAGCAGTTGCACTGTGAGAGGGCCAGTCCCATGATTTCCCTGAAAAGTTTCTCTCACGCCCATTTTTGTATTTATAACTACTATACCAGTCCGACCTTTCACTATTTCGTCTGTTCTCACTGTCTTTTACTCTATATAAATCAGGCCTTGGTTCGTCATAACCATATTGTCTTCTGTCTTTATTAAGCAATGGCTGTCTCCTATTATTCTTTCCTACTCCATTACAGTCTACCTTAAATCTATAAGGGTCTTTTCTAGTCGTTCTGTTCTTCAACGTTTCCAGAAAATTCTCTACTTCCGTAATTGACACCTTTAATTCCCCCAACCATGTACTAATACGTTGTAACTCCCCACTCAAGTAATTCATATTTCTTCCTTTTTAAATATTTATCAACCTGAAACAATCTTTCTACTTCTTCTTCTGCATATTCTTGAACTCAGCCGAAATTATGCCTGTTTCGCCACTGTGCTGTGATGGATCTGTGCTAAGGTGTCCTGTTCCGCCATGCTGAAATACACTGAAACAAAGCAAGCAAAGAACCACACAATTTCAACTTCTTAATTTAAGGAATACACTCACTTGTTTTTTTTAAACTACTGTTAGTTTCTAGGTTTGGGTACCACACAATTTCACCTTCTTTTTGTTTCCTGACTCAAGCCCGTACTTTCCTCGCCTCAGCGTCAGATTTCGTTCGATCACCAGGAGCCTGTCTCAGCTGAAAATTAGTCGCGGAGTTCAGGTAGCAGAGTTCGGGTAGTCTGTTTCTTCCCCCAGGTAATTTCGTCACTTCTCTAGGGATGCCGGGATAATCTTCAACCCCTGGTCGGGTCCCATCTGATACTTGTAGTCTTTGTTTTCACCCCGGGTGGGGTACATCATCGACGTCTTGAGATAGTGACAACGTAGGTGGCTGGCGACTTGAAATTAGCAAAACTCAGTCCATGGTAAGCCTTTTTTTTTTTTTTTTTTTTTGAAACGCTAGAGTTCAGAGAACGGCCATGACAAGCCCTTTTATAACGCCAAAGTTCATACAACGGCCATAACAAGCCCTTTTTGAAACGCTAGAGCTCAGAGAACGGCCATGACAAGCCCTTTTATAACGCCAAAGTTCAAACAACGGCTATGTTGAGGCTCTTGAGGTATAAATTTGCGAAGGAGCGGTTATGACAAGCCTCTGGAGTTGTACTATGCAGAGCGACGGTTCTCCCAGGCCTCTTGAGTTGTACTATGTAAAGCGACGGCTATATCAAGCCTCTTGAGTTGTACTATGTAAAGCGACGGCTATATCAAGCCTCTTGAGTTGTACTATGTAAAGCGACGGCTATATCAAGCCTCTTGAGTTGTACTATGTAAAGCGACGGCTATATCAAGCCTCTTGAGTTGTACTATGTAAAGCGACGGCTATATCAAGCCTCTTGAGTTGTACTATGTAAAGCGACGGCTATATCAAGCCTCTGTAACAGCCTTACAGAGGACCACCCCTGGGCGGGCTTTCGGCCTCTGTATTTGCAGATTACTGAACTTTACTGGGCATCATTTCGCTGGTTGCTCTACCACGTGCCGAAACTGTTTCTAAGAGTTAATTGACCGGAGCATGGGACAATAACAAGCGGTTCCCGACTTTGAAAAAAACCTCGAACAGACAGTAGCTCCTTTTAAAACTGACTCGAGAAAACGTCTGTTCCAAATACCTTCTTGTTAGGCAGTCTGGTCTGGATTCTTTGAAGGTTTCCTAGTACTTCTGATTGCGTCCGCGACGGCCAAATCCAGTATCGTGGTTAAGCGGCACCATTTCGTGTCCTATACCAGTGTATAAGAACTCGAAGGCATGTTGTTTTCTTGTTGATATAACGTTTATTTGTATATGATGACAAAGGTCTGATGTTAACTTCCACTCAAGTCAAAGGCCGGATCTTAACTGCCCTTGCCAACCCAATACGTCACGATTGAGCATCTCCTTCCCTTTCACTCTCGATGCTCAATCGTGCTGTATCTGTTTCCCACTAGATCCTAATAATACCCCAGTACTCCTCCCTTACTGTTACAGTAGGTTATGGGATGGGTGGAGGATGTGTGCGTGTGGATGCGGAGATGTATGAAGGTGGAGGGATGTGTGAGTGGGTATGGATGGGTGGATGCATGCATGTGTGCCTGGGTTTGTGTGTGGGTTGGGGATTGTGTGGGGGATGTGTGGTGGGTGGGAGATGTGTGTGTGGGGGAGATGGTGTTTGTGGGGTGTGTGTGGGTTGTGTGGGTTGGGGGATGGGTGGATGGATGGGGGCATGTATGTGCCTGTGGGTATGTGTGTGGTTTGGTGGTGGATGTGTGTGTGTGGGGGACACGCGGATGGATAGGGGATGGGTGGGTTGGTGTCATAACATGGTAACATGCATTGTTTATGTTTACAACATTCATTTGACAATGTTTTTTCCTATGTGAATGCACTATGCACTGATGAACGAAAGATGAGTGATTGGAAGGGCCGAATGTAAGACGGGTCTGCGTGCCCATTTTGTTACCCTACGAAAATAAAGTTCGTTCGTATGTTCGTTCGTTCGTTCGTTCAATATATGATTTTTATAAGTC
Source organism: Cepaea nemoralis (assembly GCA_014155875.1). Classification (NCBI taxonomy): domain Eukaryota; kingdom Metazoa; phylum Mollusca; class Gastropoda; order Stylommatophora; family Helicidae; genus Cepaea; species Cepaea nemoralis. The sequence goes on along the minus strand of JACEFZ010022659.1, from coordinate 4,999 downwards.
TAATGTCTTTCCCATGAATCTGTAAATCTGCAAGCATATCCACCATGTTGACATGTCTAACTCTATCAAAAGCCTTTGTGTAGTGAATAAAGCAAAGATGCATATCCTTGTTTACTTCTATAGAACGTTTAATAACTGTTTGCAGCATATACACAGCATTTACTGTACCCTTTCCTTCTACAAACCCACATTGTTCTTCCCCTATTTCAGGTTGTATATTCTTCCTCACTCTTTGCATGATAATTCGTAGCAAAATTTTTGTGATGTGACTCATTGTACTAATTGTTCTATGTTGATCACATTCCAAGGCTCCCGATTTCTTTGGGATTGCAATAAATACTAGTTACATAATTCAGAAGGTATATCTCCAGTATCATATAATGTGTTCAGCAGTCTGGTGACTTGATCTAGTCCATAATCTTCTAAAGCTTTAATCATTTCTGTTGTGATGTTATCTGCACCGGGGGCCTTGCCAGCTTTTATATGCTTAAGAACATTTCGAACCTCCATCTTCAAAATTGGCGGCCTTCATTATTAAATCTAATATCATAATGTTCCTCTCTGTTATCCTCATAAAGGTTTATCACATAATCTGTCCATACATGTATAATCTGATCTTTTTCTATTATGATTTTGCCATATTTAGTTTTTAGACAGCTTGATGTACTTGTTCTTTTATTAGTAAGTTCCTGAATTCTTTTGTGCACTAATTTGGTATTTTGACTGTTGTGTTGTTTTTCAATTTCTAAGCACTTTTCCTCAAGCCATACTTCTTTTGCCTCCTTACATAATATTCTGACTTGTCTGTGAATTTCTTCATATTTGGCAGAATTATTTTTGTTGAGTCTTCTTGTTTCCATTAGGTGTAAAATTTCTTCAGTCATCCATTTCTTACGACCCACCTTCTTTAATTTTGAAATAGTTGTTTCTGCAGCCAAACTGATTGAATTCTTCAACATTTCCCATTGATCATCCACATCCTGGAATAGGATCTCTAGATCAGACATTATATCAAATCTGTTCTGTACTTCTATGTTGAATTTGTTTTGTATTTCCTTGTCATTACTCAATGTACACAAATCATATTTAGTGTTTCCTGTTATATACTTGACTTTCTTCAACTTTATCCTCAATGTTCCTGTAAGCAATATGTAGCCACTATAACAATCAGCAATGGGAACCGTTTTTGCTATTGTTAACGCATTTCTAAATCTTCTGCTTATCAGAATGTAGTCAATGTGGTTTCTAATCCTGTTATCAGGACTCCTCCATGTCCATAATCTTCTAGGGTGTTGCTCAAACCAGGTGTTTCCTACAATAATTTCCTGTTCTTTTGCCCACTCTACGAGTCTGTATCCTCTTTCATTTATCTCTCCGAAACCATAGTTTCCTACTGTAGTATCTATCACCTTGATTTCCCACTATTGCATTGAAGTCCCCTATTATGATGTTTATTTTTGAATTTTTACATTTCTTTAAGGCAGACTATGTCATTATAAAATTCCTCTACAATATCTTCACTGGATTCTCCTGTTGGGCATATACTTGAATAACATTTATGCTAAAAGATCTGTCACTTAATTTAACTAGTAGAACTCTGTCGATTTTGATGTTTTCGGGTCCAAAATAATTGCCACTATCCTTTGTCGATCTTCACCTCCAGAATAAATAATCTTAAAATCTTAATATATCTTGATGCTTGCTCCTGTCCATCTCGTTTCGCACATCCCTAAAATATTTATTTTTTTTCTCTTTCCATTTCTTGTTTTATGTTCTCTAATTTTTCGTCGTCGTTTAAGGTCCTAAAATTCCATGTTGCTAATTGTAATGTCTCTGTCCTTGTCAGTTTGAAGGTGAATCATAATGTACAAGGCATTTTAAAAGAGGTAGTTTGCCGTTGCTTTCCTCTATGGCAGTGACCATACTGGCCGGGTGACCGCAACCATTGTCTCTCGAAAGAGATCCTCTGCCTGCCGTCGCGAAACTTGAAACCATAACCAACAAATATCTGTCGGCTGCCCTCAAAGTTTCATCCACCACCTGCTTCTTTTGAACATTTCCAATAAACGAATACGAAATAACACCACATAATCCACAGGAAAACACTAAACAGCGTCTCCTAAGAATAATCGCATCACAGTCGTCGCCATTTGTACCGGAAGTTTGTAGCTTGAAACCAAGATTGAAATTCGATATCTCAATAATCGCAGATTTAAAAAAAAAAACATCGAGGTAAGTAAGTAGAAAACCACAACATAAGTCTGGGGAGAGTGGAGATAGAAATAACAACAAAGACAACACACAACTCAGATAATCATCCTGTGCCATGCCGATATGCGTGGGCTGTCATGTTTCGCCATCTCACATGATTACTAGAGTCGTGAACAGCTCTGCATTCGTCTCAGTTATGCCATGTAGCAAAACCGCCCAGATATTTATCTCTCTGCCTTCCCCTTGTTCTTTTCCTCTCAATATTGCCACAAATTCTCCAGTTTATTTCTTTTCATAACATGCCCACAATCTTGCTATCTACGTCTACTTTCTCTAATCAGTTTACAGTTTTCATTTGTTTCTTGCATGACTTGCTCATTGGTTTTTCTGTCTGTCAATGGTATTCTTTGCATTTTCCTCAGAAACCACATTTCCAATGCCATTAGATGATTTTCAGTTCATCTGCTAATTGTTGTTACATGCCAACTATTATTTGGAGCCCCAATAAAAGCACAAAATATAACTGAGAAGATCGACGGATGGAAAAGCATCCACATAACACACAGATTAGCAATGTGTTTTTTCTTCATCCGTCGTTTTTCTCTGTCATGTTTTGTGTGTGTGTGTTTTTTTTTTTGGCAGAGTTCGGCAGCAGTCATTGTCATGGACCGAAAAGAGGTTATAGTAGACGAAACCCAGGTGAACTGTAATCACGTACGACAACCGGCAAGACAGGTAAGTAAAGAGTTGCGCGACTGTCATCTAAGAACAAAGACAGGTTAGCGGGATTAAAACAACTCATTTATTCAGGAAATATCGACGGCAGGTAGCGGCCTTAGCTAGAGAGACGATTCACTCGAGGTGCAGACAGCCGACAGAACACACACAATCTTATAAATCTCCAATTACTAGCTACAGACGACTTCAACATGTAACATCAAGAAGTACAGACAAAGAACGACACACCAGTCATTTATATCAACTACTAACTACATTGAGATGGGAACTGATTGATCAGCCCAAATGTCACTGTAATCTACTACCCATAATAACTTGCAGTGTAGGGCAGGGGGGGGGGGGGGGGGAGTCTTGCGCCTGAGGAATTAATGCCGCCTGCTTGTGCAGTCACCGCGAACTGTGAAGGTTAGGCATTTCTTTTTGCCCCCGACAGAAAAAAATCCCACATCATACCGAGGATTCGAACGCGGGTCTCCCGAATGAGAATCTAGCGTTCTTAGCCACTCGCTCTCGTAAGTTGGTTATTGACTGTTATCTGTAGTAAAGTCACCCGTGGCTTCACTAAGATCTATGATGAACAGTAAAGACAGCACCTCCGTCCGTTCGTCCGTCCGTCCGTCTGCCCGTCCGTCCGTCCATTTCGAATATAAAAGAAAAAAGAAATAACAAAACTTTCCACCAACGTTCAACCAGCCTCTGTGGCGTTTGTTATATTTGTGGTGGTTCATGGTGCGGGTTAAGTTTTAGTTTTTTGCGCCAGTGTTAGCTGGCTTTTCGATTGTGAAGCGTTTATGCCTGTGACGTCAGCTGAGGATTGGCCGGCGAGTTCTCCTTTGTGTCCGTCTCCTCTGGCGGTTTCTTTGTTCAGTCTGGGCTTTTGGTTCGTCAGTTTCGATAGTATGCAGTCCTTATAAGGACTTTCAGTAGTTCTCCCTCTGATTCGGTTGGCTTGCTTTTGTTTCCTTGTTCTGTGGTCGACACTTGAGCAAGTTGGCTACCTTCTCAATATCTTCATCAGTCCAGTCTATCATCTTGTCAGGTATTCGACGTTCTTCGACAGGATTATCGATTTTCGTGTATAGGCTGACTAGGCTAACGTCATATTTCCGGTTGAAGACTGGTTTCCCCTTGTACTTATTCGTCAATGAGAACGGGTTACTGGCTTCATCTTGCAGTTTTTCACTGGTCTTTGACTTGGCTCCAGCTTGCGGCTTCTTGTTTTGGAATTGTTCCCTTTCGGCTTTCAGTAGTTCTCTCTCTGATTTGAATGTTTGTAGGATATTTTCGTTCTCCTTCTTTATCTGTGCCACGCGTTCCACCTCCAGCTGGATGCTGCGCTGGATTTCCTTCATGTCAGCCAGTAGTTTACATTGTCGCTAGTTGGTGTCGGTGTCAAAAATAGCTTAACTTGGTACTTCAGCTCGTCAATCTGCGCTTGGAGATGGGATTTTTCCGCTTGTGAGATGCCTGTTGCTGCCTCGTACCTCCACCATGCTTCCTTGAATGGAGTGTTTGTGATTATGGCGCTCTTTGGGGCGTCTCTGTGTATTTGGAGGTACGGACAGACGAGGTATTTTGCTCCATGGTTGCCAAGGCAGTTGGCACACTTTCTGTTGTCATTGGGTTTTCGGATGTCCTTGTCCTGTTTTGCCAGCGGACATTCCTTGAATGCATGGTGTTCGGCACAGTATCGGCAGACCTCTGTCTTGCTGCGGCATGCTGTTCTGATGTTGCCAACCCTCTGACACCTTGAGCATTGAGTGATTCTCGGAATGAAACTTTCCGGTTGTTGCACTTTCTTATTTATCGACACTTGGCTTGGAATCTCTCTGCCTTCTGTTGTCACCACGGCTGCAGTTGTGAGAATCTTGATGTATGTCAGCAGCCGCTTCGCCTTCAAGATTCGGATGTGGGGATATTCCGGTTGTAGCTGCTTCAGGATCTGGTCATCTGTCTGCTCCACTTGGATACGTTTGACAACCCATCTGATCGTCTGTAAGTCGGTGTTTCCGACTCTTCTGTCTTTCTCCTCTCTCTGCTTCTCAATTGT
>JACEFZ010022658.1:0-17500 GCA_014155875.1 Cepaea nemoralis | reverse complement strand
CAGATCTTTCGGTTTTGTCTGGTTTGCTTGGTCATAAGGGCCAGATCTTTCCACTGTGTCTGGTGTGCGTGGTCCTAACGGTCAAATCTTTCCACTGTTTCTAGTTTGCGTGGTCCTAAATGCCAGATCTTTTCATTGTGTCTGGTTTGCGTGGTCTTAAGGGCCAGATCTATCCACTGTATCTGGTTTGCGTGGTCCCAGGGGCCAAATGTTTCCACTTTGTCTGATTTGCGTGGTCCTAAGGGCCAGATCTTTCCATTGTGTCTGGTTTGCGTGGTCCTAAGGGTCAGATCTTTCCACTGTATCTGGTTTGCGTGGTCCTAAGGGTCAGATCAAGGGGGCGCTAGCGAAGTTGATAGCGAACTCCGCTGGTAATGCCAAGAGCACGGTTGGACGCCTGGAGCTCGTCGCTTGTCACAGTGAGGGAACGACTGGTCGCCTCCTCCTCCTCCTCCTTGTTCTAGGCCTGAAATATGTGATGGTGCTATCACATCACCGACCCAAAGCGGTAAGCTGAACGAACAGTTGTAAATATTGTAAGGATCAGATGGCTACACATTACTGCGTTTTGATGTCTAAATAAAAAAGAGACAATAAAACTTTGATACCATGCTTCATATTATGACAAGAAGACAACAATGTCTTTCTTGTATGTTATTAACCATCATCATTAAGTGCCTAAGTCCGGAGAGCAATAATCAAATTGATTATTTGGTTGTTTCGGGATTTGAAATTTAAATATTGAGCACAACCCACCACTGGCAACGCTGATCGTATTCTGGTATGAACCTAAGGCCCATCCACGTCAATATGGAAGCACTATACTCGAGTTTCGCTCTCGTTTGAGTTCGTCAGTAGTGCATATCCTTGGCCGGATCCGGAAACAAGCCCCGGATCACTGGCGTGTGAAGCGGGTGTGTAACCATGCGGCACACGCTGGACACGGCCAAATTATCGCAACAGAATATTACAACGTCACCCATCGTAGGCTATAGCTCAAGACTGCTCGATCGCCGCGACTGACGTCCGTCAATCAATGTGGACCCGAACGATCAGGAATTATCACTAGCAAGGCACACCAGGCCGCCTAAATCCAGTGAGCAATAATCAAATTGATTATTTGGTTGTTTCGGGATTTGAGATTTTTAAATATTGAGCACAACCCACTACTGGCAACGCTGATCGTATTCTGATACGAACCTAAGGCCTATCCACGTCAATGTGGAAGCACTAGACTCGAGTTTCGCTCTCGTTTGAGCTCTTCAGTAGCATATCCTTGACCGGAACCGGAAACAAACACCGGATCACTGGCGAATATGATCATTTCATGGAAACAATCAAATACAGAGGCTCTAGAAAAACTGGGAATGAAAAGAGATTTGATGAAAGAAATAAAAAAGAGGCAAGTTAAATATTTCGGCCACGTTAAAAGACATAACACTCTTAGAAAATCAAAATGAGGGCAAGGTTGAAGGCAAGCGAGCAAGATTTAGACATAGATACAAGTGGGAAGATAACATCAAGAGATGGAAGAACACTGACAGAATGTACAATCAAGGCAAGAGACAGTGTTAGTGATAAATTGCAGCCAGCCTTCATTGTGGAGACAGTACCTAATTGATTGATTGATACACAAACTGGCGGGAGGTAAAGGGAAACCACCGCTGTATTTTCTCAAGAATATCATGCTGCAGAGGAAATCGAAATAGATAACGACGTTAATGGGGATCCCATTGGAGTCTCTTCGTCCGGTAGAGAGCATCATGTGCTACAGGTGACACCCGATCGCGTCATGCAACTGTTTGCAAAGTAAAGGATAAAAATAAGCATTGAGTAAGAGACATAATTATCTAATATTGTTTAATGGAGATTACTAGTATTTAGAAACAATGAAATAATATACTAGCTATATATTAGTAAATAACTCTAAAATATCTATTCTATATTATTTTTTTTTTTTTTTTGAGAAAAAACATTTGATATTTCAGTCTGATATAAAGTGTGAAAATTCTTTTACATTCTTTATAAAATATGTTTATAATCTTTATGTGCTTACATTTTATAAGCAACTTTACAAATATACAGTTATTTCTTAAAATCTAATCGCGTACTTTCAATTTAGGATAACTTGATTTGCGTTAATATAATACCCGCTCTCTTGGGAGGGGGGAAAACATTTTTTTACTGGCCTTCTAGGGCTACACACAATTTAAAGAAAATCAACCACACACATACCAAACTTTGATACCATTCAGAAAGAAATGAGAAGACTGAATATTTACATGTTAGGTGTATCTGAGACCAGAGAGCATTATAACTTCCGAGGAATATAGCATAATCAATTCTGGTGGGGTGAAAAAACAGCCAGAGGTAGCAATTATAATGGTTATAGAAAAATAAGAAGAACAATGTGGGCTTGTAGCTATATCTAGTGCTTCCACATTGACGTGGATGGGCCTTAGGTTCATATCAGAATGCGATCAGCGTTGCCAGTAGTGGGTTGTGCTCAATATTTAAAAATCTCAAATCCCGAAACAACAAATAAGTCAGTTTGATTATTGTGTGCCTTGCCAGTGAGAAGACCTGATCGTTCGGGTCCACATCGATTGACGGACGTCAGTCGCGGCGATCGGGCAAATCTTGAGCTACAGCCTACGATGGGTGACATTGTAGTATTCTGCTGTGATAATTTGGCCGTGTCCAGCGTGTGCCGCGTGGTCTAGTGTTTACACACCCGCTTCACACGCCAGTGATCCGGTGTTTGTTTCCGGGTCCTGCCAAGGATATGCTCTACTGAAGAGCTCAAACGAGAGCAAAACTCGAGTCTATTGCTTCCACATTGACGTGGGTAGGCCTTAGGTTCATACAAGAATGCGATCAGCGTTGCCAGTAGTGGGTTGTGCTCAATATTTAAAAATCTCAAATCCCGAAACAACAAATAAATTAGTTTGATTATTGCTCACTGGATTTAGGCGGCCTGGTGTGCCTTGCCAGTGATAATTCCTGATCTTTCGGGTCCACATCGATTGACGGACGTCAGTCGCGGCGATCGAGCAATCTTGAGCTATAATCTACGATGGGTGACGTAATATTCTGTTATGATAATGTGGCTGTGTCCAGCGTGTGCCGCGTGGTTTTCACACCCGCTTCACGCGCCAGTGATCCGGGGCTTGTTTCCGGATCCGGTCAAGGATATGCACTACTGACGAGCTCAAACGAGAGCGAAACTCGAGTATAGTGCTTCCATATTGACGTGAATGGGCCTTAGGTTCATACCAGAATACGATCAGCGTTGCCAGTAGTGGGTTGTGCTCAATATTTAAATGACACAAAAGTCTGCAACATTTTTTCGCGCTGTCTGTCGTGTCCTCCTTTAAAGTGTCGTCCCTGGAGTGAGGAGAGTCAACACCCACATTATAATATTTTCCCTTCCTATCAATATCCTGGAGAATCCACCAGCTTCCGTCCAACACACTCCATCAGCCCGTGGACACCTTTTCCTATCACTCTCTCACTGTCGTACTATGCCCCCTCTCATACTTCCCCAACGCAACATACTCAACAACTCTTGCTTCTAAAAATTAATAAAGATTAATTTATTAAAAGAAAAGTGTAACGTATATGAGACGTGTATGCGAAGAAAATGTGTGTCGTGTATTATAACCTAAATGTATATGTCAGCCTTCAAAGTTCAGGATCATAGTGCACACATCATGGCAAGGATTACACGACATCACACGAGTCAGTACAATAGACCTCACCGAAGTCGTATCCTTCTCTCCAGACATGTCCTCCTCCAGGAGCTCTGATGACCATGAGATCTGAATCCCATGTAAATATATAATCCGTGGAAAATATTATTATTGTTCCTAACACAACGGTTCCTATTAGTTTATAGAAATCTAAGATCTCATAATTCCTGCACAGAGAAAAATAATGGAACACTGTCTCATAAACACATCGTTTTCTTCTTGCGAAACGTTCTGTATTTTCACTCTTAAACAGTCAATGTATCTTAGGCAAAAATGGCTTGCTTTATTCACTAGATTTAGTCTGAAAGTTCTGATTTTCTTGATACGTGGAACAACTACACTTCAATATTTGGTTTCATCTAATGTGAACATCAGTTCCTACTGATCTAGTTCCACATGGGCTGAACATCCATCACTTCAGGTGTGTTAACGATTGGTATTCACTCATGTAGGATACATATACCATTAGGCTCCACCGAGCAATGTGTATCAGCTTCTTCCGTTGCGAAAGTTGCTGGCCCATCTCTCTACATCATAATTTATCCGGGATCGGATTTTTCAGTGGGTCCGGGTTCTTCATTCCAACCAGAGGAAACCTGTAAAATAAATCATACAACTGGTGATAGCCTCCCCGTCACTGATCTCTATTAGATGATCGTGGCCATCGGCCTCGCTCAGAAAATACAGTGATCCTACTCTGTCAGGGACAGATGACTCAACCCATTGGTTATCATCAGGCCAAGACAAGAAAAAAAACAATCAACAAACAGAATGCGGAACCCCGCCCACCAGGGACACCTACTGGAATATCCCAATTATCCCTCATTACTCAATTCTCAACTAGTAAAGCTTATCAACACTTCACTAATCTATTTTCAACTAACAGAGCCAAGTATCCCTTCCCTACTCTAGCTAGTTTTCCACTAACAGTGCTAATCATCACACTTTAGTTTTAACAACAGCCTATATTAATTAGAACTAATTATAATAGGTTCTACCTTAGGCAAAACCGCCTCATTCCGGGATGGCTACTACACTTTGCCATAACGACACATGCTAGTTAATATTAAATTAATCTAACACTGTAGAGCTCTCCCACAAACACGTCCATCATAATCCACGGTTTTAGTTCAACTCCCCATCTCCAATCATGGTTTTTGGCAAAACCTAAAATTGGTCACGTGACTTTGCCATAACGACACATGCTAGTTAATATTAAATTAATCTAACACTGTAGAGCTCTCCCACAAACACGTCCATCATAATCCACGGTTTTAGTTCAACTCCCCATCTCCAATCATGGTTTTTGGCAAAACCTAAAATTGGTCACGTGACGGTATTGATGTCCTGCAGGGGTTATTTGGACATATCATCCATTGTCAAGAATCCATTTTCCCTGGTCTAGTCACTGTCAGAGTTGTCATCACTCGTTTTGACATCCCCAACAAGATAGCTAGTTACTGTATGATCCCAACAACAGTTTTTCATAACAAGCTGCCAATCTGCGTGATGTCCGGAAATTCCAAATTGGCAGACGGACTGTTTTCTTCCGAGCTGAGTACTTCCGCTTCCAATCCGACCTGTTTATAAACTGTCAAAGTGGTGTATTGACTCATCTCACACACTTCCCCTCCACATTTGCAGCTGTTACCTTTTCCCGACCTGTGATGGTTGACATCTGATTGCAACCAGGATCCGACGGGTTCCATCTGTATTCAAATGTTGACAAACTGTCAAAGCGATGCAGGGATTTGTCTCACTCACCACCGAATGTTCCCATTCTGTCCACCAGATGTAAACAAGTGCCGCTACATTTCCTGGATTTGTTGAAACAACCTATGGCCTCGAACATCCGCTAATTCAGATCGCCTTTTATTCTCATCACTGGTAAAATCATGTTGGTCTATTATGTGACACTGTCTTCCCCCAAATCTTTCCGGTTGTCACAATATGTTCCAGTTTTGGTCTCCTTATCCATCCATCCATCATGTGCCATGCCGGTAATTTTCTGCCATCTCACTCGATCACCAGAGTCGTGGATCAGCTCCGTGTTTCTGTCTCGACCATGCCACAAGGCCAAGCCATCCAGGTACTTGCTTCTAGCTCTTCTCCTTGGTCTGTTCCCCTCGATCTTACCAGTTGTCACCAAGTTCTCCAAATCATTTCTTCTCATAACATGCCCAAAACAGTTTGACTGTCTACGTCTAATGACTCTAATCAGTTTACGATCTTCATTTGTTTCTTGAAGGACTTGTTCATTGGTCTTTCTGGCTGTCCATGGTATTCTTTGCATTTTCCTCAGATACTTTATAGTGTGGCCAAAAATGGAGACTACCTCTTTCTGATGTTTGTGTGTGATAAATTGTCTTTGCGACTTAGCTTCCTGTCCAAATTGCTTATTTTGGCTGTCCAAGAAATTTTCAGCATTTATTTTTTTGGCGCTCGCTCCCTGGCTTTAAACTTAAGCGTAGTCCATACACACTACTTTAGTTAGTGCTGGACTGAAGTTTGCGTGTGGGTTGGCTTTCCCTAATAATAATGTCCCTCACTATCAGGCGAACCCACTCCGACTTCAGAGGTACTTGTACAAGTCAAAGAAGATAGGTCAACATTTAAGTCCAACTGTGACCCTTACCTCGGCATCAGTACACCGGAAGTTTAAAAAGAAGCGCTCTTATCCATTGGACCAATCTGACATCCTTTATGATGTGTGGATCTTGAACCTCTACACCCCCCGGGAAGGTTAACCCGGCCATAAAATGCCCGCAGAAGTCAGATGTGTCGGCCTAACGGCGCATGAACGCAGCTCTGCTGTAAACAGGCACAACGCAATCACGTCCGAAAAAAGTCTCCGGATGAACGCAGAAGAAGAAGAAGAAGAAGAAGAAGAAGAAGAAGAAGAAGAAGAAGAAGAAGAAGAAGAAGAAGAAGAAGAAGAAGAAGAAGAAGAAGAAGAAGAAGAAGAAGAAGAAGAAGAAGAAGAAGAAGAAGAAGAAGAAGAAGAAGCAGAAGAAGAAGAAGAAGAAGAAGAAGAAGAAGAAGAAGAAGAAGAAGAAGAAGAAGAAGAAGAAGAAGAAGAAGAAGAAGAAGAAGAAGAAGAAGAAGAAGAAGAAGAAGAAGAAGAAGAAGAAGAAGAAGAAGAAGAAGAAGAAGAAGAAGAAGAAGAAGAAGAAGAAGAAGAAGAAGAAGAAGAAGAAGAAGAAGAAGAAGACGGAAGACGAAGAAGAAGAAGAAGAAGACGGAAGACGAAGAAGAAGAAGAAGAAGAAGAAGAAGAAGAAGAAGAAGAAGAAGAAGAAGAAGAAGAAGAAGAAGAAGAAGAAGAAGAAGAAGAAGAAGAACTCCTACACCGGTCAGTTGGACTAAAGCATTGACTTCTTGTCCTCGACTTGGGAATGTCAATTACAAGAACCTTAGAAGACTTAGTGGGTTCGCCTGATGACGAATGATACTTGGAATAGGGACAGCTAGCCGACAATCGAATACCATTCCGGTGAACTATAAGTAGTAGCACATTTATGAACTAAAAATGAGTTCAAAATGAGCGAAGACACACACAAAAAGTGGAAATGAAAGACCCCTTTTCACAGCCTTGCTACGAAATCGGTGTATAATGTTAGCTTCAGTGTTTGTTATAGATTAGATCAGTACACAAATGGAGATGTGGTCAATATCATACCAGCCGTTTTTACTTCTTAGAACATTTCTGGCACCCATTTAAGGCTGTCGTCTAGAGTCCAGGTCAAATGACAAAAATCCGGCTCGATGGGGATTCAGACACATTACCACCGGGCTGATAGGAAAGCATGCTAGTTAACACGCTACCACGACCCATTTCCACACGTCACAGAAAGCGATATATATGAGGAGGCTGCGTGGTCTCGAGGTATGGTGTCCGCCTCGAGTGCTGGAGGTCCCGGGTTCAAGCCCCGGTGAGAACCGGGATTTTTTCACGTGGACTTCTAGTAATAAAATTTCCCCTGGTCTCTGGGTAGTGATATCGGACGCCCGTGTGTATTGTTGCGCACGTAAAATATCCCTTGTAAGTTGGAAATCGAAAAAGAGTAGCCTAACGGCGCAGTCGGGGCAAAATTTCGAGTTAAAAATCTACCCAAATTATTTCAGGATCCTCGCCGGTGCTACGGAGTTCGTGCACTGAGCTGAATATCTCCAGACTCAGGTTTGATTTAGGAGGAGAACGGAGCACTTATGGGTTACACCCGTGTGCCGTGATGTTGGTCTATCGACTAAACTAAACTAATCTAAACTAAACTAAACTAAACTAAACTAAACTAAACAATAAATAAAGATATGTTTTCTAATCAGACTTACTTTCTTAAAAGAGACAAAACAAGCAAATAGACATGAAGATATATATATATTTTTTTTCCCCCCGCGTTTCCATCCTGTTTCAGGATACTGCGGTCAACACCAGCATCTTTCAGCTGTATGTTGATTCCTAGGCTAGATTACGCTCATCAGCACGCCACGACTTTCTGAGCGACCGGCTCCATACTCTCATAAGTCACTTTTGCGATTCGAACCACTGGTAATTCTCGTCGCGTCACGTGACGAGAGTATTCGGGGTTAGCGGAGAAAGCTGCTAACCCCTCGGCCATGGAGATATATATATGTATATATATTGGCATTAGGTCGCTCTGAACTCAAGCGTAGTTCATACACACGCTGCTGCTTCTAGTGCACTGGACTGATTTTTGCGTGTGAATCAGCTTTTCCTATTACAGTCTCCTTCACCATCAGGGAACCCACTCCGACTTCTGGGGTACTTGTAATGTACGTCCCTAAGTCACGGGGACTATTAGCTTCATAAGTGATGTACGAATGAAATAACGGATCGGAGGAAAGAGAGATGAATGGCAGAATGTCAGACGGGCCTGCGTGCCCAATTCTTAACCCTTTTAAAAATAAAGTTTGTCCGTTCGCGCGTTCGTTCGTTCTCTCTCTCTCTCTCTCTCCTCTCTCTCTCTCTCTCTCTCTCTCTCTCTCTCTCTCTCTCTCTCTCTCTCTCTCTCTCTATCTCTCTCTCTCACACACACACACACACACACACACACACACACACACAATGGACCTCAATTATAACCGACGCTGCTGATGCAGATTGAAAGAGGCCGGATGTTTATCTCCCTCCCCCCTCCTCACACACACACACACACTCTCTCTCTCTCTCTCTCTCTCTCTCTCTCTCTCTCACACACACACACACACACACACACTAACACACACCGCCCGGTAAATATTGAATTGGATTGGATTCACACGATATGACGATATGCCAGAGAAGGAAGTACACATCAAGAATGCGTGAACAAGATAAAGTTATACGTGGGTACACAACATGAAGATCTAGACTGAAAAACTGCATCAGCGCCGCGTGAAGAAGTAGAACGTGCGATTTTGGAGACAGGCGACCTTGAGTCTGGAGACGTCCCTTGATACTTGTCACTATAAATAAAAGACCGTGTCTGTTTACGATAATTTACAGATGCAGGTGGCGCGTAAATAATGCGCGCGAGGTGGGGAGAATAAAACTGCTGGCCCATGACATCAGATATCGATCGCATGTGACATAATGAATATTTGTGTTGTATTTGGGTCGAGGTCAGTTTGTTTTTCTTTTTCACTTGTATTATAGTGTACTAGAGAATTTGAAACATTGCCAACCCAGACGGCGGATTTATCCCGTGGGTAATATTTACAAAGGGAAAGATCCTGCACTTTAGAACAATCCAACAGATTACCAGAAACAACACAAGAGAAGATAGACTGAACAGGTAGGCAAAGGAAACAATCTTACAGATTCTCAGACACAACACAAGTGAAGATAGACTGAATAGGTAGGCAAAGGAAATAATATTACAGATTCTCAGACACAATACAAGAGAAGATAGACTGAATAGGTAGGCAAAGGAAACAATCTCACAGATTCTCAGACACAATACAAGAGAATATAGACTGAATAGGTAGGCAAAGGAAACAATCTACAGATTCTCAGACACAATACAAGAGAATATAGACTGAATAGATAGGCAAAGGAAACAATCTCACAACAATCTTACAGATTCTCAGACACAATACAAGTGAAGATAGACTGAATAGGTAGGCAAAGAAAACAATCTTATAGATTCTCAGAAACAACACAAGAGAAGATAGACTGAACAGGTAGGCAAGGGAAACAATCTCACAGATTCTCAGACACAATACAAAAGAAGATAGACTGCATAGTTAGGCAAGGGAAACAATCTCACAGATTCTCAGACACAGAGAAGAGGTTACCATGGACAATGGATAAGAGAGCTCGTTTTAAACAGCATGTGTGCTGATGCTGAGGTAGCGGATTCAACCCCTACACCGGTCATTCATTCATTCATTCATTCATTCATTCATTCATTCATTCATTCAGTAGCATGTCCTTTGCAGAACTTGCTCCCATAACAAGGTCCAGAAAACTTCTCAGTCATAAACAAGATGTCCCACGTCCTTTACACCCATCTGGAGGTCATCTGACAAACGGATACGCCAACAGACAATCAAGAAAACTGCATTCTGGAAACGCAAACAGAAGAACCCTTTACAACTGTTTTCCACTCCAAAACCAGAAACAGACAACTACGAGGATTAAGTCCAAACTCAACAAGCAGTACTAAGGAAGAAGAAGAAGAAAACTCACCAACCAAATCAACGCCAAAAAAGAAGGAAAGACAAACTGAAAATACTGACGAAACCATCAGTAACGACATCTTTGATGATAAAACTAAATCAGAATTGACATCTAAGAACACTACTGACACTGACACTGACACTGACACCGAAGAAGATGGCCTACTGTTTTAACATCTACAATCAGATCACGTCTGCACCAAGACAACAAGGGAGAATAACTATCTCAACTAGACAACCTCGTTCGTCTCTGATTTCTTATTACTGTTAGTCAACAATATCATTTGCTTATTTTGACTAATTTATGAAATGTTCAGACTAATAATAATATTAGTTTGAACATTTCAGGTTTACATACAAAACAAAAACACATCGTCACACTCATACACAAATACAAACCCGACTTCATTCCCCTACAAGAAACAAACATATGCGATTCAATCAATCAATCATGTGCCATGCCGGAAAGCGTGGGCGGTCATGACTCGCCATTTCACTCGATCACCAGTGTCGTGGATCAGCTCAGTGTTCCTGTCTCGTCCATGCAATGTGGCCAAGCCATCCAGATATTTTCCTCTCGGTCTTCCTCTTGGTCTGTTCCCTTCGATCTTGCCAGTTGTCACTAAGTTCTCCAATCCATTTCTTCTCATAACATGTCCAAAAATTTTTGACTGTCTACGTCTAATTTCTCTAATCACTTTACGATGTTCATTTGTCTCCTGTAGTACTTGGTCATTGGTTTTTCTGTCTGTCCATGGTATTCTTTGATTTTCCTCAGAAACCACATTTCTGCAGCCATCAGATGCTTTTTCAGCTTGACTGCTCATTGTCCAAGTTTCACATCCATACAAAAGAATAGGCTCTATGTATCCCCTCAACACTCTTTTTCTCGTTTCAATTGACATCTTTTTATTGGTCAGAATGTTTTTCATCTTGCTAAAGGCTACTTTCGCCAATGGCGATTCTTGTTCTAATCTCTTCAAGGCATCTCCCATCAGATGTTATGACTGTTCCGAGATAATTGTACCGATTCACTTGTTGAAGAATATTTCCATTTACTTGTATATTACATTGTGGCACTTCTTCCTTCCTAGTGACGACCATAACCTGAGTCTTTTTACAATTTAATTCTAACCCGAGTTGCTCACTGTGTACAACACCGCTTCTACTAATTGTTGCAGGTCCTGCGCATTGTCTGTAATCAATAATGTATCATCTGCATATCTAATGTTATTAATGTTTAGTCCTCCAATGCTGATTCCATTTATATCCTCTACATTTCTGAAAATATTTTCACTGCATAGGGAAAAAAGATCTGGAGACATCACACATCCCTGCCTACCACCTCTCTTAATTGGCTGATACTGTCCCACTTCATTATCAATCCTTATTGCAGCTTGTTGTTTCCACACACGCAAAGCAATTCACTGCACAATTAGGGCTCAGACACTCATGCTTCAGCCTGTCGACACATCGTACGGGTTCTGGAACCGCCATACTGCAGACTTCAGACAAATGGGAAACTACTGGCACACACAAGGACGACCAAACAGACATTACCATCATACACGTTAGAAACAACATACACACATACGTTTTAGTCAACATACATGCCCCAGCAAATTACAGCTACAAACCACAATTCTTCGAACACTTAGAAAACCTATTAGCACAGACATTCAGAGGGAGGCATGTTGTTTAAGTAGGTGATTTTAATTGTTGTTTAGCTTCGGCTAACATAATAGGCGGGGAAGTGAAAACGCAGTTAAAAAGAGCTGGCTGAGACGACATGAATCAACTCGATACATTGCAATACATAATTGACATACATAACCTAGTAGACGCATTCAGGCACAAACACCCCAATAGTCACGATACAACGCACAGAAACCATGCACATAACAGATCATCTAGGTTAGATAGAATATACGTACCAACAACACACCACATAACACAAACTAAACACCTACAAGAAACTCTCCAGTACACAGACCACAAAGCAATACTAGCACACATCACTATATACAACACACCTACACAGCTTTTCAAACGATCACCACACTGGAAATTTAATAACACATTACTCCAAAACACAGAATATATACAATATATGACAGATCTGATACATTCATACACTGATAGTATACCAACTGACAACATTAGACAATACTGGGACTTACTGAAAAACACAATACGGAGCAGGACACAACTAGCATCCATCATACATAAGAGTAGACTACAACAAGAACAGATTATACAAACAGCAATACATGTAACAAAGCAAACCGACAGAAACTCACCATACTTGCATGCATTAGAAATGCAACTGGAACAACACCAACAGCACAGATACCTGGGTGCACTAATTAGAACAAAACTCAACACCATCACACAAGAGATACCCAGCAAACAATACATGGCAATAGAACAAAACATACAGCATAGCAAACAGATAAACACAATATAGACATGCAAGGAATCACACAAACAGAAACCACACGTATAACAGAAGCATTCCAGCAATACTATACACACTTATTTACAGCAGAGACAGTAAACACACAAATACAATATAGCTTCTAACAATATACAAAAAAGATATCAGACACAGACAAAGAGATATTGGACACACAATTGACATTAGAAAACATAACACATGCACTTAGTAAAATGAACAAAGACAAGACACCAGGACCAGACGGATTAATAGTAGAATTCTATCAACAATTCTTTCCTATCATAGGTAACCTTCTTCTAAAAGTCTATCAAGAAGCCTTTGACAAACAAGAACTCCTGATAGTTGCAACATATCTTATATAAAACTTATACACAAAGCAAAGACAGACAAGACACAACTGAAAAATTACAGACCAATTTCACATCTTAACACATATTACAAAATTCTGGCCAAATCACTAGCACACAAAATCACAGAATTCCTACCAAAACTAGTACACCCAAACCAGCAATGTAGTGGACAGAACAGGAATATACAAAACCACACACATATCATTAGAGACATTATAACGTACACACACCAGAAAGACTGTCAATCCTCCCTCTTGTCTTTGGACCAAGAAAAGGCCTTGGACAGAATCGCACACTCCTATTTGCACAAAACCCTAGAACACTACAATATAGGACAGTACTACATAAAGTGGATACATATTGTGTATAACAACCCTTAAAGCAAAGTCTTAGTGAACCATTCACTGACTGCTAGCTTCAGGCTGACAAGATCTGTAAGACAAGGGTGCCCACTATCACCACTTCTGTATATACTGACACTAGAGCCATTATTATAAAAGATCAGACAAGATACCAGCATTAAAGGCACTTTCATACAGGGAATAGGAGAGCAAAAGGTCATTGCTTATGCAGACGATACTGCATTCTTCCCTACAAGCAACACATCCATCAGAAACATACTGCACACCTCCCACTTTGGAAAAGGAAGTGGAGCCAAAATTAATATACAAAATTTACACATTTATGGGCCTGGGAAAGTGGAAACAAAAGTCTGATTTCCCCCCAGACCTGACGCATACACACAATATAAAACTGTATGGGATCACATTTCCATGTGACCCCAGAACAACACAGAGAGAGACATGGCTACAACTAACACACCAAATCACAGACATGCTACATAGGTATAAACACAAAACATCAACAATATTTGGTAGAAGCATAATAGTTAACACATACATCATACCAAAAATAATATACTTGGTGACAGTGTTAAACCCTCCAAAACAGACAATCACAGACATAAATAAACAGATAAGACTTTTCGTAAGACAATACAAAGCATACAGCATAAAACTCTCATTCAGGATAAGAAACAAGGAGGCATAGCACTTCAGGACATACAAACAAACATACAAGCACTTAGAATCAGCCACATAGGTAATATTATCATTCATCCAGAACAACACAGATTAGCATTATATTATATAGCACACAAAATAAAACATCTCACAAAACTAAACAATACAGCAGCACATTATCAGGGCATACTACCATCTTTCCATCACACATGTATACAGGCAATACAATGAAATGAACATTTAATAAATGAAACCACACGAGAAATATACAAACAATTAGTTAGTAAACAAGCACCATCGCTTAAACTTAGAATCAAAAGAGGACAAAAATATTTCATGTCAGACTAAACATCCACCTTTTCCAACTTACCCAACAAACACATCACATCTAAGGCGAAAGAACTAACTTACAGACTGATTTTTAATATAACTCTCTTAATACCCAAATTAGCATTCAGATCCAGACAAATAGGAAAATGCCAATTATGCAGGAACAACACAAAAGAGTCAGAAGAACACATATTTTTCACATGTCAAACAGTCACAGGTGCAGTGGAAACTACAACAAATAATACAAACACACACAGGCAAACAAACAGACATTTACAAGGCAATCTTTCTTAACACTCTTCCTAAAACATCCGAAGACACACACACACACACACACACACACACACACACACACACACACACACACACACACACACACACACACACACACACACAACTACTTCAAATACTAGCGGAATACAAAAAATTAGTTTGGACTTGCAGAATCAAGACAAGGTTCAACTCTCTTACATACAACAGAAACTTATTTTTACTAATGTTCACATACAAACTAGCTACTATTTTTCCTGACTGAAATGTGTACATTTCCTTAATTTCATTTACTCTTGCAATTAGAAAAGAAATGGGGAAAACAACATCTCCACAAACCCCACACGGAGGTAATACACAGTTTCCTTCTTTGTTACTGGTGTCTACGCCGCGCATAGCTTACCAGCGGTGGGGGGGGGGGGGGGGGCCTTGTGAGTCAGTACTCTTTGTCAATCGAGGGTTGACCTTGGCCTAGCCAGGCACAGGTAAATTCTTTGTACTGACCTGGTAGACCCCGCCCAGCTAGCAGCCCAAGTAAATTCTTTGTACACGCAAACAGCCAAGGCCACAGGTGTAACTAATTGCAACTGCTCTCTCTCTCTCTCTCTCTCTCTCTCTCTCTCTCTCTCCTTTTCTCTATCTCGCGCACGCGCTCAGGCAACGCGATGCTTGCTGCGTGGTCTAACTGTTCAAAGTTTGTAGATACATACAAAAGTACAATTTTCAGGAAACAAAAGTGATTCAGCAATAATGTTGACACATAAGTGGAATGAAAATGCTATGGTGTGATAAATGGTTTAGCTTGCATGGGAGCGAACGATTACTTAACCATCATCGTCAACAGTTAATATGTATGTAGTTATACCATGCCAAAACTATAATGTTTTCATACGTATATGAATGTACACGCTGTATTTGCTAATGTAAAAAGACATTATTTTTGTATATAATAAACGTATATAAAAACCATGTTTTTTTTAAAAAGTCGCCTAACGACGTAGAGTATTTTGCATTGCTTACTGAGCGACAATCTCAGATACCCCTGTAAGTAACCAATGCAACCCGATTCTTTACCGAATCTCGCACAGCTATATCCCCACACGTGGATATACGGGATTACGGAGAAAATCGTTAACCTCTTCGCCAGGGAGACCGGCTCTGCGGAATTGCTAGATATCTAAGAGAAAAACACCCTAGACAAACAAAATTTATGGTCCTTCATTATTATTCTGATGATCATATTGTTCTTTTCTTGTATCATCATAAAGGTCTTTCACATAATCTGACCACGCATGTAAAATCTGATCTTTTTCTATTATGATTTTGCCATCTTTGGTTTTTAGGCAACCTGTTGATGTGTGTGTGTGTGTTCTTTTGTTAGTGATGTCATTAATTCTTGTGTGCATTAATTTGGTATTCTGGGTGTTGTGTTGGTTTTCAATTTCCTAGCAATTTTCCTCAAGCCATGTTTCTTTTGCCTCTTTGCATAGCTTCCTAATTTCCCTGTGAATTTCTTCGTATATTTCCTTGTTATTTTTGTTATTTCTTCTTATTTCCATGAGTTTTAAGATGTCTTCCATCATCCATTTCTTGCGTCCTATTATCTTTATTTTTGGGATTATCATTGTTGTTAGTGCAGCTTCTTGACTGATTTTTTTTATATTTCCAATTGGTCACTGACGTCTTGAAATAATATTTCCATATCGGACAATGCCGAGGGATTAGCCTCCATGGCCGAGGGGTTAGCAGCTTTCTCCGCTAACCCCGAATACTCTCGTCACGTGATGCGACGAGAATTAGCAGTGGTTCGAATCGCAAAAGTGACTTATGAGAGTATGGAGCCGGTCGCTCAGAAAGTCGTGGCGTGCTGATGAGCGTAATCTAGCCTAGGAATCAACATACAGCTGAAAGATGCTGGTGTTGACCGCAATATCCTGAAACAGGATGGAAACGCGGAAAAAAAAAATATCGGACAATGCATCGAATCTGTTCTTTACCTCTACGTTGAATTTATCTTTTATCTCCTCACTCTTCAGTGCCTGTAGATCAAATTTTGCGTTTCTGTTTGTATATTTGACTTTCTTTAAGTTTATATGTAAATTGCCTAAGATTAATCTATAGTTGCAGTAGCAGTCTACGCTTGGTAGGGGGACATAAACATCTAATATTGTTACAAGGGAGAGTACTAGAATTTGAAAAGAAAAATGGTATACCTAGCTATAATACCATTAACTAACATCAAAATCTTTCATTTTTCTTCGAAAAATAAAAACTCAATACTGCAGTCATTTTTTGCAATCGTGAAAAGAAAACTATTAAAGTCTTTATACAATATCTGTTTAATCTTTATTTACTTTCATTTTATGACCAACTTTTTCAATTCTACGTTTATGTTTAATTTTTAAAACTGTACTTTTAATGATAATATGATGAATTCATCCATAAAAGTTTCCCCTGTGTGGGGAAACAACATTTTTTTACTGGCCTCTTAAGGCCACTCACAATTTAAAGAAAATTTACTTACATTAACGGCGAAAGACCTTGGACGTCTATGGGGTTTATGTTGATAAATATGTTTAGAGGAAATGTCATTTATGTTTGTAATTTCATTCAATTTGAACAAACCCCCCCCTCTCTC
>JACEFZ010022657.1:0-23312 GCA_014155875.1 Cepaea nemoralis | reverse complement strand
GACACACCCGTAATTCTCAGAGCCTCCCCAATATATGTATCAGGGACCGGCGACTAATAGTGCTGGTTCTGTGTTGGTTGACGAGATCCCTCGTTCTCGAGATGTTCCTCTCGTGTCTGGCCGTGCCAATTCTTACTCCCGAGGCTCTCATAATGGACAACAGTGTGGATTTACTGGCGTTAGAGCCTCCGCTCGCGGCATCTCTTAGAGGGCATTAATAGCATCGCCAAGATCTGTGAGCTGGCCATCTGCAGTTAATGCAGAGCCAGCAAGTTTATCAGCTCGTTTATTTCCCTCAACTCCTTCAACTCTCCGGACAACAGACTTCATTAGTGATTCAGTTCATTCTCTGTGTACAATCTATTGTAATGAGGATTAGCGAATGAGTTGAGTCGAGTTGAGCTAAGAAACCACATCATTGCATATTTCTACACGCGGTCTTTTCCCTTGCTTAACAGCCAGCGAAGAGTCATACTGCTAATGGTTTAAACTAACATCTGATTGTAAGTTCTCCTAGTCTTTCCTCTCAGTTTTGAGATTCGTCCAGAACCCCTGCCAGTCTTCCGCCACATAATTCTCTTCCCATACTGATTCTCAGTTCGTTCCACCGCTTTCTCCACTCTGTGCCATAGGCGCCCGACCACTTCTCCCTTGCCCATAGGTAATCTACCACCGAGAGGTGCATTCCATGCCAGCCTATCAACCTGTTTATTCCCTCGCGCTCCCGCATTGCCAGGGCAGAAATCCATGCAATCTTCTCAGTCTGTGATCCCTGAAGCGAGGCAAGCCATTCTACATGAACCATTCCTTTCTTCACCTTACAAAGCATAATATGTGAGTCCGTAATGCATACAATGTATTTTGCAGCGGTGTCCTCCAACAACGAATGGCTACTGTGACTGCTTCCACCTCCATTTTCATGCTGGAGGTAATAGCCTCATATGCCAGACTCCTTTTTTAAGAATCTTTCATTAGCCTTCGCAATGAAACCCCAACCACTTAGTCTGTTTCTCACCACTGACCCATCAGTATAGATGACTATGTCCCCTTGGTGTGTGTTACTCAGGATTTGTTGTTGCACTTCAAACTCTGTGCGGCCCGCTGTCCATTCTCTGCACATCATAACCCAGTGTTACTATTACATGGTGCCAGTCCATGATGTATTCCCGGACATCAAACCACTCTTTTTCACGATTGATGGTCTCTAGATCACACACGGTTCATGGTCGAGACAGGAACACGGAGCTGATCCACGACTCTGGTGATCGAGTGAGATTGCAGAACATGACCGCCTACGCTTATCGGCATGGCATATGATGAATGGAGATCACACACCTGACGTATAGATATTTCTGCCTGTGCCATCCAGGACTTGCCGTGACCATATCCATGGCTCCATGCAAGGGGTGATCCTTATCTGCAGCAACTCTCAGGTACCATTTGGCCTGAAGGATCCTATGCCTATCCGTCATTGTTGGTAGCGCCAGGATATGCCTCATGCGTATAATTGGTGTGTCCTTTGTGCATCCCAGGATTAACCGCATAGCCGCATACTGTATGCGCTCCAACCTTTCAAGCTGGCTCTTTGATACTACGAGCAGCCCCAAAACTATACTCAATGATAGAAATTATTAACTGCTGAAAGAGCCTGTACAACATCCTCTGATCTACCCCGGTTGCTGCCATAGCCCTCAACGCATTAAATCCCCTACCAGACTTTAGCACCAAGGTCTCCACATGATCCTTAAAAGCTAAACACCTGTCAAAAGTGATACCCAAGTACTTCAGTTTACTCTCTCTACTAAGAGGACATCCATTCAGTATAATACATGGGACATCAACCTTCACAATCCGGTTATCCAGGGAGTATCACACAACCGATGCCTTATCTGTAAGTCTTCAGCCTAACTGTCCCTGTCTCTGCCCTGTCTGTACACCAGCACATCATCTGCAAATGTCAAGATTCTACCCCAACTGGTGTCTCAATAGCCGCGACTTTGCTGGTGTAGACATTAAAGAGCAATGGGGATATGGCAGATCCATGTGGCAACCCAGATGCAAAAGTGCAGGCGTCAGAAGTTAAAAAACACATGCTCAGTGCAACCTTACGCTCATAAAGTACTGTCACAACCCATCTAACAAGGCAAGGGCAGACCTCCATGTCCAACAGTGTATATATCAAACGATCATCCTTATACGCATCTTCCAGGTCAAGAACTGCCGCCACTGTCACTTGTTTATCGTGGAAGCCCTCACAGACATTTTTTTTCCGCGTTTCCATCCTGTTTCAGGATATTGCGGTCAACACCAGCATCTTTCAGCTGTATGTTGATTCCTAGGCTAGATTACGCTCATCAGCACGCCACGACTTTCTGAGCGACCGGCTCCATACTCTCATAAGTCACTTTTGCGATTCGAACCACTGCTAATTCTCGTCGCGTCACGTGACGAGAGTATTCGGGGTTAGCGGAGAAAGCTGCTAACTCCTCGGCCACGGAGCTGGTCCTCACAGACATCAAATGCAAAAATTGCCGCATTGGTCCCAAGTATGCTTAACATGCCGGTAACCCCCGAACCCTGTGGGAAGCAGATTACAACTTTCCAAATGTCATTGGAGCCTGTGTGCTATTATCTTTTCGAGCACTTTGTCAAAGGTGTTTTGCAGGGTTATGATTCGGTATCCATTAAGTCTGGAGTGATACTTACCTGGCTTTGGGGGTGGGGCCAGGTAGCTGTGCAACCAATCCTGGGTTATTTCCACCGTATTCGACAAATCATAACGAATGAAAACCCCTAAAACATGCCTCTGCACAATTCATTGTATTGGGCATAAACGAATGTGACACCTCAAAACATGTCAGTGCACAGGCTAATTACTGAGAATTACAACATAAAAAATACACCTCCAAAACCTGTTGTTGTACAAAATACTGTATTGAGAATTAACCTGCACGCAAAAATCAGTCCAGTGCGCTGAAAGTTGTAACACATGTGCGGACTACGCTTGGGTCCAAAACGAGCGAATATATACAAAAATAACGAATGAAATACATCAAGTGTTAAACGTATTATTGTAGTTTTTCCTTTTGTTTGCCAGGTGATTGAACTAGCATGGACCAGTATGGTACTGGTCGACTGGACATGGGCTCTGTCGGGTGCCGGCGTGTTTGCTGCCTGGACCCTGACCTCATTTCTGTGCCATGAGTGCTCAAAGATGTTCCTGGTGGTCTCAGAATCAATAGTTCCTGACAGCAAATTCCCCCAATGTCCCAGCAGCCTTATCTTACTATCGTTTCCTCACTGCGGCAATGGTTACGGCAGTACAGGTGAGTAAATGAATTTTTGTGAGTATCAGTTTATTGGATTTTCAGAAGAACATGAGCACAATAAGTAAGCTAATGGCTGTTTTATATGTCATAGTGCACACTGGACATACATTCTAGATCCATACTTGTACAGACCAGCCTGCACTCAATGAGAAATGCGGCCAGTATCACGCTGGACATACATTCTAGAACCATACTTATACAGACCAGCCGGCACTCAATGGGAGATGCGGCCAGTATCACACCGACCGTCTTTATCTCCCAGACATTTTCGGTATCTATTTCAGACTGGGTCCAGCTGGAAGCTCACGTCAATTTTAAAAATCCAAATCCGCCACCATCAAGATCGAACGCATGACCAACCGGCCATAGAACGAGTGTCCGGTCAACTCGCTACCGCGGCCAGCGAAGAACGTGGCACAATTTGTGATTTCATCTCATCTCATCATGTTCCTCTTGTACCTTGCGGTGTCGGAATGAAGTATAAACATCGTGAGAGTGCCCGATTATGGGATTCATGTATCGATATTCCGATGGATTCTGCTATTATTTGTGAATACAATTTGTGAAGTAGGTATAAATATACACTTGCTCCTGCAGCGAGGCGTTGTAGTCATTTGGAGGTGACAGGTTCGAATCCCGGTAGGTAATTATAGCTTTCAATTTGTATGTTGTCTAATGCGTCTTCTAGTCTCTATGTATGAGAGGAAATAGAGAAGAAGGGCAGAATGTCAGACGGGTCTGCGTGCCCAATCTTAACACTTTGAAAATAAAGATTTTCGTTGGTTCGTTCGTTCGTTCTACTTTTTTCTGCTACTTCTATGAGCGACAAACAATACACGCATGTTTATTTCTAAACTGTTTGTAAGTAAATAGAACAATTTGTTTCTTAGCTTTTCCTAACATGGAATTAATCCTTTCTGAGAGATCCTGCCAGATGCGACTGAACCGGTCGGTGTTGTATGAATGAGGTTTTGATTACGGAAGCGGAAATGCAAAACAGAGTGATAAAGTACACAGGGATAGGGAGGTTACACATTAAGGGATGAGTGTTACTAGAGAGATGCGAACAGGCGACAGATCATCAAGACGAGAAATGAAAGACAATTTGATTATGAGTTGACTGTAACATAACTGATCATGAGGAGACATTGTTACATTGCTACCGCTGTTTCTGTGATTTAACCATTCAAGTTAACGATTTAGTTATAGTCTTAATGTACTGGTTTACAAGTTTAGTAAACATAGATTATTAAAGAAAATGTGTTCATGTTCTTTTTGGACAAAAGAAAATAAAGGCCGATGCTGAGAGCTGCAATTGTTACTGACTAACTGACTGACTGACTGACTGAATGACTGACTGACTGACTGGCATCTTGCCGTCTTGACAGACGATAGTTTGTAAAATGGGGTTATCTCTCCATAACACAAAGCCTGGGCTAAATTTAGATACCATTTGTTGCCCATGCAGCATGATCCCTCTCTCGGCCTGTCTAGTTTACTCCAGAGGAAAGATGACACCAATACGTCTGGAACAAGACAAGCTGCAGAAGCTTCCGCCGGATCAGCAAGGCAATGCTCTAACTGTCCGCCTGTTGGAGCTTCGATCCTAGACCACTTACCAACCAAGGCTTAGGGCCTGGTCTGCCCTGCCTTGATATTTAGTATCTAGGTTGCATTTCCTCACATCAGGATTGTTACTACATAACACATAACACCATAAGCAAAAATATTACACTTATGTGGCATTTGAACAGAAGAGGTAAATTTCAGAACATAAAGAAAATAGACACAGTGATTATATTAACAAACAAACAAAACAAAAAAAAATGAAGATAACATGAAAATGTAAATGGGCAGAAGAGGTGGAATTCGGAATATACAGAAAATAGACATATTGATTATATCAACAAACAAACCAAACAAAACAACAACAACAACAACAACAACAACAACAAAAATAACACACGATGTATATGAACAGAAGAGGTGGAATTCAGAATGTAAAGAAAATAGACGCCATTATTATATCATTAACAACAACAACAACAACAACAACAACAACAACAACAACAACAACAACAACAACAACAACAACAAAGATATAACATTAAAGTGGGATATTGCAATAGAAGGGAAATGCTTAACCAGTTCAATAAATGCAAATATAAATGGCAGTCAAGGGGTCAGATAGACGGTATGTGACAGTGATAACAACTCCACCGCGGGGCAAGTACAACATGAGGGTTCGGTCGTCTAAAGAAGTCCCGCCTTCCCTGGATTTCAGTTCTTTACTTTCATGGCACGCTCTGGGGAGGACCCGCTTAGGTCATCACTTCGCTTGTCTTCTTCTTGTCGTGCGTTCGTTTCTTGTTTTCGATTCGTTTTTCCTACCTGTCCGAGAAATGCGCATTGTGTCTGCTCCCAAATCACCCGCCCCCGAGGTGGAGAACTTCGTGCACCCGGTGTTTTGTGTCAATACACACACCATAGCACCCTCGGCCTTGAGAAACCAGCTTCTTCCCTGTCTGTTCGCCTCTGTCGTTGCTTCTATATCAGCGGTTAGCTATGCACCAGTAAACATCGTTGCCTATAAGTGACCTTCTTTTTTATCCCCATTCTGATTCAAGGAGCGCAGCTCCCGCTCTTTCCCTAAGACTACTTGGTTGCGTGCTTGGGCTCCCCATTCCTCACCCCGACTCTGGTGCAGAGCATTTACACCACTATAAGCAATGTTGCCGAAGGTTGGCCTTCGACTGACATTCCTTGATCTCATTGACTGCTTCAACGTGGGATTTGTACTGCATTACAGTCTTTGCCTCAATTGCACTGTGCTCATCTGGAGGGATGACTACGTAATCGAGATGAAACAGTAATAGTTCCAGATCTTAGATGGGAGATTGGTCGCTAACTTCGATGTTAGACTTTCGATATGATATACTTCGATCATATCATATTTTTTGCAGGCAGGAATGTGAACCACATTTCTGCAGTGATTTACCCCACTCAACATTCCTTTTCTGCTTCCCTGCACATTTGTTTTTGGGCCCAAGTCTTCTCTTGTCCATTTATGTCTAGCTGCATAAGCACGTCGTGCACGGAATGGGGGTTTAGACCTTTTGCGTCTGATACGTACTTCTCTATATTTTATGTGTTCTGATCCTCGATTCTCGATTGATAGGGGACGGTCAGCTCGACCAGCGTTAACTGTCTAACCCACCATGAGTGCAGTACAATGTCAGGTCGCAAACGAAACTATTGGATGACTGCAGCGTAACGATCATGGCTATTCAGGTCAACTACGAGCTCGCCGGCCTTTGCGCCGTCAAGGATGGCCGGTAAAACTGCAGCACGTTCGTCCTTGCCTGAACGTTTTTGCTTAGCTCAGTCGACCTATATGCACATCGGCCCCTGTTTCCTTGCTTCATCCACTATGATTGCCAGCATAGTGAATTGGCCCTTGCAGGGGGTTACCTTGCAGGCAGACAACACACAATCTACAGTCTGACTCTTTCTTTGGTCGTCACAATGACAAAATAATACCCATAATGGTATATATAAAAGGGTAAGTGGAAACATGCTTAAACAAGAGAATCGGTACAACTATCTAAGAATAGTCATAACTTGACTTGGAGAGATTAGAACAATAATCGCTATGACAAAGGTAGCCTTTTGCAAGATGGAAATTATACTGACCAATAAAAACATGTCAGCTACAACAAGAAAAAGAGGTTTGAGATGCTACATAGAAACTGTATTGTTTTAAGGATGGGAAACGTGGGCAATGAGCAGACAAGCTGAAAAAAAAGAAAAAAAATATCTTATGGCAGTGGGCATGGGGTTTCTGAGAAAAGTACAAAGAATACCATGGACAGACAAATAAAAAAAAAACAACAATGAGCAAGTCCTATAAGAAGCAAATGAAAACCGTAAACTGATTAGAGAAATTAGTTGCAGATTGTTAAAATATTTTCAGCACGTTATGAAAAGAAATAAACATGTGAATTTAGTGACAACAGGCAAGATCGATGGGGAAAGAACAAGAAGAATAACAGGGAAGTAAATATATGGATGGCGTGGCCGTATGACATGGTCCAGACAAGAACACGGAGCTGATCCACGACTCTGGTGATCGTGTGAGATGGCGAAAACATAAACGTTATCGGCATGGCACATAATGATGACTATAGTCAATCACATGGTGATCAACAGTTCGCTGCCTTGCTCGTCGCCGTCGTTGACACATCACCAGAAGGTCTCAGCCGTAGAAAACCTCCACAGTGCTAAAAATATTCCAGTTAATCGTCCCGGAGATGCACTTGGGCACCTTTGTTGACGATCCAAGGGTGAAAATGAAGTCCCTATCAACTATGATGATGATGATCAACAAGCGAGAAGAGAACTCAAAAGCACTTTACCATACGCATTAGATAATGACCTGGCATATCGGTGTAGTCGGGGATTAGTTCAGAAAGCAATGGCAAACTACTGAATGTAAACTTGCCCAGAAATTACAAACAGCCAACAAATTCTGGGGCTGACTGCGAGGTCCTGTAATGGATATAAACTAACTTACTAACTTAACGCGTTTATATATTAATCTATATTTTCAGTAAATATGCTTTAATTAACAACGTTCATTCCGGTCTCCCTGGTCCAGGGGTTACACGACTTTCTCCGTAATCCCGTATATGCTCGTGTGTAACGTGATGTGTGTGAGAATCGGTAGCGGTTCGCTCCGGGTCGGTAACTTACGGGTATTTGAGCGGGTCCCTCAGAAAGCAATGGCGAGCTATTGAGCGTAATCTTGCCTAGTACATCAACAGCAGCTAAAAATGCTGATGTTGACTGCAACGTGCAACGTCCTGTAAGAGACATGGGAATAAAAAACTGTCATATATATTTGCATGTTGAACTGACAATATTATACAATAACTAACTGTCAGTCAGTGTTGGAAAGAAAGTGCTGAAATATTGTAAAGAATCTGTTGTGCTGTTTGGCCGCGAATCATAGAACGTTAATAAGCAAATTAAGTAAAGAATGGAAACAAAGGAGATGTGATTCCTGTGACGAATGTTTCGAATACCTTAGACTTCCAGAACAACTAACACTGATTGCCTAGAAGAGGCTAATGAAACTACAATAAGAAATAGAAAAAAAATATCATTCTTTGGTCATGTGATGATAACAGAGACATTGGGGAATATAGGGGCATTTGGAAAGATCAGTGGCGGTAAAAAGGCAGAGGTAAAGTAAGAGATGTGATGCCGGATGAACTGAAACGGTGACATAGAGGAATATCGTCAGCAGAGTTGTCCGGAACACCAAAGATGGAGATCTGTGGAAAGACATGAACACCTATGCAATCTGGCACGGCACGTGATGCTGGGACTGACTATAACATATACAGTTAAGAACTACTGGGAAAGATAGACCCACAGTTGAAGATGACATCACACACCTGTTTGACGAAGCCTCTTTCCTCGTTTACCTTTTAACTCCTATTAGGGAATGTACCGGGCTCCACGGCGAACAGTTATGGACGCCAGTTCGTTATCCCGCATACTACGTTCGAAACACAGCTGCAGACGATTTGGCAGCAGACCGTCTTGGTTTTTTTTTGGGGAGGGGGGGGGGGGTAATGGTATGGGTGCCTGTCGTTCAGAAACCAAAGGCAAACTACTGAACGTAAACTTTCCAAGAGATCACAAACAGCCAAATAATGCTGGGATTGACTAAGACCTCTGGTACACTAACTTTTTTAGGGCATAGTTCCTTAAAATCTCAGTCCAAACCCTTCTATCCATAGCTCTCCCATGCAGCTCTGTCCATGTCACCCATATTAAGCATTTCTGTTTCTACATCTCTTCTTGGTGTGCCTTCATTTCTTCCGCAGTTTCGTTTGTCCTCTGGATTCCAGACATAAGCCTTTCAAATTATGCTATTCTCAGGTGTTCTAAGTGTATTTCCAATCCTGCCGCAGCGTCATTACTTCACCTCTTGTTTCATTGGTATATGTTTAATTCTCTCCACGAGCTCTACATTGGTATATGCTTAATTCTCTCCATGAGCTCTACATTGGTATATGTTTAATTCTCTCCATGAGCTCTACATTGGTATATGCTTAATTCTCTCCATGAGCTCTACATTGGTATATGCTTAATTCTCTCCATGAGCTCTACATTGGTATATGTTTAATTCTCTCCATGAGCTCTACATTGGTATATGCTTAATTCTCTCCATGAGCTCTACATTGGTATATGTTTAATTCTCTCCATGAGCTCTACATTGGTATATGCTTAATTCTCTCCATGAGCTCTACATTGGTATATGTTTAATTCTCTCCATGAGCTCTACATTGGTATATGTTTAATTCTCTCCATGAGCTCTACATTGGTATATGTTTAATTCTCTCCATGAGCTCTACATTGGTATATGTTTAATTCTCTCCATGAGCTCTACATTGGTATATGTTTAATTCTCTCCATGAGCTCTACATTGGTATATGCTTAATTCTCTTCATGAGCTCTACATTGGTATATGTTTAATTCTCTCCATGAGCTCTACATTGGTATATGTTTAATTCTCTCCATGAGCTGTACATTGGTGATTATGTCACACTAGTTTAATCCTTCTGCTATGCGCAGGCACCAGTTACGTTCGACATTGGGGTAGCTTATAACTTCTTTCATATTTATTTTCGACAAGAGCGCCCGTGGGTCCCCTCGATGCCACGCTGGGTCCGCGATGTCATGGATGTCATTCTCACCTCGCCAGTCATGCGTGAATGAACCCAGTGGTGTAAGTGTTGTTAGCACGCACCAGGGCACTCGCAGGGTGCTGTTTACGTAATCAGAGCTCGTCCTGCCTCACAACATGACAGTAAATACTTTCTAACTTTGAATTTTACATAGTAATAGTGAGTGCTTTCTTAAATTTAACCTTCTTGGAGATGTACATACAGCTGTTAAATAAGTTGTTATTTTCCAGTCTATAACGGACTTTGTAATCTATCCCAGCATTGATTCCTGATTACGATGTACTTAGAAAATGTTATGTCAGTAGTATGACATTGCTTTCTAACCAGTATACGACTTATACTATCGAAATCAACGCAAAACAGTCTACTTCCAAATCACCGGGGACTGATTTCGAACCCTGGAGTCTATATGACGGGTATGCGTCTCACTATCTTACAAACCCCAGAGCTGGTTATATCCATTAATACGTGCCATAGGTTAACTGATACAGTGTCGATGGATAATATATCGCTATTTATCTAGTGAAATACACCCTGGCGCTATTTATCTTGTAAACTACACCCAGTCACTATTTATCTTGTGAACTACAACCTGGCATTATTTATCTTGTGAACTACACCCTGGTACTATTTATCTTGTGAACTACACCCAGTCACTATTTATCTTATGAAGTACACCCAGTAACTATGTGTCTTGTGAACTACACCCAGTCATAATTTATCTTGTGAACTACACCAATCACTATGTATTTTGTGAACTACACCCTGGCACTGTTTATCTTGAGAACTACACCCTGGCACTATTTATGGAGTCAGTTACCACCCTGGCACTATTTATCTTGTAAACTACCACCCTGGCACTATTTATCTTGTAAACTACCACCCTGGCACTATTTATCTTGTGAACTACTGCCAAGTAGCGAGCCAGAATGAATGACGTCAGAAAGAATCGGAGATAGAATCTCGAACCAACAGATAGGAAAAATAGCTAAGTGGCGTAAGAAGGTAGAAAACGTCACAGGGTTAGTTAGCAGCAACAGACAGAGCTTGGGCTGGCGGCAAGGAAGGCGGCATGAGTCTATTCAAGGAGAGAAGATTGTCAACAAACCTTCAGGACATGGCACTGATGGCTAGGAACTACTTGGTAGAAGAGCTAGATTGTTAAAACATTATTCCTCTCAGTCAGAAACAACAGATGGCCCCGAATGTGTAAATTAGGACTCGGCAAGGATGGCCAAGGTGACACAACGGCAAACTGATCAGAAGCATATGAACTGACGCTAAGCGGTGAGACATTGTCCTAAGATTTGTATAGTAGGTTCAGCTGTGTGATGATGTTTATTGCTACGATACCGGCCCTCCTGGCTGTACAGGAACGGTATTCTGATGATTATTAGTATTATTCTATTATAATTTATATTTGATCTCAAGCTGCCACCGGGAATAAATATTGACATAACGGACACGTCGACCGACTTCTAGTTGTCAATGATGTTAGCACATTGCTTCCAGAGTCTGTCCATTTGGTTTCGCCTGGACAACGAGTTGTGTTTTTGCTGATGTTTATTATTATTATTACGTCATTCACCATTTGGCAACTACATCCTGACACAATTTGTGGAGTCAATTACCATCCTGGCACTATATATCTTGTGACCTACCACATTGGCACTATTTATTTTGTGAACTACACCCTGGCACTATTTATCATGTGAACTACCACCCTGGCACTATTTATATTGTGAACTAACCCCTGGCACTATTTGTCTTGAGAACTACCACCATGGCACTATTTAACTTGTGAACTATACAATGGCACTATTTATCTTGTGAACTACACCCTGGCACTATTTATCGAGTCAACTACCACCCTGGCCCTATTTATCTTGTGAAATACCACCCTGTCATTATTTAACTTGCCAACTACACCCTGGCACTATGTATCTTGTGAAATACACCCTGGCACTATTTATTGAGTCAATTACCACCCTGGCACTATTTATCTTGTAAACTACTACCCTGGCACTATTTATCTTGTGAACTACACCCTGACACTATTTATCTTGTGAACTACACCCTGGCACTATTTATCTTGTGAACTACACCCTGACACTATTTGTGGAGTCAGTTACCATCCTGGCACTATTTATCTTGTGAACTACTACCCTGGCACTATTTATCTTGTGAGTTACCATTCTGGTACTATATATCTTGTGACCGACCACACTTGCACTATTTATTTTGTGAACTACATCCTGGCACTATTTATATTG
Source organism: Cepaea nemoralis (assembly GCA_014155875.1). Taxonomy (NCBI): domain Eukaryota; kingdom Metazoa; phylum Mollusca; class Gastropoda; order Stylommatophora; family Helicidae; genus Cepaea; species Cepaea nemoralis. The sequence goes on along the minus strand of JACEFZ010022657.1, from coordinate 10,952 downwards.
TGAACTAACCTCTGGCACTATTTGTCTTGAGAACTACCACCCTGGCACTATTTAACTTGTGAACATACACTGGCACTATTTATCTTGTGAACTACACACTGGCACTATTTATCGAGTCAACTACCACCCTGGCCCTATTTATCTTGTGAAATACCACCCTGTCATTATTTAACTTGCCAACTACACCCTGGCACTATGTATCTTGTGAAATACACCCTGGCACTATTTATGGAGTCAGTTACCACCCTGGGACTATTTATCTTGTAAACTACCACCCTGGCACAATTTATCTTGTAAACTACCACCCTGGCACTATTTATCTTGTGAACTACACCCTGACACTATTTGTGGAGTCAGTTACCATCCTGGCACTATTTATCTTGTGAACTACTACCCTGGCACTATTTATCTTGTGAGCTACCATTCTGGCACTATATATCTTGTGACCTACCACACTGGCACTATTTATTTTGTGAACTACACCCTGGCACTCTTTATCTTGTGAACTACACCCTGGCACTATTTATCTAGTCAACTACCACCATGGCACTATTTATCTTGTGAACTATACCCTGGCACTATTTATCTTGTGAACTGCCACCCTGGCATTATTTATCTTAATCATAACATGGCAATTTGCATTGTTTATGTTTACAACATTCATTTGACAATGTTTTTTTTTAACTATGTGAATGTATCATGCACTATTAATGAACGAAAGATGAGTGATTGGAAGGGCCGAATGTAAGACGGGCCTGCGTGCCCAATTTGTGACCCTTTTAAAAGAAAGTTGAATTGAATTGAATTGAATATCTCGTGAACTACACCCAGTCACTATTTATCGAGTCACCTACCACCCTGGCACTATTTATCTTGCCTACCTCCACCCTGTAGGCAACCATGGTTTGGGAGAACGAAACGAAAGAGGATACAGACTTGTAGAATGGGCAATAGAGCATGAAATAATTTTCGGAAACACCTGGTTTAAACAACAACCTAGAAGATTAGTGTATAGAGGAGTCCTGACAGACGGATTAGAAACCAGATTTATTACATCCTAATTAGCAGAAGCCGGTCTCTCTGGCCGAGGGGTTACACGACTTTCTCCATAATCCCGTTTATCTACGCAGGGTAACGCAGCGCGCGAGAAATGGTAGCGGTACTCCACGCGTTGTTGACTTGCGGGATAATGAGCTGGCCGCTCAGAAAGCAATGGCAAACTACTGAGCGTGATCTTGCCAAGAAATCAACAATCAGCTGAAAGATGCTGATGTTGACAGCGATGTCCTGTAAAGGATATGCGAATTTTAAAAAAAAATAGCAGAAGGTTTCGAAATGCGATGTCCTGTAAAGAATATGCGAATTTAAAAAAAAAAAAAAAACAATTAGCAGAAGGTTTCGAAATGCGTTAACAATTGCAACAACAGTTAAAAATGCAGACTGTTACAGTGATCACAGATTGATTACAGGCACAATTTTAACATAGAAGTAAAAAACAGATCTGATAAATTGTCGTGTTTAGAGATCATATTTCAGTATGTGGATGATCAATAGGAAATTTGAAGAATTCAATCAGTTTGACTGCAGAATCAGCTATTCAACAATTCCAAAATTAAAGAAAGTAGGTCGTAAGAAATGGATAACTGAATAAATGTTACAAGTAATGGAAACAAGAAGACACAACAAAAATAAACCAGACACATTTTAAGAGATTCACAGAAAAGTCAGAACATTATGTAAGGTTGCAAAATAAGCATGGTTCGAGAAACATTGCATAGAAATTGAAGATCAACACAGCAGTAATAATAACAAATGCACACACGATTTCAGGAGCTTACTAATGAAAAACAAAAACATGATTGATTGATTGATTGATTGATTGATTGATCTTTATTTTTGACGGTTTACAAATTGGGCACGCAGGCCCGTCTTACATTCGGCCCTTGCAATCACGAGTCTTTCGTTCGTCAATAGTGCATGATACATTCACATAGGAAAAAGTATTGTCAAATGAATTTGTAAACATAAACAATGCATATTATCATATTATGAGACACATTCCCACCCACCCACACATCCCCCACCCACCACACATCCACCACACACACATCCCCCACCCACCCACACACACCCCCCAAACACACACACACACACCCCAAGGCACAAATATATGAAGTCACCCACCAACACATCGCCCACCTACACATCCCCCACCTATATATCACCAACTAAACATCTCCCCACCCACACACATCCCCACCCATCCCCAACCCACCCAAACTCACCCACTCACACATCGTGAATCCACCCACCCACACACCCCCAAACACTCAGCCAAACACATTCCCCACTCACTCACACATCCCCTGCCAACCCACACATCCCGCACCACCCACACACACATCCCGCACCCATCACACACATCTCCTATCCACACAATCTCCGCCCACCAACCCACAAATCTCGCATCCACCCATACACACACATCTCTCACCCACACAAATCTCACCCACACACACATTCCTTAACCATCCTCCAACCCACACACACTCTCACCCACCAACACATCCTCCACCCATCCACCTACACACCCCTACACCCCAAATCACACATCCCCCAACCACACATCCCCCACCTACACACACATCTAGCCACTATCCCACACATCCCCCACCACACACATCTCCCACCCACACACATACCCCACCCACACACACGTCCCCCACCAATACACAAATCCCCTACACATATCCCCCACCCACATACTCACATAGGTTGAATCTATGTAATGGTGGGGGATGTGTGTTTGGCTGGGTGATTGGGGTGTGTGAGTGTGGTTGGGGGGTAGGTGAGGATGTATGTCTTGATGGGTGGGTGGGGGATATGTGGGTGTGAGTGGTTGAGGGCTGAGTATGTGGGTGGGGGATGTGTGTGGGGAATTTGTGTATAGTGTGGGATGTGTGGGTGGAGGGAGATTGTGTGAGTAGGGGGATGTGTTTGGGTGGGGTTGTCTGTTCATTGTCCACACCTTACATCCATACAAATGTACAGATTCTATGTAGCACCTCAACACTCTTTTTTCTTTGCAGATGGCGTCTTTCTATTTGTCAGGATATTTTTCATCTTGCAAAAGGGTACTTTCGCGACGGCGATTCTTGTTCTAATCTCTGCAAGACATCTCCCATTAGACGTTGTGTATCTTTGGACAATGAAAAGACAAGCTGAAAAAAAAAATAGCTGATAGCAGTGGAAATGTTGTTTCTGAGGAAATTGCAAAGAATGCCATGGGCAGACATAAAAATCAATGACCAAATACTACAAGAAACACATGAAAATCGTACACTGATTAGAGAAATTAGTCGTAGACAATCAAAATGTTTATGAGAAGAAATAAATTGGAGAATTTGGTAACAGCTGGCAAGATCGTGGAGAAGAAAACAAGAGGAAGACAAAGAAGTAAATACCTTAATGGCTTGGCCACGTGACATAGTCAAGACAAGAACACTGAGCTGATCCACGACTCTGGTGATCTTAGTGAGATTACGAAACACGTCCGCCCATGTTTATCGGCACGGCACATGATGAACGACCACGCTAGCACCATATAACCTGTCTACAGCACAGTGGTACTGCTGATCTAATCACTTACACCTTGGCAATATATAACTTGTCAGCAACACTCTGGCATTATTCAACTTGTCAACTGCACGCCACTTGATTCCATATTTTGTGTGTATTCCCATCATTCATATTATCATTTTGTATGCCACTTGATATAATCATGTGTAATATGAACACATGCACATTACTGTAGAGTGAGTGAGGGAGTTAGTGAGTGTGAGTGAGAGAGAGCGTGGGTGAGTGTGAGAGAGAGAGACTGTGTGTGTGTGAGAGAAGAGAGAGAGAGAGAGAGAGAGAGAGAGAGAGAGAGAGAGAGAGAGAGAGAGAGAGAGAGAGAGAGAGAGAGAGAGAGAGAGAGAGAGAGAGAGAGAGAGAGATGAATTGCACCAATAATCGCTACGTTACACAAAATATACGTACCATTTTTCTCAATTGTTTACAATTTTTTTCGAGAATGCTCACGACAATCGTTTGTGTATGTGTGTGTAAAGTGTGGGAGTTTGTTCATACTAGTGTCAGTGATTATGTGAGGCATCAGGCAAGTGTCTAGATGTGAGTATATGTGTGTGGGGGTGTGTGAGTGAGGGATGTGTGTGTGGGGGATGTGAGTGTAGGGGATGTGTGTGTGGGTATGTGTGTGGGGGATGTACGTGTGGAGAATATGTGGGGATAAGTGGGGATAGTGTGGGTTAATGGAGGATGTGTGGGTGGGTGAATGGAGGTGTGGTAGGTGGGGGATATTTGAGTGGATGGTTGAAAATAAGTGGTTGTTGGTAGGTGGGGGGTTGTGTTGGTGGGAATGTGTATGTGGTTAGATAGGTGAGGGATTTGTGGGTGAATGGGTGTGTGGGGGTTGAGGGATGTGTGTGGGTTGAGGGATGGGTGTGTGATGGGTTTGGGGGATGGGTATGGGGATGTGATTGTGATTAGAGTTTATTTTTGTGTGGATGGAGTTGTGTGTTGGTGGGTGGAGGATGCACATGTGGGTTGTAAGTGTGTTTGTAGTTGGGGGATGTCTGGGTGGGTAGGCGATGGGTGGGGAGATGTTTGTGTTTGGGTGGGAGATATGTAGGTGGAGATGTGTGTGTGTGTGTGGGGGGGGGGGGGACAAGTCTGTGTGGGTGCGGGATGTGCATATGTATGGGCGGGGGTGTGGAAGAGGAGATGTGCGTGGGTCATCGGTTTGTGGGTGGGTATTTGTGATTGGGTGTGGGATGTACGTGTGTGTAAAGGATGTATGTGAAGGTGGGGGATATGTGTTTGGCTGGGTGGTTCGGGTGTGTGAGTGTGAGTGGGTAGATGGGAGATGTTTGTGTTGATGGGTGGATGTGGTGTGTGTGGGTGTGAGTGGTTGAGGGATGAGTACTGAGTGAATGGATGTGTGAGGGGGATGAGTGTATGGGTGGGGGATGTGTGTGCGTGGGATGAAAGATGTGTGTAGGTGGAGGATGTGTGTGAGGGTATATGTGGGTGGTAGGGTAAGAGTGGGTGGGAGGTGTGTGTTTGTGGATGGGGGATGTGTTGTTGGATGGGAATGTGTGTGTGGGGGATGTGTATATGGGTCGGGAGAGGGGTATGTTTATGTGGTGTATGTGTGTTGGTGGGGGATGTGTGGTTAACGATGTGTGATTAAGGGATGTGTGATTGGGGGATGTGTGACTGGGGGGGGTGGAGGATGTGTGGTTGGGTGAGTGTGTGTAGGTTGGGGGATGGTGGGGAATGTGTGTGTGAGTGGGTTCGGGATGTGTGGGTGGGGTTGGGGGATATTGTGTCTTTTGGGATGTGTGCAAGTGGGGGAAATATTGGTAGGTGCGGGGTGTGTGGGTGGGGTTGTGTGGTTAGGTGATTGTGTTTTTGGCTGGGTGGTTGGTGCCATAGAGCAGGTGCCCGGATTACGCCATAGAAAGGATGGGAAGAAGTCTAGAGTCAAAAGTGCAAGAAAAAACTAAGGGATACAAGTTGACAACGAAAAACGTCACACCAACGCAATCTTGACAACAAAAACATACGCTGTGGGGTTATCAAGAGGAAAGGTCGTGCGTTGGAATTCTGGAACGAATTGGTGTGGCTATCGAAGGGTTGGAAATCTAGCACTGGCTATCAAGTTAACAAGGGCTAGAAATATATATTAGGAACGCCATGGATCCAAGAGCGACGGGCAGAACCTAGACAGAATTGGATGAATATGACAGCAAAGACGGCCGGGATGAACGAAAGAAGGAGAAGTAGGAAAGAGTGACGGCAGGGCGAACTTAGAACAGGTTTGAATAATTCAATTAGTGTGCGTTTATGTTAGATGCCGTCCTGGCAATAACAGGCAGTCTAACTGCACTGATGTTGTTTTAACTTTTTCAACTGCCTGATTAAAGCAGTGTTCGTTCTCTGAACTCAGACGTTTGCTCCATCTTTCGAAGTTTGCCGTTGATTCGTTTTGACTGTTATCTTAACTCCGTTAATATGAGCAAATACCTGATGTTCAGTTCAATTTTATAAGTACATGGCAAAGCAGAATGTAGGCGGACTTACGGCTTGTCACATGGTAGCACGTGACTATTACATGACTAACAACTGCTCCCGCCACTAGCCTCAGAAATATCTTCAATATACATGGAGGAACGGATTCTGGAAAATCAATAACGCAGTTGGGGGTGTGTGGGTGGGTGGTGAAGGATTTGTGGGTGGGTGAGTTTTTGTGGGTGGAGGATATGTGTGTGTAGTTTGGCGATGTGTGTAGGTAGGGGGATGTGCGGGTGAATGATGGTTGGGTGGGTGCATGTATGTGTGTCTTGGTGTGTGTGGGTGGGTGGGGATGTGTGTACGGGGGGATTGTGATGAGTGGGAGATGTGTGTGTGTGGGTGGGGAGATGTTTGTAAGTGGGGGATGTGTATGGGTGTGGGATGTGGGGGGATGGGTGGGGCTTGTAAATGTGCCTGGGGTGGGTGTGTGGTTGGGTGGGGGATGTGTGGGTGGATGGGGGATGGATGGGTGGGTGGGGATGTGTCTCATAACATGGTTGTATGCATTGTTCATGTTTACAACATTCTTTTGACAGTTGTTTCTTCTATGTGAATGTATTATGCACTATTGATAAATGAAAGATGAGGAAGGGCCGAATGTAAGGCGGCCTGCGTGCCCAATTTGTTACCCTTTGAAAATAAAGTCCGTTCGTTCGTTCGTTCTTTCGTTTTTTCATAGTGATCCATGGATATCTAATCATAATTTTTTATATTGCCAGCAGGATCAAAAAAAATTCAAAAGAACATTCTACGATTACACGTTTACGAGAGGGTCTTGAATCTTTGTGCCCTGCAATAACTACCTCGGCTATCAACCTTTTCATGTCATGTCCCAATTAACAATAATGAAATGAACAAACAAGATATCGGCCAAACGTCATTCCACAAAAATGTTCAAGGACATTACGTAAACTTGAAAGTAACTGTTGTTACAGACATTCAAGTCAGGGAGCTGGTGCTAACGTGGAAGGGAAGGAATATGAATATAAAGTGGCATAATAGTTCTCTGCCGAAGGAGTTACGGTTGCAATTCGCAATCCCACATACTGCGTTCGAAACACAGCTGTAGGCGAGTAGGCAGCAGACCGCTTTGCGTATTGGTTTTCATGAAATGGAATGAGTGCGTGACGTTTATAAAGCAATGGCAAACTACGGAACGTAAACTTCACCAGGAATTACAAACAGCCAAATGATGCCGTAGTTGACTGCTACGTCCTGGAAAGGATGTGCAATTAATAGTTACAGAAGGCAATCTGTGATTTTACGATCTTCTTTTCCCATAGGATAGTATTTGACATCAGAACATTAATCCGCAGATGACTACATCCCTGCTCCTTATACGTATGATATCGAGAAACTAAGGCTGTATTACATCGGATCAGTAGCGGCTTCTTGCAATAAAAACAGAAGCACTTTCTAAACAAGAAATCAGAGTGGTAGAGTAGACAGAAGGGCGGGCAAATAGACATAAAACAGGGAGAGCAAAACTGACATACATACATACATACATACATCATGTGCCATGCCGGTAAGCGTGGGCGGTCATGTTCTGCCATCTCACTCGATCAACAGAGTCGTGGATCAGTTCCGTGTTTCTGTCTCGACCATGCCACAAGGCCAAGCCATCCAGATACTTGTTTCTAGGTCTTCCCCTTGGTCTGTTCCACTCGATCTTACCAGTTGTCACCAAGTTCTCCAAATCATTTCTTCTCATAACATGCCCAAAAAATTGTGACTGTCTACGTCTAATGTCTCTGATCAGTTTACGATCTTCATTTGTTTCTTGAAGGACTTGTTCATTGGTCTTTATGGCTGTCCATGGTATTCTTTGCATTTTCCTCAGAAACCACATTTCTACAGCCATCAGATGTTTTTCAGCCTGGCTGCTCATTGTCCAAGCTTCACATCCATATAAAAGTACAGGTTCTATGTAGCATCTCAACACTCTTTTTCTCGTTTCAATTGACATCTTTTTATTGGTCAGTATGTTTTTCATCTTGCTAAAGGCTACTTTTGCCATGGCGATTCTTGTTCTAATCTCTTCAAGGCATCTCCCATCAGATGTTATTACTGTTCCGAGATAATTGTACCTATTCACTTGTTGAAGAATATTCCCATTTACTTGTATATTACACTGTGGTATTTCGTTCTTCCTAGTGACGACCATAATCTGTGTCTTTTTACAATTTAATTCTAACCCTTGTTGTTCACTGTGTGTAACAACCGCATCTACTAAATTTTGCAGGTCCTGTTCATTGTCTGCAATCAAGACTGTATCATCTGCATATCTAATGTTATTGATGCATCGTCCCCCAATGTTGATTCCTTCCATATCTTCAATATTTCTGAAAATATTTTCACTGTACAGGGAAAGCAGATCTGGAGACATTACACATCCCTGTCTCACACCTCTCTTAATAGGCTGATATTGGCTTACTTCATTATGGCAGCTTGTTGTTTCCAATATATGTTTTTTACAAGTCTAAGGTCTTTCCCATCAATTTGTAGATCTTCAAGCATCCTTATCATGTTGACATGTCTCACTTTATCAAAAGCCTTTGTGTAGTCAATAAAGCAAAGGTGTAGATCTTTGTTTACTTCTATAGAACGTTCGATTACGGTTCTCAGTATATACACAGCATTTACTGTACCCTTGCCTTCTACAAACCCACATTGTTCTTCTCCTATTTCAGGTTGTATTTTCCTCCTAACTCTTTGCATGATAATTCTTAGCAAAATCTTCGTGATGTGACTCATTATACTAATTGTTCGATGTTGATCACATTCCAAGGCTCCTGATTTCTTTGGGATTGCAATAAATACAGAATTACATAACTCATGAGGTATATTTCCAGTATCATATATTGTATTAAGCAGACTGGTAACTTTATCTATTCCATATTCTTCTAAAGCATTAATCATTTCTGTTGTGACGCTGTCTGGACCGGGGGTCTTGCCAGATTTCATATGATTAAGAGCATTCTGAACCTCCGTCTTCAAATTGCTGGCCCTTCATTGTTATTTTGAACAATATATTGTTCGTCTCTGTTATCGTCATAAAGGTCTTTCCCGTAATCTGACCATATATGTAAAATCTGATCTTTTTCTATTATGACTCTTCCATCTTTTGTCTTTAGGCAGCCTGCTGATGTACGTGTTTCCTTGATTAGTAATCTCCTGAATTCTTTGTGCATTAGTTTCGCATTGTTACTGTTGTATTGTTTTTCGATTTCTCTGCATTTTCTCAAGCCATGTTTCTTTAGCCTCCTTACATAAGGTTCTGACTTTTCTGTGAATTTCTTCATATTTGGCAGGATTATTTTTGTTCTGTCTTCTTGTTTCCATTAGTTGTAAAATTTCTTCAGTCATCCATGTCTTACGGCCCACTTTCTTTACTTTTGGAATAGTTTTTTCTGCTACACAACTGATTGCATTCTTCAGCATTTCCCATTGATCATCTACATCTTGAAATAGGATCTCTAGATCAGACAATAAATCAAATTTGTTCTTTACTTCTATGTTAAAAATTATCTTGTATTTCTTTGTCAGTTTTCAATTTGCACAAGTCATATTTAGGGTTTCCTGCTGTATACTTGACTTTCTTTAACTTTACCCTCAATGTGCCAGTAAATTAATCTGTGATCACTGTAACAGTCTGCATTTGGAACTGTTTTTACAACTGTTAATGCATTTCGAAACCTTTTGCTTATCAGGATGTAATCTATCTGGTTTTTAATCCTGCTGTCTGGACTCCTCCATGTCCATAATCTTCTAGGATGTTGTTTAAACCAGGTGTTTCCTACAACCATTTCTTGTTCTTTTGCCCATTCTACAAGTCTGTAACCTCTTTCATTTCTCTCTCCCAAACCCTGGTTGCCTACACTGCATCCATCGCTTTGCTTTCCTATTTTTGCGTTGAAATCACTTATTATGATATTTATTTCTGATTTTTTACAGTTCTTCAAAGCAGACTCCATGTCATTATAACATTTCTCTATACTTTCTTCACTGCTTTCACTTGTTGGGGCATATACTTGAATTACATTTATTTAAAAGGTCTTCCGTTTAATTTTACTAATAGAACTCTGTCTGACACAGCCAATATCTGTATACAACCTACATACATACATACATACATACATACATACAACATACATACATACAAAGCACGCACGCACGCACGCACCCCGCACCCACCCACCCCACCACCCACCCCCACGCACGCACGCACCCCCCACCCCCCACACCACACATACACACACACATACACACACATACACAAAAACATCCCAATACACACAAAAATACACACATAACCTACCCACATACACCATACACACATACACCTACATCACACACACTACACACATACCCACATAACACATACACCCCATACACAATAACCCCATACCACTACACATACATACTACATACATACAACATACGCCCGCACCACGCACGCACGCACGCACCCACCCACGCACCCACCCCCCCACGCACCAACCCCCCCGCACGCACGCACGCACCACCCACCCACCCACCCCCAACCACCCACCCAAAACACACACACACACACACACACACATACACACATACACACATACTGTAACAAGCTATGTAGAGGGTCCCAAATAGCCCTGTCACAATGTTTCAAAATTATTCTCTTTATAGCCCTGGCTGGGATAGGTCTTTACCTGCCAACCCTCCTCCGTTTTCCCCGGACTCACTGTCACTCTTCTTTCGACCTAAAAGGGGGGCCTTTTAAAATTTTTCCTTTTTTTTTCCCCCCTGGGGGTTCCCTCCCCCTTTGGCCT
>JACEFZ010022656.1:72500-279932 GCA_014155875.1 Cepaea nemoralis | reverse complement strand
AAGCGGCAAGCCGGTTAGATCCGACTGACGGAAGGAGATTCATAGCTGAGGGAATGGCGTTCTGTTACTTCCCACTTTTGGATCCGGCAGGTTCACCTAAGAGTGATTCATGGTGAGTGGATGGACTATGCGGATCATCCTAGAAGTATCAGGGCCAGGGACCTTACCGCTGGAAAGTTGCTGGATGGCGTTGTTAACTTCCACTATGTCTGCAGGTCTTCTAGAGTATCAATAGTGGGGGTTTGGAGAAGGCAGTTGATGGTTTCATCATCGAAGGTGGTGTTTGCATTTAAGATGTTGCTGAAATGCTCCTCCCAGCGTTGAAGGGTGTCTTTCTTATCTGTGACCAATGTTCCCCCATCTGCACTAAGGAGGGGAACTATGCCTGATGATGTGGGACCATAGACCGCTCTCAGTGAGTCGTGGAATTCTTTTATATCATGTCTGTCAGCAAGGCCTTGAATCTCATCAGCTTTGTTGCTCAGCAGGAGTCCCGCATGTGCCGAAGTTTCTGCTGAACTACTCTCCGGATGTTATTGAAGGAATATTTTTCTTTTTAATTTTGATTTCGGGTCATTCAAATATGCCTTGTGGAGAAGATGTTTCTCGGCCAGCAATTGATTGATGTCTTCGGAATTTTCATCAAACCTGTCTTAATGCTTACGGGGGCTGGACACAGGATTTCCATAGCAGTGGTGTAAATTATATCCTTTAAGGCTCTCCACTCTGTTTCCGCATCCTGAATAGCTCCAGCATTTGACTTGAGGTGGTCTTCCAGCATATTTTCAAACGACAGCTGCATTTTTACTTTTTCGACGGGTGACATTTAGTTGTTGTTTTTTCTTCGATGTAGTCACCACTGCGTTCAATGCAAGTTCTCCATCGCCGATAAAGTGCTCGGATGTCTGTAAACAAATTATCTAGGACGTGTGTTTACCTGCTCATGCACCACCTGCATTAACTCTTCATCTGACAGAAAAGTTTTGAAACTTCCTACTCCACGCATACACTTCCTGGACTAATAGGCATGCATCACCATACTGGACCTTCATTCGCCGGTGCACTTATATAAGTCTTACCCCTTCACCGATCAAAAACGGATAACATGACGCCGCTCCTCTCTGGCGCATGTCAAATGTGAGGCATGTCAAAACTGTCGTTATGACGTCGCCATGTTTGTCTGTACCGTGATATCAAGTGCTTAACCCTCATGACACCCTTAACAACAAGATTAATAGGTTACAAGACAACAGCATGGCTACTGTAATTTCTATCACATTTTTAAGATTTTCATTTGAATCCCCCTCGTAGCATCTTCTCTCTTGGTATCGTTGACATTGTTATATCTCTACCCTGTATTCACTGGCCTTAAACTCAAGCGTAGCCCATACACGTGCTTCTACTTCTAGTAGTTGTCACTACTCGGGATTGTACAGGACTGCATTTTTGTGTGTGGAATAGCTTTCCCTATTACCAGAGTCCCTCACCAGCTCTGCGGACAGAGTCCCTCACCAGCACAGCTCTGCGGACAGAGTCCCTCACCATCACGGCTCTTCGGACAGAGTCCCTCACCATTACGGCTTCGCGGACAGCTCTGCGTTCGATTTCTACGGTTTGAGGATCGGCCCTTCTGAAAGCAATAGCAATTTAGGGAACTAACATTGTCTAATCAATCACAAATAGCCAATAAATACTGGGGTTGTAGCAATGTCCTGTAAAAGACGTGCAAGTCACTTTTCATGTCAAGTTTAGAATAAGGTTGATGATTCAACTCAACCTGTGTAAAGTTTAGAATAAGGCTGATGTTGCAACTCAACCTGTTTGAAGCTTAGAATCAGGTTGATGATGCAACTCAACCTGTGTGAAGTCTAGAATCAGGCTGATAATGCATCTCAATCTGTGTCATGTTTAGAATCAGGCTGATGATGCAAATCAACCTGTATGAAGTTTAGAATCAGGTTGATGATACAACTCAACCTGTGTGAAGTTTAGAATCAGGTTGATGATGCAACTCAACCTGTATGAAGTTTAGAAACAGGTTGATGATACAACTCAACCTGTGTGAAGTTTAGAATCAGGCTGATGATGCAACTCAATCTGTGTCATGTTTAGAATCAGGCTGATGATGCAACTCAACCTGTGTCAAGTTTTACACCTGTAATAATGGTTCACCTGTTCGTTGTATTGAGTCTATGTTATGATTAACTTATCGAAAATGCTTCGAATAAGAAATTAGGAGCCACAGCAGGAAACCTAGATAACATAAATGTCAAAAGGTAGAATAAATAACGAACTGGGTTATGGAGTTTTGTATGAACATATATTAGAAACAACAATCTGCCATAAAGATTGATAATGAAATAAGGCAATATCAGCCTATTAAGAGAGGTGTGCCACAGGGGTTTGTGATGTCTCCATATCGTTGTCCCCATACAGTGAAAATATTATGAGAAATTTAGAAGATATGATAGGAAGGAATCATCATTGGATGACAAAGCAATAGCATTAGAAATACGGATGATACAGTATTGATTGCAAACAATGAGCAGGATCTGCAACATTTAATAAATTTTGTAGTTGTACACAGTGAAATATTATAGTTAGAATTAAAATGTAAGAAGGCAGAGACTATGGTCGTCTCTAAGAAGAAAGAAATACCACAATGTAATATACGGGTAAATGGGAATATTGCTTGTACCTTTTCCTTCCACACATCCGTGCTGTTCACCAATTTCCATTTGTATTTTCTTTCTTGTTCTTTTTATTATAATTCTTAGTGGACGCTTAGTGATATGGCATGAGGTTAATTGTACGAAAATCTTCAGTTGCTCCTGGTCTGTTTGGTATAGCTATAAATGCAGATTTCAACATATTATTAGGTAGTTATCCACTGTTGTAAATATCATTCAACATTTTAGTTAATATTTCAACTCCAAATTCTCCCTGTACTTCTAATTTTTCTTTTGTGATTCCGTCTGGTCTGGCAGTTTCTTTTTTCTTTTATTCATATGTTTATAGCGTTAGTTACTTTTCTTTTAGAATAAGAGGACCTTCTAAGTTACTTTCTTCTAATAATTTTACCCTTTCTAAATCATATAATTCATTTACATGCTCATTCCACCTCTTCATTATAGCATCTTCGTCCAATAGCATCGGTCCTGTTTTTCTTTCATTTAAAACATTCCTTGTTTTACTCTGAAGTTAATTCAATTTGCGTTTAAACAATTTTCATTTGGTTGTGACTGGTTGGAATTCCAGTCGGTAACTAAAGCTTCAAATTTGAATGTTGTCTAGTGAGTATCCACATCACAGAATGGTATAGAAAAACTAATAACCTCAACCGAAAAGAATAGTAAAAATCACAACTTTTATCTTAACATAGCAACACCAAAGATAATGCATGCGGATAAACCTAATATGAAGAAAGAAATGTGTGTTAATGAGGAAAAATTTGGAGATAGTGGGAAATTGGGAATATCTTGGATCGTTAAATACCAACAATGGGGACACAATGAAATAAATTAAAAGACGAAATCTATTGCTCTTCAAAAACTAAAAAATATACTGAATAAATTGTGGCGTGTGATAGATAGATCTACAAATGTTAGATTTTTAAGAGCATGGATGTTTCCGTTGCAACATACGTCTGTGAGACCTGGACACTTACTAAACAAGCTGAATAGCGCACACATGCCTTTGAATATAAATATTATAGACGGGTTCTAAGAATATCTTGGATACAGAACCGAAAAATGCATCCATACGACAAGATCTGAATATTGGAGAAGGGTGGCTACTAGAGACGATAAAACAAAGACAGTTGAAATATTTGTGTCACTTGAAACGTCATGAACGTTTGGAGAGAAAAATCATGGAGAGGTATATGCCCAGGAAGAGAAGAAGAGGAAGGCCAAAGAGAAGATGGGTGCAGGATGTGCCAGTTGATCTCCAGATGGGTGTGTCGGACGCGGGACATCTTGCTTATGACCAAGAAGTTTTGCAGAAGGTTGTTATGGGAGCGAGTACTGCAAAGGACATGCTACTGAATTAATGAATGAATGAATGAATAAATGAATGAATGAATGAATGAATGAATGAATGAATGAATGAATGGGTGCGTCCTCTAATCCTTACTATTAACTTCTGCTTCTATGAGCCCTAACCATACATGAATGTTTATTTATGTACAGTCTTATGTCTGTATCAACACAATCTCCATATAAGTTAACTCCCAGAATTCCTTCCCTGTTCATACATCTTAAATCTGTATCAACACAATCCTCATATCAGTTGTCTCACAGACTTCGTTCCCAGTTCATACGTCTTACGTCTGTATCAACACAATCCCCAAATCAGTTGTCTCCCAGACTTAGTTCCCAGTTCATAAGGTCTTAAGTCCTGTATCAACACAATCCTCATATCTTTATCTCTCCCAGACTTCTTCCCAGTTTTTACGTCTTAAGTCGTATAACACAATCCCATATCAGTTATAGTCTGTATCAACCAATCCCCATATCAGTTGTCTCCGACTCCTTCCCAATTCATACGTCTTAAGTCTGTATCAACACATCCCCATATATCATTATAGTCTGTGATTCAACACAATCATCCCCATAATCAGTTATCTCCGGACTTCGATCCCTGTTCATACGTCTTAAGTCTGTATCAACCAATCCCCATATCAGCTGTCTCCAGGCTTACTTCCAGTTTCATACGTCTTAAGTCTGTATCAACACAATCCCCATATAAGATTATCTCCCAGACTTCCGTTCCAAGTTCATACTTCGTAAGTCTGTATCAACACAATCCCATATAAGTTATCTAACAGACGTCCCTTCCCAGTTCATACGTCTTATGTCTGTATGAACCATAATCTCCATATAAGTTATCTCCCAGACTTCGTGCAGTTCATACGTCTTAAGTCTTTATCACCACAATCCCCATATAAGTTATCTCCCAGACTTCGTTCCCAGTTCATACGTCTTAAGTCTGTATCAACACAATCCCCAAATCAGTTGTCTCCCAGACTTAGTTCCCAGTTCATACGTCTTAAGTCTGTATCAACACAATCCCCATATCAGTTATCCCCCCGACTTCGTTCCCAGTTCATACGTCTTAAGTCTGTATCAACATAATCCCCATATAAGTTATCTCCCAGACTTCGTTCCCAGTTCATACGTCTTAAGTCTGTATCAACACAATCCCCATATAAGTTATCTAACAGACGTCCTTCCCAGTTCATACGTCTTAAGTCTGTATCAACACAATCCCCAGATAAGTTATCTCCCAGACTTCGTTCCCAGTTCATACGTCTTAAGTCTGTATCAACACAATCCCCATATCAGTTGTCTCTCAGACTTAGTTCCCAGTTCATACGTCTTAAGTCTGTATCAACACAATCCCCATATCAGTTATCTCCCAGACTTCGTTCCCATTTCATACGTCTTAAGTCTGTATTAACACAATCCCCATATAAGTTATCTCTCAGACTTCGTTCCCAGTTCATACGTCTTAAGTCTGTATCAATACAATCCCCATATCAGTTTTAGTCTGTATGAACACAATCCCCATATCAGTTGTCTCCCATACTTCCTTCCCAGTTCATACGTCTTAAGTCTGTATCAACACAATCCCCATATCAGTTATAGTCTGTATCAACACAATCCCCATATCAGTTATCTCCGAGACTTCGTTCCCAGTTCATACGTCTTAAGTCTGTATCAACACAATCCCCATATCAGCTGTCTCCCAGGCTTCCTTCCCAGTTCATACGTCTTAAGTCTGTATCAACACAATCCCCAGATAAGTTATCTCCCAGGCATCGTTACTAGTTCATACGTCTTAAGTCTGTATCAACACAATCATCATATCAGTTGTCTCCCAGACTTCGTTCCCAGTTCATACTTCTTAAGTCTGTATCAACACAATCCCCATATCAGTTATCTCTCCGACTTCGTTCACAGTTCATACGTCTTAAGTCTGTATCAACATAATCCTTATATAAGTTATCTCCCAGACTTCGTTCCCAGTTCATACGTCTTAAGTCTGTATCAACACAATCCCCATATAAGTTATCTAACAGACGTCCTTCCCAGTTCATACGTCTTAAGTCTGTATGAACACAATCTCCATATAAGTTATCTCCCAGACTTCGTTCCCAGTTCATACGTCTTAAGTCTTTATCACCACAATCCCCATATAAGTTATCTCCCTGACTTCGTTCTCAGTTCATACGTCTTAAGTCTGTATCAACACAATCCCCAGATAAGTTATCTCCCAGACTTCGTTCCCAGTTCATACGTCTTAAGTCGGTATCAGCAGAATCCCCATATAAGTTATCTGCCAGACTTCGTTCCCAGTTCATACGTCTTAAGTCTGTATCAACACAATCCCCATATCAGTTATCTCCCAGACTTCGTTCCCAGTCCATACGAGTCTTAATTTATATTTCTTAACCCCTCCAAACCTCTATTCTTCTGCATTGCTTGCTATCACTTGACGTCACTTTTGTTTAGAAAATGTAGCTGTGTTTATGAGTGAACCCCAGCTGTTCACGCGATAAAATTAATCTATGCACATGCATCTGCGCGCGAACTTCACGTGTGACCTATGATTGAGATACAGTTGCCCGACCCGGGGCTAACTATAATTAGCGATAGCAGTTTTTGACCTTGCGTATTCTAACTCAGAATGCTCTCATATGTTGCCTACATTGCGGGTCACTTTATGAGGTCTTGGATGCTAATTGGCCGAAACCGCTAAACAGGTTGTTGTCGTGTCGTGGGACGAGAAAACCGGGTTTATATTGTAAACATCACACACCATCATCATCTTGTACCATGCCAGTAAGCGTGGGCTGTCATGGTTCGTCAACTAACACGACTAGCCAGCCTTGGATCAGCTCAGTGTGCTTGTCTCGGTTGTGCCATGTGGCCCGGATATCCAGATATATATATATATGCCTTCCCCTTGCTCTGTTCCCATCCATCTTGCCAACTATCACTAATTTTTTCAGTTTGGTTCTTCTCGAAATGTGCCTAACAGATCTTTACTGTCTACGTCTAATTGTCCTAATCTCTCTCTCACTCACACACACACACACACACACACACACACACACCCACACACACACACACACACACACACACACACACACACACACAATAATAGTTAGTTAATGATCCCAGGAAGTAAACAACTGTAGACAACTCGGATAAAGGTTAGTCAATTATTAATTTTTCTCATACTGCTTTCATAAAAGAGAAATTATTAGAGAAATATCGCATGTGCGCTTGGAATAACACGAACAAGATATGTTGGTTGGAGCTTGTCTTGGACTCAAGTTGGGATCTTCTGACGTTGTGTCCCTTATGTAGTATTGTCAGTAACAGTAAATATTCTTTTAACCGACTCGCATTCCTCGTCACTTTCTGAACCTAACGAACCAATTCTAGAAAGGGACTCTTCTCACTGGACCTCCTAATCACAGTCTCTACTGTTTCTCTTACAGGTTCAACAATTTCACACATATAAAATACATCAGTTACTAACATAGTAACTCTAGAAATAATGCAGGCTAAACCATCAACAACTTATGAAATAACTAAATTAAGAAAGCAAGATCTCAACCAGCTAGACGTGTTATATATTGTGTATTTTTAATGAATGTGCGGTGTTTGAAAATATTGCCAGTCCAAGTTTTGTATTTACCTATTATCTTGCATGAACTGTACAGAGGGTACAAAATTTGGACCGGCAATATTTTCAAAAACTGCACAGTCATTAAAAATACACCCTATATCAACCTGGGCCTCATACACAACGTTTCCCTGAATTCGGAATCTCAGCGGCGAATTGGTCACTCGACTGATTAGCGCTCCGAAGGTTTTGGGTTCGATTCTAGGCTACGTTTTTCTGTTCACGGGGGAAATTTTCTCGGTGGCAACTGGGGGCTCCTTGCTGGAATTACGGAGTTCGTGCTTTGTGCGACGCTTTCGGCATGCCATCTGTGGAAAGAGACTTAGCTGTATGGGATAAATCCGGTGCAATAAAGTCAATTCTCTTGCCTTTTAAATTCTTTTCTTTTTCACCTTAACTTCCGATCCCTGATTAAAGGCTAAATGAAGATGCTAGTTTAGCAAGTCAACCATTCCTCATCACGCCTCACTTGTTACCTGGGATTTCTGTCTGCTCGGGTTTAGGGGCAATCAAACGTGAACTAACTGGGTCACTGTACTGCTAGGATCTACCCTTCCGTACCACAATTTCAGTTAACCTGTTTACCTGGTGTTTTAAAAACTGTTTAGCTAAACTGTTTACCTGGTCTTTTAACTGATTAAGTGCCGAAGGATAATATATTGCCACACGTGACCTTTCATTTGGACAGAAGGACAATATATCGCCACACTAGTGTCCATCGTGTTTTTTGTTTTGTTTTATGGCGTCTTCCGACATTTCTTTGTTCAGTGAATGGAAATTAACATTACAATATTTGTTCATTTGATTGTGTACCATGATTGGTTTAAACCTAATTTTTCTTTAGTACTGAATCATTTAACTCATCATTATCATGTGGCATGCCGATAAGCGTGGACGGTCATGTTTCGCCTCTTCACGCGATCACCAGAGTCATAGTTCAGCTCTATGTTTTGGTCTCGATTGTCATATGGCCAAGACATCTAGATATCTACTTCTCTGTCTTCACATTGTCCTTTTCCCCTCTATCTTGCCAATTGTCACCAAGTTTTCCAGTGTATTTCTTCTCATAACATGCCCAGAAAATTTTGACTGCCTACTTTTAATTTCTCTAATCTAGTTTAGGTTTCATTTGTTTCTTGTAATACTTGCTCATTGGTTTTTCTGTTTGTTTATAGTATTCTTTGCGTTTTCCTCAGAAACCACATTTCCTCTGTCATTAGATGTTTTTCCACTTGTCTGCTCATTGTCCACGTTTATGTCCCCAAGTCAAGGACGAGAAGTAAACATGTTAGTCCAACCTCACGTTTATATTTATAAGACGTGTCATATTTTTCCACTTTTCATAGCTATTTCAAATTTCATATTTATACCATATTTCATATCTATACCATATTTCATATTTATACCACGAGTCATATTTATACCACATTTCATATTTATGTAACATTACAAGATTTGATTGGCTTTCATGTCGTCTAGGCCATGAAAATCTCTCGGGGTGAGGTTCTTCTTCTTCTTCTTCTTCTTCTTCTTCTTCTTCTGCTTATTATTATTATTATTATTATTATTATTCTGCCCCTGGTGGTGGTGGTGGTGGTGGTGGTGGTGGTGGTGGTGGTGGTGGTGGTGGTGGTGGTGGTGGTGCTGCTGCTGCTGCTGCTGCTGCTGCCACTACTGACGTCAGTGTTTTCTATCCCTCTATTCCAGCATTGGTCACAAACATAACGGTGCACAGCATCCATTTTAGAACGTAACTTTCCCTTTTCTAATCCCGTGCCACTAAGAGCAACTTCTTCCCACCATGGAGTGAGATTCTTGTAGAGACATTCTCCCGATGCGGAATGGAAGTACCAACCCCTCGGGAACTGTGCAGCATAGCTCTCTTTGCCCTCTCCAAGCGGAGAAACCAATGGGGCGTACAATACTGTTTCTGGGCAGTCACTTGTGTAAAGTTATATTAAGTTCTAACTATAGTCTGTTTACTTTTGTCTCCCCAATATAAAATTCCATATCTCAGTAACCAACTGAGGGGAAATGATGAGATTTAGCATATAATCTTATCATTATGTTCACCCAACAAAAATAATTTTGTTCTGGAGATTGTACAGCAGATTTCAATGTTTGCTTATATGCGGTATATAATTTACGGGTCAGACATGAAGTTCACGTTATTAAATGTATTACGTCTTAACACGGAAACTTTAGCGTTGAATAGTTAATTTTCTCGTGGGACATGGGATTGGCCTTATGACAAGAGCCTCGCTTAGTGGAACGGGGCATTACTGTAAAACAAGTTTGCTAGCGATAAATTACGAGTTTTTCACCATAACATCAAAGAAATATCGTCGCTTTCCATGATTTAAGTTGCTTTTCGACCTATCAAAGATATATTCCTTGGGCGGGGGTAAATACAAGACAGCAGTAAAAATTTCATAACGACGCAACAGACAGTTTTCAAAGTAATTGATCGTGAATGAAGGCATTCGTTTCTGGACAGACCATAGGATATGATACACCACGGCACAAAATAACTGGCTGGGATTAATGGTATGTTGTAAATATTTCCTCCACAGATTATATACAGGCTTGTTGTAAATATGTCCTCCACAGGTTATAAATGTGTTGTAAATATTTCCTCTACAGATTATAGGCTTGTTGCAAATATGTCCTAAACATGTTATAGATATGTTGTAAATATTTCCTCCACAGGTTATAGGTTTGTTGTAAATATTTCCTCCACAGGTTGTAGGCTTGTTGTAAATATTTCCTCCACAGGTTATAGGTATGTTGCAAATACTTCCTCCATGTGTTATAAGTATGTTGTAAATATTTCCTCCACAGGTTATGGGTATGTCATTGATAACACACTCTAGCTCAATGTCCATGGGGATTTTTCGATAAAAGCAATGGCGGCAATGACGTGTACTGTTACATACCGAACCGCCGTCATGGAAGTGACGACAGGGGCGAAAGGCCGGGAAAGAAGCTGGCCTAAGGGGCTATAATATGTGTGAGGGCATGAAGCACAGGATGCATGCTGTTCTCCTCCCCGAAGGAGGGATGGCTTGTGAGCAAGCACAATGTGCCTTTGTGGGATACGTGGAAAAACGACTCGAACGTCTCGAAACGGAGTACAAACGTACGACAGGAGAAACACACCAGGAGTCATGACGTGGTGGGCCCTCCCCCAGAGAGTGTAAAGGCAGTAAAGGCAGAAACATTCGGGCAAGTGGAATCGCCTCTGACGATCAGAATCCCCCTGTTGTCCTCGCTCCGCGGCGGAATTTTTATCACAGTAAAATAATTTACAGTCAGCTAGCCAAGTAGACGTTACACTTCACAACATAGTGTAGCAAAGCTGGAATACGTAGTAAAATATTGTATCAAACACCTGTGGCGATTATTCATAACGTCTATGCCTGGATTGTGCTTGTTTGGTATGGTTCACAGTGTGGGCTGTTTAATCTGTTACAAATTAAGAAATGTATTTTATACTTAGCTTATACTTTAGTGTAATGGTCAGAACGTTACGTTGATAATGGTATGAGTGTTGTCAGCTTCGATGTCAGCCTCCGGTGTTGGCTATGAGATGAAAGCGTGGCCATCTATCACTCCGTCCACACAGGCCTATTACCGTTGTTGGGTATGAGATGAAAGCGTGGCCATCTATCCCTCCGTCCACACAGGCCTATTACCGTTGTTGGGTATGAGATGAAAGCGTGGCCATCTATCACTCCGTCCACACAGGCCTATTACCGTTGTTGGGTATGAGATGAAAGCGTGGCCATCTATCCCTCCGTCCACACAGGCCTATTACCGTTGTTGGGTATGAGATGAAAGCGTGGCCATCTATCACTCCGTCCACACAGGCCTATTACCGTTGTTGGGTATGAGATGAAAGCGTGGCCATCTATCACTCCGTCCACACAGGCCTATCACAAGTGATGGTTCTAGAACGTCACATATCCACACCAGGTGCCTGCTACACAACTAGATTGTATGATACATTTACCTCTGATCCCTGGGGAGCCGATCGGACGTCTCACGTTCATAGACCAGTGTTAACATTTCGGATGACCTGTGTGTAGGTTACTGTCAGAAAGCTGTCATTTACTGCCAGTATAGCAGGCTTGGTGGCTTAGAGGTTATGACTTTTCTCCGTAATCTCGTATACTCTCGTCGGTAACGTGATGACGGTTCAAATCAGCAGTGGCTCGAATCGCATCGGTAACTTACGGGGTATGTGAGCCGGCCGCTCAGAAAGCAATGGCAAACTACTGAGCGTAATCTTACCAAGAGATCAACATACAGCTGAAAGGTGCTGGTGTTGACAGCTAAGTCCTGTAAAGGATATGCTAAAAAAAAAAAACAATAGTACTTTGCGGTGTATAGCGGCAAGGAGGGGTTGGGGGAGGGGGGGGGGGGGGGGGGGGGTCTTGAGCCTGAGGTATTCAGGGCGCCTGGCTAGTGCAGTCGCGGCGAACTGTGCAGTTTAAAGTTTTCGTTTTGCCTTCGACAGAAAAGAAACTCCACATCTTACCGAGGATTTGAAACCTGGTCTCAGAAGAAGAATAGGGCGTTCTAGCCACTCATCCAGCGTAGGTTAAACGTGTTAAACATTCCCCGACAGTTGGAAATCGAAAGGAGCAGGCCTGATAGACTCAATTTCATAATGAGAAAACCAACCCACAAAATCAGTTGGAAAGCTGGGAAGGTAACCCAGCAAACAAATGCCTGAAGTAGACGGGTGTGTCGGCTTAAGGGTGCAAATATCGCAGCTCTGCTGTAAACAGGCACAAAGCATTTGCGTATAAAATAACACTCCGGACGAGCGCTGACGAAGAAGAATTGTATAGCATGTATGGGAGCCTCGGTAGCGCAGTCGTTAGCTGGCTAGCCCACCGGTCGGGTGGTCACGTGTTGGAATCCCAGTCGAGACGGATTTTTAACATTGACCAGTACTTCCGTCAAGTTAGTTAGTTGTATATCCTTCACAGGAGATCACAGTCAACCCTAGCATTTGTATTGGCTGTTGGTGATTTTTTGGGCAAGTTTACGCTCACAGATTTTCACTGCTTTCTGAACGACCGTCACTCATACTATTTCATTAAAACCAACGCTAGGTGGTCTGGTGTCAAATCTCAAGCAGCGGTGTTTCCAATGTTACATGCGGACTTACAAATCTCAAGCAGCTATGTTTCCAATGTTACATTCGGACTTACAAATCTCAAGCAGCTATGTTTCCAATGTTACATTCGGACTTACAAATCTCAAGCAGCTATGTTTCCAATGTTACATGTGGACTTACAAATCTCAAGCAGCTATGTTTCCAATGTTACATGCGGACTTACAAATCTCAAGCAGCTATGTTTCCAATGTTACATGTGGACTTTCAAATCTCAAGCAGCTATGTTTCCAATACCATATCCCTCAACGAGTGCTAATCAGTGTATACAACGTTATCAGTTATCAGTTATCAGTTATCAGTTGGTGTATCTTCGTTGCTCTCCGGACATGTCCATAGGTGCTCATATCCTCCCCCCAGCATATGCATCAGCGTCCGGTGGCTAATAGTGCCAGTTCTGTGTTGGTTGACGATGCGCTTTGTTTTCCCGATGTACCTCTCGCGTCTGGCTGTGCCAATTCTTACTCCCAGGTCTTTCATCCTGGACAGCGATGTGGAATCACTGCCGTCAAAATCCTCTGTTCTCGCCAAATCTTTAAGGACGTTAATAACATCGGCACGATCCATGGGCTGGCCATCTACAGGGGGTGCAGAGCCAGCCAGTTTGTCAGCTCGTTCATTTCCCTCGACTCCCGCATGTCCCGGGACGAAGATGAAGGTGACTTTACGGACAACAGACTTCCGCAGTGATTCAGTCCACTGTCTACGTACAGATCCAGCTTCGACCTTCTGAATCATGCTCATTGAATCACTTAGTACACACACGTTGGTATAATGCTGTGATTCCAGCCATATGAAAGCCTGTGTAACTGCCATCACCTCCATCGTCATGCTGCTCATGGTCATAGAGTGGTCACCACTGGATTCTTGAACGGTTCGGCCCGCTGAACGGGCTGTAAATGCCCACGCACTTCTCTGCTGCTTTACAACAGATCCATCTGTATAGATGAGCACTTCGGGGCTATCTGAGTGTTCATAGATGAGCGCGTTAACCTCTGCATTGACAGCGGCAGGGTTCTGCTCTCTGCACCGTCTGTCGAGTGTGATAATGCAGGAGAAAGTGCACTTAAAGGCTGGAGGCACCGGCACCCATTCCTTGCCGGGGTTGATACTGGTAAGACTGCAGACCTGTCTGACGACATCTTCCACCCGACCCATCCATGATTTGCCCCTCTTTAGCCTGTCACCCTTTTCTCTGAATATAGCGTCATGCAGAGGGTGCTGCTCATCTGCACTTATTTTTAAGTATGCACGAGCTCTCCAGATCTTGATCCTGTGTTCCATTGTCGGGAAGTCAAGGAGGTATCTCATTGCTACACAGCTGGTGTCTCTCGTGCAGCCCAAAATGATGCGCATGGCTTCGTTTTGTACCTTTTCGAGTCTTCCAGTCTGTGTAGGGCTGACAGTGAGGATGGCCAGGGCATACTCGATGCGTGAAAGTACAAGTCCTTGGAACAGAAGTATTAGCAGTCTTTGCTCGATATTGGCAGTCGCCATGACTCTCATTGCTGACAAACCTTTTCGAGCCTTCGTTATGACATAATCGACATGATCTCTGAAGGACAGGCTACGATCAAGCCTCACGCCAAGATATGTCATTGACTGGGTTCTACCCAAACTGCTCCCATCCAATCTTACTGCCGGCAGGTCTATTTTCACAATATGGTTGTTTAGTGAGAACCATGTAACCGTTGCCTTTGCAGGGTTGACAAGGGCATCGGCATCAGCACACCATGAGGAAATTCGATCTAGTTCGCCCTGCATATCATTGGCAACCGCATGTCTATCTCGACCCTGTCGATACACGAGGATGTCGTCAACGAATGACAGAGTCCTACCCCTCCCGTCCAACTGTTGTTCAGTGATCGGTACCGTATACACGTTGAATAGTATTGGTGACAGTGGTGAACCCTGCGGCAATCCTGGACATACCGTTATCGGCTCAGAAGACCAACTCCCGCATCTTAGCACCACCTTCCTTTGGAGAAGAACTGCAGCTATCCATCGTACAAGGTGAGGGTGCACTTTCAGTCTGAGGAGGGTTTGCGTCAAGTGCTCGAAAGATACTCTGTTATATGCGTCCTCTAAGTCTATGGCGGCCGCACATGTCTCTTCTCTGACCTGAAATCCTTCGTAAACATCTTGAGCAAAGACCGCCGCATTCAGCCATGACTCTTTCTTGCGTCTGTATCCTCCAAGTGTGGGCGGGAAGCAGCCGAGCTGTTCCAAGTCCCAAGCAAGTCTGTGTGCTACAATTTTCTCCAGTAGCTTGCCAACAGTATTCTGCATCGTAATGATTCTGTAGCCGCTTATCTTGGAATGGTCTTTGTTCGGTTTTGGCAGCGGCAGAAAGTAGCTGTGTAGCCATTCTCCTTTGACCTGACCCCTCTGGATACTGGTGTTGAATTCTCTGGCCAGTTCTTCCATGTCATCATCTGATATCACCAGTAGGTCACCATATCGGATGCCGTCTGGGCCTGGGGCGGTGTTAGGTGATTTCTTGAGCATCGCACGCAATATCTCATCTGTGATTGTCCATTCTTCGTCTGTCCCGACCCCCTCGCACAACTGAGAGAGTGTCGTCGTGGTCCTCTGTCTGGCGGGCTCGTCTTTCTGGTCAGTCTGTTCTATGTAGCGTGCAAGAAGTGCCTTACCTTTATCCGCTTTTTCCATGCAAGGTCTGTGCCTTGAAAGTCTGGAATACCCCTACGTTGTGCAGCACCGTTCATGCTCTTGTGGAGGCGCCAGAATGACGTAAGAAATCGCTCGGAGCACACCTTCCTGCAGAACTCGTCCCATTTCTCGGCCTTGGCCTGTTTTGCGCAGGATTTGAAAAAAGTCGTCGTCCTATCGACCTCAGTCTTCAGGTTCGCCAGTTCAACCTGTGGCATGTTAGCCTTTTTGGCCTTTTGCCAGTCTTTGACAGTCTGCCTCTTTCCCAGCCATGCCTTCTCGACCTCTCCATTCCACCATGGTGGCTGCAACCATCTTTCTTGTCTCCTGACGGAGGAAGTTAGTTTTCTTCTTCTGATCTTGCTTATGGCGTCTTGACCAGTGTTGTCGTACGGGAAGGCATTTGTCTTGTTTCTTTGACTCATGGCCCCGTCTTTCTTGATCAGGATGACACAAGGGTAGTGGTCACTATCGTGGTATCCCAGTGTGCCCCACCGGCACCTTGGTGCGATGGTGGGCGACACCAGAGCCAAGTCAATGACGCTGTCAGAGTCATCTGGTCGAGTGGCTATTCTAGTGACCTTCCCATCATTCAGACAGATTAGGGCAGCAGATGCCAGGGCGTCCTCCAGATCTACTCCCTGTCTATTGGTGATGCAATTCCCCCATTGACTGCCTCTGGCATTGAAGTCCCATTAGTAGATGATATGCCTTTCATCCATATCGAACAAACTCTACCATTGTCGCACGTCGACCTTCCCATTTCGCGCATACACGTTCACGATTACAAGTGTCATTATTCTTAATGCATGCACTTGCAGGGCATCACTGTTCCAGGAAGACATATCGATCTCAGACACTAGTATGTTGTCGCGGACCAGAATGGCCTGTCCGAGGTGTCGCCTGTTAAAGAATCCCTGAAATCCCGCCACCTTGACTGTTCCGTCGCCGAGCTGTGTTTCTTGTAAGACTACAATATCGTTTCCGTACAGTAGTTTTTCAAGAATGGGTCGGCGTTGACTAAATGATGCACAGTTCCAGTACAGTACTCGAACGTGTCCGATGCCCAATCTGTCACATTTTAAACGCCTTCTGCGTGTGCCCGCCCTCTTACCACGCCGTGTTCTTGTCGGTCGTCTGGTCGTCATGTTAGGCTTAACTATCGCCACCGGGCGCCGATGATACGCCGAAGGGAGTCCGGGCGCGCGTGCACGAACTCCGTTGCACGGTCCGAACTCCATTTCACCACGAAAAACACACTTAATCCATACACATTTCAGAAAAAACACGTTCCATTTTACGGGACGAAAAAATGTCCCGCCATCTTGCTCAAGGGAACTCACTCATTATATACGTATACAACGTATGAGCTGGCACCATATATCCAGAACGGCTCAAGGAGAGTTAATGGGGTCATTTACTTTCTTTATAATATATGGGTCTGGTACACGCTCTTGGGTATACTTGCTGTGTTCGTGCACCGTGCTGAGACTCTTCTTATGTGTTTTATTGAAGCAGACTAGAACATTTATACAATTTCCGTCCGCTGTGAAATTGACTCTCGACTAAACATAAAGCCCCAAGTGTGTGTCTTGACGTAATCAATGTCACGTGTTATGTGAATATGAAACATGGTATACATATTTGGTTTTTTCTTACCTCTTTCTAGAGAAGTTAAGCACCTCACAGGTCGGTGTGTCCGACTTCAGCATGCGCTTGTGTAAGTTTGATCCTCTAGATATATTCCAACCAAGGTAACCGGCTTTATCTACCCGTGAGTGGGTTGTCTTTGCTAATCATTTTGCCATGGCAGCGGCCTGCCAGTCTATTCTTTGTGGTTTCCAAATGCAGTGGGGATTTTAAATATAATTTGTACACTGGACCTCCTGTTTTTCGCCCTTAATCGAGACTGCTATGCATCCGATCTCACTACCCACGAATCAAAAGACCGTGTGACATCATCATATTTCATTAAGCACAACTGCTGTTTAAAGCGTTAATTTAGTTGAATGCCCTTTACACTACATAGCAATCAACCCCAGCATTTTTAGCTGCCTGCGATTTTCTTGGCAATTTTAAGTTCAGTACTTTGAAATTGTTTTCTGAACGACCTACGTCCATACCATGTACATCAACGCAAGGCGGCCTGCTTCTAAATCGTCTACGGCAGATTTCGAACCCACGTCTCGGTGTGTCGGATGTCGTGAAATTGTGAAGCCCATTCACAGCATCTTGACCACATCGCCGGCATCAAATGTTGCATAAATATCACAAGCCATATATATATATATATATATATATATATATATATATATATATATATATATATATATATATATATATATATATATATATATATATATATATATATAGAGAGAGAGAGAGAGAGAGAGAGAGAGAGAGAGAGAGAGAGAGAGAGAGAGAGAGATTTTCTCCGCCTACTCCTTCATAGTCAGGCTAAAGACTTATGAGAAGCCCCTTGTATGTCATAACCATGCAAAAAAGTAACTAAATAAATAAACAAGTAAAATACAGAGGTTCCACGGAAGCTGACAGGGGAAACAAATGTGGACATCAGAGGACAAGCTAAACACCGACCTTAAACAGATGTGTACAGGTTTGTTAGTGGACATCAGAGGACAAGCTGACCATCAGCCTTAAAACGATGTCGTGTACAGGTTTGTTAGTACGAATAATTTTGTTTTTCTCGCTTCGACGCGAAGGAGTTACGGACGCTATTCGTAATCACGCATACCCGCGTTCGAAACACAGCTGCAGGCGATCTGGCAACAAACCGTCTTGCGTTG
The DNA here is from genome assembly GCA_014155875.1 of Cepaea nemoralis. NCBI lineage: Eukaryota > Metazoa > Mollusca > Gastropoda > Stylommatophora > Helicidae > Cepaea > Cepaea nemoralis. Next base: position 261,569 of record JACEFZ010022656.1, on the reverse strand, counting down.
GTTTTTTTACGAAATGTTATGGATGCCGGTCGTTCAGAAAGCAATAGGAATCTATTGTACGTAATCTTGCCAAGAGATCACATCAGCAAAACATGCGGGTGTTGACTGCGACGCCCTGTAATGGATATGTAACAATTTCTTTCTTCTTTTTTTTTTTAAATACAGGGGAAATAATTGCATGTAGGGTGAAGTCATATTACGGCTTTAGCAATTAAGGGGAACAATTATAGATTTCACTATATTTGTACTGACAGCTATTTTGCAAGAGAAGTATATATTTATTCCTGTAACAATTTTATTCATATTCTGGAGAGTACAAATTGAATGTTACCGTCATAAAAGCTATATATAGTTTTGAATATTATTTGAAAATTTAGGCACCAAATTGTTGTATAATAAATATCCTTTAGTAAATTATTTATTTCTTTATCTGCTAGGCCGCATCTGTCTAAACAGAGGTTAGGTTTACTTTGGTTTCTCTTCACAACGTATCCATCTTGTTCGCAGTATTTTTATGACTCACTCGGGAACATTACGCAGTGGGACAGGGATGTCCCTTGTCCCCATTTCTGTACTTTGTCGCTCTAGAACCACTTCTAGAAAAGATGCGACAGGATGACAATGTCAGGGGTACGTTCATACCAGGGAAGGGTGAACAGAAGCTGCGTGCTTTTGCGGACGATACCATTTTCTTTCCGACAACTGAAAAATCTGTAGGGATAATTTTGGAAACGTTCTCGTTTTTTGGCAAAGGGAGTGGGGTAAAATTAAACGTCCAATAATCTACTATAATGGGCTTGGGCAAATGGAAAAATAAAGCGGATTTTCCATTTGACTTAACATCAAACAATCTTATAAAAGTGTACGGAATTGTCTTCCCATGTCAACTAAATCAGACACACAAAGACATATGGCAAAATCTAGAGAAGAAAATAACAGACATGTTACAGTGGTACAAATACAAAACAACTACCATATTTGGTAGAAATACCATTGTTAATACATATATAACTCCAAAATTACTATATCTGTGCACAGTCCTAGACCCCCCACGTCAGACTGTCACAAACATAAACAAAGAGATTAGACGCTTTGTGTTTGGCAGCACCATCTACAGTATCAAACATACTACACTCATGCAAGACAAAAAAGATGGAGATATCGCCCTTCAAGACATAACAACCAAAATACAAGCACTTAGGATCAAACACGTAAACGAAATCCTACAACACACAGAAAAACACCATTTAGCACACTTTTACATTGGATTTAGGCTATCTTATTTACAACCTATTAGGAATACATCCTCACATTAATTTGGCACTCTCATAACATTTTACAAAACATGTATTTCAGCCATTAAAGGACACGATAAATTACTACACAAGAATACACATACAATCTACAAGCATTTAGTTAAACTACAAGCAACTCCAGTACACCTCAGAATTAAAAGAGAACATAGATATTTCATAAAAGATTATACCAAAACTTTCTCTAATATTCACAACAAGCAGATTACCCCAAAAGCAAAGGAAATTACATATAGGCTTGTTTACAGCATGAGCCCAACAACAGAGAGAACAGCATAAATAATTAAACAAATACTACAGTGTCAGCTTTGTAGACAGAACGTCCAAGAAACAGAGAAGCACATCTATTACGAAAGCAACACAATCATGCCAACAAGAATTCTCCTACAAAACATCCTAAACACTCAAACGAAACATAGAACAGATATTTACAAACCAATCCTGATAAATTACATTCCTTACTCCACACAAGACATCCACACAAAGCTACTTGTTCTATAGGCAGAGTTCAGAAATCTTATATGGACATTAAGAAACAAAGCATTATACAACTAAAGAACAATCAACAAAGAAATTGTCCAACAACTTTATCAACAAAAAGTCTCAAACATTCTAACCTTAGCCCTACTAGCGCAAATCCCGTAAGAGTTTTACCTGAAGACAGCACATATTGCAGATGAAGCAAATTACTTGTTTTAAACAAAGGATACCACAACTGCAAATGTGTTTATTTACGGTATTAATAATCTTACAATTATTATTATTATTATTAATCATACGTTTATTACTAATGCTACCATTATTATTAATTTTCCCATTATTATATTTGAATGCTGCGGGGCTTACGGGGGCTGCGTGGTCTCGAGGTATGGTGTCCGCCTCGAGTGCTGGAGGTCCCGGGTTCAGGCCCCGGTGAGGACCAGGATTTATTTTAACAATCCACCGGGACCTCCAGTAATTTCCCCTGATCTCTGGGTAGTGAGATCGGACGCCCGTGTGTATTGTTGCGCACGTAAAAAATCCCTTGGCAGTTGGAAATCGAAAAAGAGTAGCCTAAAGGCGCTGCCCGGGCAAAATTTCGAGTTAAAAATCTACCCAAGTATTTCAGGATCCTCGGCGGTGCTACGGAGTTCGTGCACTGAGCTGAGTTTCTCCAGACTCAGGTTTGAGTTAGGAGGAGAACGGAGCACATATGGGTTGCACCCGTGTGCCGTGATGTTGATCCATAAACTAAACTAAACTACATTTGAATGTGTAACATGAAATATATTGTGGATGTGTGTCTGTGTCGTTGGCAGTAACATATGTATGCGTCTGGGTGTGTGTGTGTGTGCATGTATTAGCACTCGCATGTGTACGAGTGTGTGTGTGTGTGTGTGTGTGTGTGTGTGTGCGCGCGCGTGTGTGTAGCAGCCTTTAAACCAAGGCGATATCTCAAGTATTAAAATGATGTTATACGGTAACGATATTATTTTAAAGAACAAATAATATGCACCACCATGTATAAACTACAGATAAAACCACTATGGAGAAAGAAATATATATTAATGAGGAAACATTGGAGGTGGTGGCAAATTTTGAATATCTTGGGTCATTGATTACCAACAACGGTGACACAATGAAAGAAATTAAACGACGACTATCAATTGCTCTTCAAAGACTAAAACAACTTAATAAATTATGGAATGGGACAAACATAAGTACAAAAATTAGATTTTTCAGAGCATGCATCTTTCCCATTGCAACATACGCCTGTGAGACCTGGACACTTACTAAACAAACTCAACAGCGCATAGATGCCTTTGCATATAAATGTTATAGACGAGTTCTAAGACTATCTTGGGTAAAGAAAAGAACAAATGCATCCATACTTCAAGAGCTGAATATTGAAGAAGGTTGGCTATTAAAGATGATAAAACAAAGAAAATTGAAATATTTTGGTCACTTGAAACTTTATGAAAGTTTGGAGAGAACAATAATGGAGGGGTATATGCCTGGGAAGAGAGGAAGAGGAAGGCCAAAGAGAAGATTGGTCAATACATCCCTGCCTAACACCTCTCTTAATTGGCTGATACTGTCCCACTTCATTATCAATCCTTATTGCAGCTTGTTGTTTCCAATATATGTTTTTTATAAGTCTAATGTCTTTCCCATCAATTTGTAGATCTGCAAGCATATCCACCATGTTGACATGCCTAACTCTATCAAAAGCCTTTGTATAGTCAATAAAGCAAAGATGTATATCCTTGTTTACTTCTATAGCACGTTCAATAACTGTTCGCAGCATATACACAGCATTTACTGTACCCTTTCCTTCTACAAACCCACATTGTTCTTCTCCTATTTCAGGTTGTATCTTCTTCCTCACTCTTTGCATGGTAATGCTTAGCAAAATCTTTGTGATGTGACTCATTATACTAATTGTTATATGTTGATCACATTCCAAGGTTCATGATTTCTTTGGGATTGCAATAAATACAGAGTTACGTAATTCAGGAGGTATATCTCCAGTATCATATAATGTGTTCAGCAGTCTGGTGACTTACTCTAGTCCAAATTCTTCTAAAGCTTTAATAATTTCTGTTGTGATGTTATCTGCACCGGGGGCCTTGCCAGCTTTCATATGCTTAAGAACATTTTGAACCTCCATCTCCAAAATTGGTGGTCCTTCATTATTAAATCTAATATCATACTGTTCGTCTCTCACTCTCTCTCTCTCTCTCTCTCTCTCTCTCTCTCTAGATATATATATATATATATATATATATATAATATATATAGAGAGAGAGAGAGAGAGAGAGAGAGAGAGAGAGAGAGAGAGAGAGAGAGAGAGAGGTAGAGTCACAGACAGAGAGAGAGAGAGAGAGGGAGAGAGAGAGAGAGAGTGACTAAATTATATCATAAATTGTTTAATTAGCAAGAAAGCTATATAGACTAATGTTTGATTCGAACCAATGATAAACATAATTATCACCATCATCAAGCAGCGTAGGGTAGGCGATTCCCTATCAAACGCGAGGGAAGGCACCCCCTTTCCTGCGTTTACCTACGGGATTCGTTTGGGAAGGTAGAGCACACATTTATACCCTCCCCCTCTCGGCCTGGGTAAAGTAAAACTATGTGAGCCAGTGGTGGGTTGATCTTGAGAGCAGGCGGTAGGTAGTTGTTTATGGTCTCAAGACGGGAGGCAGAGGATCACTAAATAGAGACAACGGCTGCAGTCACAGACTATTGTAGTCATTGCCAAAAGGGAAAGCAATGGCAGATGACCCTCTTTACAGATGCCTAGTATGTAATGATTCAACAACGCACACAATTTCAGATAAATGGTAGATTCAAAATATTGTTTTCCGTTAGGGAATTTGAATAACGAAGATACACACAACAGATTGCACAATTTATCGCCTGGCATGTTTCACCATCCTATTGTCTGTGTATGTTATTCCAATGGTAGATTGGTATCCTATTAGACCATTCACAAGCCTTGTTTTTCTTTGTAATTTGCTATTGTATACACTGAGCAATTAGGATTAGAATTATTTCGGGTACTGATTTATCGATAGTCAACCCAACAGCGAATCAATCCATTGCTCTTATGTCTTGGTCTGTCGTTGAATCTTAGTGGTCCATCTCTTCTTTCAAATCTTGTGTCTTCCACTCTCGTTCTTAGTGGAGTAGTCTCTTCTCCTGGTCACCGTTGTTTCTTGGTCGCTTTCGTTTTCACTTTCTGTTTCTTTCTCCTCTTCTGTCTGAGTCTTGCTGTTGGAGCCGTCTGTCTGGACTATTTCCTTCTTGGTCTTTTTGTTTTTTAACTGTTCCATGTGTGCTCTTTCTTGCTCCATGATTGCCAAGGCAGTTGGCGCACTTTTTGTTTACCTTGGGCTTCCTACTTCGGTATTGATCTTGTTGGCGTAATGCCAATGGACTATACGGGTATGGGCCACAGGATCAACAGTTCTGCTTGGCTTCCTGGTCTCTGCTTTCCTCTTCTGGGCTGCGTAAATCGTGTGTCTCTGTGTGGTGTTTTTAGTCAGCGCGATCTTCCGGTCTCCCTGGCCAAGGTGTTAACGACATTGTCCGTAATCTCGTATATTCACGTGGGGAAAACAGCAGCTGCTAAAATCGGCAGCGGTTCGCGCTGCGCTGCTAACTTACGGAGGGTATGTGAGCCCTTTGTTCAGAAAGCATTGGCAAACTCCATCCATCCATCATGTGCCATGCCGGTAAGCGTGGGCGGTCATGTTCTGTGTCGTGGATAAGCTCCTTGTTCCTGTCTCGACCATGCCCCGTAGCCAAGCCATCCAGGTATTTATTTCTCGGCCTTTCCCTTGGTCTCTTCTCCTTGATCTTGCCAGTTGTCACCAAGGTCTCCATTTTTTTTCTTCTCATAACGTGATGTAACAGTAAAGGGAGTAGCTTAGGAGTAAAGAGTTAAGGAATGCTGCGCATTCCTTGACTAGTGGGAAAACCATAGCTAGTGAACGTGTGTGCACGAATGAAGAAGTGTATCTAGGCTGGGCACACACGTCACTTGGGGGTCAGCTAGCAAGGAAGAAGGTAAACATCGGAATTTGAGCCTACCATCATTATGCTGTAGTGGAACGATTCGACAAATAAAGAATGTTATAAACAACGGAGACTTGTGTCCTATACGATCACGTGCCTTCTAACCTGTGTGTAACACCTCTACACTGTAATACAGGTTGATTTGGTGCCTTTGACCTCAAAGAGCAACATGGGATGTTGAGGAGAGAGTTACCGCCATGGAATATTGTTGTGTCTGGGCGTCTGGAGAAGGAAGTTTTTTAAGTAAATAATAATAAGAAACGCAACAGCTGAAAGCCCGCCCAGGGGTAGTTGTTGTGGGTTCTCAGTGTATTTCTGTTTAAAAAGGAGATCGATTTCTCAGGCCAGCTCAAAAAGGTTTGATTGATAAACTTATTTTTTTGAAAGACTGATGTTTTTATCTGATAAATAGTCTGAAATAACTTGATCACTGACCAACGCTAATTGTATAATGAGATCAAGTAATGCCGTTTTGCATCAAAAATTAGTACACAAGGTTATCAGAATGAACTCGCTGATTACATGTTACAACTTATGAAATCTTGAAGTACCAGAAATGATTTGATTTCAACAGAACGATAAGCTGCTCCAAATAAAACTCCAAGTAAAACAAAGAATGGTGAAAATTATGAGTTTTAACTCATTGGACTGTTGAAGGTGAAGTCAAGGTTATATTGCAAATTCCATAGTTATTGAGTCGAGATCCTCAATATTCTCTACAGTTACTTCACTTAAATGAAAGCATTGATGAAAATTATCTCAAGTCAAAATTTGGTATACTCAATTTAAACTGACAGTTGTTGAAATGCCACGTAACAAATAAGGGAGTGGATAGCGTCAGGTTTAAATCCAATTATTCTCGACTTGATCATTTTTACGCTGAAACATGTGAAAAGGCCAGATATGCTGTTGGAAAGTGAGTTTGCTGAAACCGTGAGCAGTTGTCGGTTGAATAAGCGTGAAGGTGACCTTGCTTGACGGAGATTAAAGTCCAACGCTTACAGTACAGTCAATAAAGCAAGCAATCAAGCAGTCTTGGATTGATCGAGCATTATATCGAGCACAACCAGCGACAGGAAAACTATAGAAAACTGACTTCGACTTCGATTGAATTAGGAAATCCAGAAGTTTTTTTTGTGTTCTGATCCTTTCAACGGTGTCGATTAGAGTCCTTTTTTTTTTTTGGTCTTGGTATCAGGATCAATTGAAAATTTCTGCGTCAGGATTTCATTTAAGTTCTTTTATCAGGATTCGTGATTGCAACGGAAAATTTTCTTCGTCAGGATCTTCGATTGGAGTCTTTAGTTAGTATAGTTAGATAATAGGTAATATTAGAGTAATTAGTTGAACGGATTGTGTATTTGAAATTAATATTGTTTGAAATATTTTGTATATTGCTTGATAATTTCCAGTACAGATTCTAGAATGCAACCCCAAGAATTTTCACAGGTACTGACTGGAGTTGGTGGGGCAATAGCAAGGTTGGATGCAGTATTAAGACAACGTAGTCGAGGTTTCCAATCGAATGGCCAGTATGATACCATTACGCCAAGGCCACATCAAAGCTCAACCTGCTTTAGAAAACAACCGCTTTATAACAACGACAGAAACTGTCACAGATGGAATGTAAACGACGTGACGAGAACACGAAGGTATGAAGAGAGACAACATGGCAAGCCAGAGGACAATGGTTGGCAGAGACAGAATTTTTATAAGAAAAAATGGAACTGGAACTGGCCATCTAATAGTGAGGAGCAGAAAACATTACGAAATCAATGGTTTGAAATCAGAAGATTGAGATATGCACTCGCAAAGTCAAACAAAGGAGAAAATCAGCATCAGACTAATAGAACCTTAGCTGATGATCGACAGGTATTTTCAATTTTTAGGGGTAGACAGGAAAGACAGACACAGACGCAGATGATTGAAGTGGTAGAACGGAACACACAGACATAAGTTGATACAGTAGGAAAGAAAACCCAGATACAACCAAACAACAAGATAACGAAGGGAAGTCAAACCGCGTTGGTAGAAACTCAATCAAAGCCAACTGACTTGAAAGTGACGAAGAGAAACACCGTTGCATTAAAGAGAGACACAGGTACAGAAGTTAGACAACCCAAGACAGAAGACAGCAGAAAGAAAATTAGAAAGAGTGTTAGGGCTAGAAATAGAAAAACTTTGCTCATGTATAATCATGGATGTGGAACCGAGGAATCTTATGAATCAGAATTTTCAGACCTCACAGATTTTGGTATAGAATGTACACCAGACAGAGATTTAAAAGGAATGAATAGGAACGATCCTGACTCGACGCGAGATGTTTCCTCGTGCGGTATGGTTGGTGGTAGACAAGCTGGCAAATTTTTAGTTAGTGACTCTTCGGAACAAGATAACAGGATATATGGCGGAAAAGTAGCAAAAGCCAGGAGACGAATTCCAAGGATGGGAGCAAATGATACTTTTAAAAAGAAAGATGTTTATGTATTGGAAAGTGGAACACAAAAACATCAAAAGGCTGAAGCAGCGTTGCACAAAACTAGAAGTCTCATGAAGGCATTAAGACCATGGTTATATGGAAATAACAAATACGTGCAGGTTTGAATATTTTGTAACTGAGCTTGGAATAATTCAGATTCGATGAGAGTTATATCGGCCCAGTATCATATAGGATCAAGAACCAGGTCACGGGGCATGTTGCACGTTCACATGTAGAGCACTTAAGGCGAGATAATGAGGAAAGGGATGCAGAGAATAGTAATAATAATTATTGTTCCGAAGAAATATTGTCAGGTGGACATATTGTCAGACAATCGGTATATCCTATACCTATAGAGAATGGGAAACAAGTGACAACAGCATCTACTACAGCTGAACAAGAAGAAACATTACCAAAAACAGTCATGACAGAGGAAAATAACATGTATGACGATTATATTAGCGAAGAATCAGTCAAGGAAAAAATAGAACCTCCATTTATGAATACAAGACAGGCAGTAAAAGAAAGTTGGATAGACAGAAAGAAAAAGAAATTAAGAGGCAAAGGAAACTTAGAGTGAATTCTTCAAGTGGTGAAGATATGCCACTATTTGAAAATTTGTTGAGACGGCAAGACAGGAATATTAGATTGGATTTAGAAAGGAAGAAATTAGCGGTTGCTAGTAATGGTTATACAGATGGGGAACAAGAGATGGATGAAAAGTCAGAAACTGATGAAGAAGCTGATATGAAAGAAGATAGCTCTCCTCGGGAGGATAGCGACATTGATGTAGATATTGCACTTATCGAAAAAAATTTGAAGTTATTAAGAAAATGGAGAGGAGGTAGATAAATAGCGTGGTAGAATATTCTGCAGATGGCAGATAGAAGAAGAAGTTAGACACGATATTTACACCTCTACACTGTAATAGTGATCAAAAAAGTTGTGTCTGTCTACGTCTAATTTCTCTAATCAATTTATGGTTTTTATTTGTTTCTTGTAGGATTTGGTCATTTGTTTTTCTGTATGTCCGTGGTATTCTTTGCATTCTCCTCAGAAACCACATTTCCACAGCCATCAGATGTTCTTCAGCTTGTCTGCTCATTGTCCACGCTTCACATCCATGCAAAAGCACAGGTTCTATGTTGCACCTCAATAACTCTAGCTAAGAAACACAGGCTTTATCAACCCGTGGGTAGGTTTCGTTTCTTAAAAAGAAAAATTACCATAATAGTGGCTTTAATGTCTAATCTTTGTTATTTTCAACTGTATTGTGATTTGTAACATACAGAAGATGCACACTAGAACGTATGTTTGTCGCCATTATCTTTGACGGAGGTAATTTCATCTCACCACTGATATATCTGGGTATAACATACGCTTTGTTTCGAGCCCGGTTACTTCCGAGGTGAGACGGGCGCAGTAGCCAGTCCGCCCCTCCTTCATAGCCCGCTCTGTGACGAAGGTGTTACAGACGTTAATGTTAATCGAAACATGGCTGCGGGCGATTTGGAAGAAGACTGCCTTCTGTTGGTTTTCATATAATGGTATGTGTGTCTATATCCTTTACATGACATTGCAATCAACCCCAGCATTACGTTTGCTGTGTGTGATTTCTTGGCAAGTTTGCGTTCAGTGGTTTTCAGTGCTTTCTGAGCGACTGGCAGTCTTACCATTTCATGAAAACCATCGCAGGGTGGTCTGCATCCAAATCGAACGCGGCTGCGTATGTGGAATTGTGAACTGCATCCGTGACACCATCTCCGCAGAGCCGGCTATAGTCCACTACTAGCTCATAATCTTTTTCTTTTTTTTTTTGATTCATCCATTGCCGCCGATAAAAGAGAAGCGATTAGAGAGACATCGTTACGCCGATATAGTCTAGGCACATGCATAACATCAGATGGAAGATGCATCACTGAGATAAAGAACAGAATAGGACAATCAAACCTGCATTCTATTAAATGAAGAACGTTTTGTGCAATAAGTCATTGTCCTTGAAAGTTAGAAAGAGAGTTCTTGCATGTTAAATAGAACCAGTTTTAATATACGGCTGCGAGTCCTGGAATATTAATAAATACAAGAGAGAGTCAATAAGCAAGTCACACAGTTCTGTAGGATGGCAGGTAAATGTAGTTGGTGTTTTATACAGGTGTCATTAGGTAACAGCAACATCGAACTTTATATTCCCGTTCGTCAGGTGGCGCTAGGTGTCTCATAAGCATGCGCGGCACATAAACAAAATGGCGACTGTACTTACGGAAATAAAACCAAAGAGCAACGTGCTGTTGTGCGTTTTTTATGGGCAAAAGGACTGCCTGCAAAGGACATTCATAACGAACTGCTTCCTGTTTATGCTGACAATTGTTTGCCCGTTAAGCGGTGCATAGCTGGGTAGAAAACTTTTTTCAAGGACGCTCTAAAATTGTTGATGGAATCCGATCTGGACGTCCTGTTGAGATTGCAACAGAAGCATCCGTGCAGCGGGTGGAGGAGATGATTAGAGTGATAGGCAAGTAACGATAGACTCTGTAGCATCTGCAATAGGGTGCTCACATGGTTCAGCATACAGCATAATGCATGATCGATTGAAATTTAAGAAAGTGTGCTCATGGTGGGTACCCGGACAATTGAAGGAGGAACACAAAGCGAACCAATTTGGCCTGTCCTTGCATCATCTCTGTCGATACGAAGATGAAGGGAAAGGCATACTGAACAGGATTGTTAATGGGGACGAATTACGGGTGCATCATTACCAGCCCGAATAAAAGCGTGCTTCAATGCAATGAAAGCATCCTTCTTCGCCTTGTGTCCAAAAATTCAAGGTTACGCCATTAGAAGGGAAGGTTACGCTGACAGTGTTCTGGGATTGTCAAGGAGTGCTTTTAATCAAATTTAAGAAGAAAGGTGACACTGTGAATTCTGAATCGTACTGTGAAGTTCTATCGATGCTTCATGATGCAATTCGAAGAAAACGTCCAGGACTGCTGACTAGAGGAGTGTTGCTTCTTCATGACAATGCCAGACCTCATACGGCTCGATTAACTCAAGAGAAAATTAACCAAATAAGGTGGGAAGTTCTGGAACATCCACCTTACAGTCCAGTCTTAGTCCCTCGCGGTTTCCACCTTATTGGTCTACTGAAAACCCACCTTGGCGGGAGACATTTCGCGAATGACGCCGAAGTTTAATGTAAAGTGAAAACTTCTGGTTTAGAAAATAGAGCACACAGTTCTATGCAGCTAGTTTGGTAGGAATGATAAAACGATGTGATAAGTGCATTAATGTTAGTGTAAATTATTTTGAGAAATAAAGGGACAATGTATGTAGGAAAATAAACTGGTTTCAAGTTGTTATCATATTTTAGTTATTTTTCTACAGCCATTAGTGACTTACTTATTGACTTCCCCTCGTCGGTGAAAGAATCTCTAGTAGCCTTGGAGACGTGGTTTTATAAAAGAATGTTGAAAATTATTTTGACGACCAAACTGAGCAATCTGGACATTTTATGTGAAGCTAAGTCGCAAAGACAACATATCAAATAAAGAATGAGGCAGTCATTGTTTTTTTTTTTTTTTTGGCTATGTTATGAGAAGACAAACATTGGTACGTGGGGTGAAAACCGGAAAGTTCTGCAGAAAGAGAGATAGAAAAAGACAGCGGGAGAAGATTCTTCACTGTCTTGTGTCATGTCACGGAAGTGAGTCAACACACGGATTGATCCATGACGTATGAGATCATAATTTGTGGAGATGCATGATCGCACACTGGATGATGATGATGATGATGATGATGATGATGATGATGATGATGATGATGATGATGATGATGATGATGATGATGATGATGATGATGATGATGATGATGATGATGATGATGATGATGCAAGCCGGTTTAAGAGATAACACGACCTGAACGTCAATGCTTTGGCCTTAAGAATTAACACTCAGTTTCCAAAGGTCAGCATGACCGAACGGATAAGTGAGTTCGCTCTTAAACTTCCGGTGTACTAATATTGAGGTAACGGGTTCAACTACCTGCATCGGTCATTTGGACTAAAATGTTGACTTCTTGTCCTTGACACGGGGACGTAAATTACAAGTACCTCAGAAGTCGGAGTGAGTTTTCCTTATGGCGAGAGGCACTGGTAATATGGAAAGCTAATCCAGGAGCAAGCATCATATCAGGGCCAGGCACCTTACCGCTGGAAAGTTGCTGGATGGCTTTGTTTACTTCCACTATGGTCGGCAGGTCATCAAGAGTATCATTAGTGGGGACTTGGGGAAGGCAGTTGATGGTTTCATCAGCGAAGGTGGAGGTTGCATTTAAGATGTTGCTGAAATGCTCTGCCCAGCGTTGAAGGGTGTCTTTCTTATCTGTGACCAATGTTCCCCCATCTGCACTAAGGAGGGGAACTATGCCTGATGATGTGGGATCATAGACCGCTCTCAGTGAGTCGTGGACTTTTTTTTATATCATGTCTGTCAGCAAGGCCTTGAATCTCATCAGCTTTGTTGCTCAGCGGGAGTCCCGCATGTGCCGAAGTTTCTGCACTACTCTCCGGATGTTGTTGAAGGAATCTTTTTATTTTTTTAAATTTTGATTTCGGGTCATTCAAATATGCCTTGTGGAGAAGATGTTTCTCGGCCAGCAATTGATTGATGTTTTTGGAATTTTCATCAAACCTGTCTTTATGCTTACGGGGGCTGGACACAGGATTTCTATAGCTGTGGTGTAAATTATATCCTTTAAGGCTCTCCACTCTATTTCCGCATCCTGAATAGCTCCAGCATTTGGCTTGAGATGGTCTTCCAGCATATTTTCAAACGACAGCTGCAGTTTTACTGTTTCGGCGGGTGACATGTAGTTTTTTGTTTTTTTTTCGATGTAGTCACCATTGCGTTCAATGCAAGTTCTCCATCGCCGATAAAGTGCTTGGATGTCTGTAAACAAATTATGTCGGACGTGTGTTTACCTGCTCATGCACCACCTGCATTAACTCTTCATCTGACAGAAAAGATTTGAAACTTCCTACTCCACGCATACACTTCCTGGACTAACAGGCATGCATCACCATACTGGACCTTCATTCGCCGGTGCATTTATATAGGTCTCACCCCTTCACCGATCAAAAACGGATAACATGACGCTGCTCCGCTCTGGCGCATGTCAAAAGTGGGGCATGTCAAAACTGTCGTTATGACGTCGCCATGTTTGTCTGTACCGTGATGTCAAGTGCTTAACCCTCTTGACACCCTTAACAACAAGATTGACAGGTTACAAGACAATAGCATGGCAACTGTAATTTCTATCACATTTTTAAGATTTTCATTTGAATCCCCCTCGAAGCATCTTCTCTCTTGGTATCGTTGACATTTTTATATCTCTACCCTGTATTCACTGGCCTTAAACTCAAGCGTAGTCCATACACGTGCTTCTACTTCTAGAAGTTGTCACTACTCGGGAGTGCACAGGACTGCATTTTTGTGTGTGGAATAGCTGTCCCTATTACCAGAGTCCCTCACTATCGGGGCTCTGCGGACATCTCTGCGTTTGATTTCGATGGTTTGAGAATCGGCCCTTCTGAAAGCAATAGCAATTTAGGAAACTAACATTGTCTAGTCAATCACAAATAGCCAATAAATGCTGGGGTTGTAGCAATGTCCTATAAAAAACGCGCAAGTCACTTTTCATGTCAAGTTTAGAATCTCAACCTGTGTGAAGTTTAGAATCAGGCTGATGTTGCAACTCAATCTGTGTGAAGTTTAGAATCAGGCTGATGATGCAACTCAGTCTGTGTGAAGTTTAGAATCAGGCTGATGATGCAACTCAATCTGTGTGAAGTTTAGAATCAGGCTGATGATGCAACTCAATCTGTGTGAAGTTTAGAATCAGGCTGATGATGCAACTCAATCTGTGTGAAGTTTAGAATCAAGCTGATGATGCAACTCAATCTGTGTGAAGTCTAGAATAAGGCTGATGATGCAACTCAACCTGTGTGAAGTTTAGAATCAGGTTGATGATGCAACACAACCTGTGTCACGTTTAGAATCGGGATGATAATGCAACTCAACCTGTGTCAAGTTTTACACCTGTAATAAAGGTTCATCTGTTCGTTTTATTGAATCTATGTTATGATTAATTTATCGAAAATGCTTCGAATAAGAAATTAAGAACGACAGCAGGAAACCTAGATAACATCAATGTCAAAAAGTAGAATAAATAACGAACTGGGTTATGAAGTTTTGTATGAACATATATTAGAAACAACAATCTGCCATAAAGATTGATAATGAAATAAGGCAATATCAGCCTATTAAGAGAGGTGTGCCACAGGGGTTTGTGATGTCTCCATATCGTTGTCCCCATACAGTGAAAATATTATGAGAAATTTAGAAGATATGATAGGAAGGAATCACCATTGGATGACATAAAAGCAATAACATTAGAAATACGGATGATACAGTATTGATTGCAGACAATGAGCAGGATCTGCAACATTTAGTAGATGCTGTAGTTGTACACAGAGAAATATTATGGTTAGAATTAAAATGTATGAAGGCAGAGACTATGGTCGTCTCTAAGAAGAAAGAAATACCACAATGTAATATACGGGTAAATGGGAATATTGCTTGTACCTTTTCCTTCCACGCATCCATGCTGTTCACCAATTTCCATTTGTATTTTCTTTCTTGTTCTTTTCATCATAATCCTTAGTGGAAACTTAGTGATATGGCATGAGGTTAATTGTACGAAAATCTTCAGTTTCTCCTGGTCTGGTTGGTATAGCTATAAATGCAGATTTCAACATATTATTAGGTAGTTATCCACTGTTGTAAATATCATTCAACATTTTAGTTAATATTTCAACTCCAAATTCTCCCTGTACTTCTAATTCCTATATTGTGATTCCGTCTGGTCCGGCAGTTTTTCTTTTCTTCATATGTTTGGTAGCGTCAGCTACTTTTCTTTTAGAATAGGAGGATCTTCTAAGTTACTTTCTTCTAATAATTCTTCCCTTTCTCCATCATATAATTCATTTACATGCTCATTCCACCTCTTCATTTTAGCATCTTCATCCAATAACATCGTTCCTGTTTTTCTTTGATTTAGAACACTCCGTGTTTACTCTGATTTATCTTCCCGAGAGCTCACAGATTTGCCTGTACATTTTATTTTGTAACTTAATAGAATTTAATTCAATTTGTGTTTAACCAATTTTCATTTGGTTGTGACTGGTTGGAATTCTGGTCGGTAACTAAAGCTTCTAATTTTAATGCTGTCTAGTGAGTATCCACATCACAGAATAGTATAGAAAAACTAATAACTTCAACCGAAAAGAATAGTAAAAATCACAACTTATATCTTAACATAGCAAAACCAAAGATAATGCATGCGGATAAACCTAATATGAAGAAAGAAATATGTGTTAATGAGGAAAAATTTGGAGATAGTAGAAAATTGAGAATATCTTGCATCGTTAAATACCAACAATGGTGATACAATAAAATAAATTAAAAGACGAAATCTATTGCTCTTCAAAAACTAAAATATATACTGAATAAATTGTGGCGTGGGACAGAAAGATCTACAAATTTTAGATTTTTAAGAGCATGGCTCTTTCCCGTTGCAACATACGTCTGTGAGACCTGGACACTTACTAAACAAGCTGAACAGCGCATACATGCCTTTGAATATAAATGTTATAGACGGGTTCTAAGAATATCTTGGATACAGAACAGAAAAATGCATCCATACGACAAGATCTGAATATTGAAGAAGGTTGGCTACTAAATACGACAAAACAAAGAAAATTGAAATATTTTGGTCACTTTAAACGTCATGAACGTTTGGAGAAAACAATCATGGATAGGTATATGCCCAGGAAGAGAGGAAGAGGAAGGCCAAATAGAAAATGGGAGCAGGATGTGGCAGTTGATCTCCAGATGGGTGTAACGGACGCGGGACATCTTGCTTATGACTGAGAAGTTTTGTGGAAGGTTGTTATAGGAGCGAGGTACTGCAATGGACATGCTACTGAATGAATGAATGAATGAATGAATGAATGAATGAATGAATGAATGAATGAATGAATGAATGAATGAATGAATGGGTGCGTCCTTTAATCCTTACTATTAACTTCTGCTTCTATGAGCCCCAAACCATACTTCTTCTTCTTCTTCAGCGTTCCGAGCCATTGAGGTTCTTTGCTGCAAATACAATCCGTCTCCATTCGTCTCTCTGGTGGACCTTCTCTTGCCAGTCGTTGATTCCAAGTGCTTGTAGGTCTGTACATGTATTATCTCTCCACCGCCTTCTTGGTCTACCTCGGGGTCTACGGTCATTTATTTCCTGAGTGTAAGCGAGTTTTGTTTCCCTATTATCTTCCATTCTTTCTATATGCCCCAGCCATTGTAGTCTATTAGCCTTCATGATACCAGTGATTAGCGGGGACCATACATGAATGTTTATTTATGTACAGTCTTAAGTCTGTATCAACACAATCCCCATATAAGTTATCTCCCAGACTTCCTTCCCAGTTCATACGTCTTAAGTCTGTATCAACACAATCCTCATATCAGTTGTCTCACAGACTTCGTTCCCAGTTCATACGTCTTAAGTCTGTATGAACACAATCCCCATATCAGTTATCTCTTAGACTTCGTTCCCAGTTCATACGTCTTAAGTCGGTATCAGCACAATCCCCATATCAGTTATCTCCAAACCTTCGTTCCCAGTCCATACGTCTGAAGTCTGTATCTGCACAATCCCCATATCAGTTATCTCCCAGACTTCGTTTCCAGTTCATACGTCTGAAGTCTGTATCTGCACAATCCCCATATCAGTTATCTCCCAGACTTCGTTTCCAGTTCATACGAGTCTTAATTTATATTTCTTAACCCCTCCAAACCTTTTTTCTTCTGCATTGCTTGCTATCACTTGACGTCACTTTTGTTTAGAAAATGTAGCTGTGTTTATGAGTGAACCCCTGCTGTTCACGCGATAAAATGAATCTATGCACGTGCATCTGCGCGAGAACTTCACGTGTGACCTATGAGTGAGATACAGATTGTTGTCGTGTCGTGGGACGAGAAAACCGGGATTATATTGTAAACAACACACACCATCATCATCTTGTATCATGCCAGTAAGCGTGGGCGGCCATGGTTCGTCAACTAACACGACCTGCCAGCTTTGGATCAACTCGGTGTGCTTGTCTCGGCTGTGCCATGTGGCCCGGATATCCATATCCATATATATCAGGATGGTGGTATATACATTCAATCACGCTCAGATGGCGGCCTTTACAATGCTCAGAGATTGAAGGCCAAGACCCAAATTAGGAGGGTACTGATCAGAGAGCTGCTTTTTGCAGATAATGCTGCAGTTACGACCCACTCTGAGGAAGAATTACAATGTCTACTATCTTCATTCTCCAATGCTTGTTCTGAATTAGGTTTAATAATTAGCAAAAAGAAGACACAGATTATGTCACGCCGAACTAAAGATGGTAGACCATTTTACATATCTAGGATCAGTGGTAAATAGCAAATTATCCCTAGATAAGGAAATCAACATCCGGATTGGTAAGGCAGCAACAACAATGAACAGGTTACGAAAAAGAGTCTGGGAGAACAGGAAGCTTACTGCCAAAACAAAAGTCCTTGTCTGTCAAGCCTGTGTCCTTAGTTCTCTTCTTTATGGCAGTGAAACCTGGACAACTTACTCACACCAAGAGAAACGTTTAAACAGCTTTCATATGCGGTGTCTGCGAAGAATTCTTGGTATCAAGTGGCAGGACAAAATCACAAATACTGAAGTATTGGAAAGATCAGGTTGTGTGACGGTATATTCCATACTCAGTCTTCGTAGACTTAGATGGATAGGACATCTTAGGCGGATGGATGATGGTAGAATACCAAAGGACATCTTTTTTTGTGAATTACAGATGGGTGAGAGATCTCAGGGTCGGCCTCTACTACGATACAAAGATGTGTGTAAGCGGAACATGATTAATACAGGCATTGATAATGTACGCTGGGAGCAAGTCGCCGCTGAACGTGTTGCAAGGAGGGCACACATCAGAAATGGAATAAAGACAAAGGAGAAAATGATTGCAGATAAGTCACACACCGAGCGTATGAGACGTAAGATGGTGAATGATGGTGGAAATGACCACGTGTTCACATGCATCCACTGTGAACGAACATTTACAGCGCGAATTGGCCTTATCAGTCACATTCGCAACCGCCATGGGTAAAAGTTATTATGCCTTTTTAATGCACAAACTATTGTCTGTCAAGATGGCAAGGTGCCAATGGTGTGTGTGTGTGTGTGTGTGTGTGTGTGTCTGTCTCTCTGTCTGTCTGTCTGTGTGTGCGTGCGTGCGTGCGTGCGTGCGTGCGTGCGCGCGCCTCCCTCTTGCTCTTTTCCATCCATCTTGCCAGCTACCACTACGTTTTTCAGTTTGGTTCTTCTCAAAATGTGCTTAACAAATCTTTACTGTCTATGTCTAATTGTCCTAATCTCTCTCTCTCTCTCTCTCTCTCTCTCTCTCTCTCTCTCTCACACACACACACACACACACACACACACACACACACACACATACACCACATATACAATAATAGATAGTTAATGATCCCAGGAAATAAACAACTGTAGACAACACGGATAAAGGTTAGACAATTATTAATGTTTCTCATACTGCTTTCAAAGAAAGAGTAATTATTAGAGAAATATCGCATGGACGCTTGCAATAACACGAACAAGGTATGTTGTTTGGAGCTTGTCTTGGACTCAGGTTGGGATCTTCTTACGTTGTGTCCCTTATGTAGTATTGTCAGTAACAGTAAATATTCTTTTAACCGACTCGCATTGCTCCTCACTTTCTGAACCCAGCGAACCAATTCTAGGAAGGGACACTTCTCACAGGACCACCTAACCACAATCGTTATTTCAATTGTTTATTTCATCTCTGCTGCTTCTCTTACAGGTTCAACCACTTCACACATATAAAATACATCAGTTACTAACATAGTAACTCTAGAAATAATGCAGGCTAAAACATCAACAACTTATGAAATAACTAAATTAAGAAAGCAAGATCTCACCCATCTGGCCGTGTTATACATTGTGTATTTTTCATGACTGTGCGGTGTTTGAAAATATTGCCAGTCCAAGTTTTGTATTTACCTATTATGTTGCATGAACTTTGCAGAGGGTGAATACAAAACTTGGACCGGCAATATTTTCAAACACTGTACAGTCATTAAAAATACACCCTATATCAACCTGGGCCTCATACACAACGTTTCCCTGACCTCGGAATCTCAGCGGCGAATTGGGTACTCGACTGATTAGCGCTCCAAAGGTTTTGGGTTCGATTCTAGTCTACGTTTTTTTCAGTTCACGGGTGCAAATTTCTCGGATGCTCCTGAGGGTTCCGTACTGGAACTGCGGAGTTCGTGCTTTGTGCGACGCTTTCGGCATGCCATCTGTGGAAGGAGACATAGCTGTATGGGATAAATCCGGTGCAATAAAGTCGATTTTCTTGCCTTTAAATTTTTTTTCTTTTTCACCTTAACTTCCGATCCCTGATTAAAGGCTAAATGAGAATGCTAGTTCAGCTAGTCAACCATTCCTCATCACGCCTCACCTGTTACCTGGGATTTCTGTCTGCTCGGGTGTAGGGGCAATCAAACGTGAACTAACTGGGTCACTGTACTGCTAGGATATACCCTTCCGTACCATAATTTCAGTTAACCTGTTTACCTGGTGTTTTAAAAACTGTTTAGCTAAACTGTTCAACTGGTCTTTTAACTGATTAAGTGCCGAAGGATAATATATTGCCACACGTGACCTTTCATTTGGACAGAAGGACAATATATCGCCACACTAGTGTCCATCGTGTTATTTGTTTTGTTTCGAGGCGTCTTCCGCAGTTTCTTTATTCAGTGAATGGAAATTAAACTTACAATATTTGTTCATTTGATTGTGTACCATGTTTGGTCCAAACCTAATTTTTGTTTGGCACTGAATCATTCAACTCATAATTATCATGTGGCATGCCGATAAGCGTGGGCGGTCATGTTTCGCCACTTCACGCGATCACCAGAGTCATGGTTCAGCTCTATGTGTTGGTCTCGATTGTCTTATGGCCAAGACATCTAGATATCTACGTCTCTGTCTTCACCTTGTCCTTTTCCCCTCCATCTTGCCAGTTGTCGCCAAGTTTTCCAGTGTATTTCTTTTCATAACATGCCCAGAAAATCTTGACTGCCTACTTTTAATTTCTCTAATCTAGTTAAGGTTTCATTTGTTTCTTGTAATACTTGCTCATTCGTTTTTCTGTTTGTTTATAGTATTCTTTGCGTTTTTCTCAGAAACTACATTTACACTGTCATTAGATGTTTGTCCACTTGTCTGCTCATTGTCCACGTTTATGTCCCCAAGTCAAGGACGAGAAGTCAACATGTTAGTCCAACCTCACGTTTATATTTATAAGACGTGTCATAATTTTCCACATTTCATAGTTATTTCACATTTCATATTTATACCATATTTCATATCTATACCATATTTCAATTTTATACCACATGTCATCTTTATACCACATTTCATATGTATGTAACTTTACAAGATTTCATTGGCTTTCATGTCGTCTAGGCCATGAAAATCTCTCGGGGTGAGCTTCTTCTTCTTCTTCTACTTCTTCTTCTTCTTCTTCTTCTTCTTCTTCTTCTTCTTCTTCTTCTTCTTCTTCTTCTTCTTCTTCTTCTTCTTCTTCTTCTTCTTCTTCTTCTTCTTCTTCTTCTTCTTCTTCTTCTTCTTCTTCTTCTTCTTCTTCTTCTTCTTCTTCTTCTTCTTCTTCTTCTTCTTCTTCTTCTTCTTCTTCTTCTTCTTCTTCTTCTTCTTCTTCTTCTTCTTCTTCTTCTTCTTCTTCTTCTTCTTCTTCTTCTTCTTCTTCTTCTTCTTCTTCTTCTTCTTCTTCTTCTTCTTCTTCTTCTTCTTCTTCTTCTTCTTCTTCTTCTTCTTCTTCTTCTTCTTCTTCTTCTTCTTCTTCTTCTTCTTCTTCTTCTTCTTCTTCTTCTTCTTCTTCTTCTTCTTCTTCTTCTTCTTCTTCTTCTTCTTCTTCTTCTTCTTCTTCTTCTTCTTCTTCTTCTTCTTCTTCTTCTTCTTCTTCTTCTTCTTCTTCTTCTTCTTCTTCTTCTTCTTCTTCTTCTTCTTCTTCTTCTTCTTCTTCTTCTTCTTCTTCTTCTTCTTCTTCTTCTTCTTCTTCTTCTTCTTCTTCTTCTTCTTCTTCTTTCTTCTTCTTCTTCTTTCTTCTTCTTCTTCTTCTTTCTTCTTCTTCTTCTTCTTCTTCTTCTTCTTCTTCTTCTTCTTCTTCTCTTCTTCTTCTTCTTTCTTCTTCTTCTTCTTCTTCTTCTTCTTCTTCTTCTTCTTCTTCTTCTTCTTCTTCTTCTTCTTCTTCTTCTTCTTCTTCTTCTTCTTCTTCTTCTTCTTCTTCTTCTTCTTCTTCTTCTTCTTCTTCTCTTCTTCTTCTTCTTCTTCTTCTTCTTCTTCTTCTTCTTCTTCTTCTTCTTCTTCTTCTTCTGTCTTCTTCTTCTTCTTCTTCTTCTTCTTCTTCTTCTTCTTCTTCTTCTTCTTCTTCTTCTTCTTCTTCTTCTTCTTCTTCTTCTTCTTCTTCTTCTTCTTCTTCTTCTTTCTTCTTCTTCTTCTTCTTCTTCTTCTTCTTCTTCTTCTTCTTCTTCTTCTTCTTCTTCTTCTTCTTCTTCTTCTTCTTCTTCTTCTTCTTCTTCTTCTTCTTCTTCTTCTTCTTCTTCTTCTTCTTCTTCTTCTTCTTCTTCTTCTTCTTCTTTCTTCTTCTTCTTCTTCTTCTTCTTCTTCTTCTTCTTCTTCTTCTTCTTCTTAATATTATTCCGCCTTTGCTGCTGCTACTGACGTCATTGTTTTCTATCCGTCTATTCCAGCATTGGTCACAAACATAACGGTGCGCAGCATCCATTTTAGAACGTAACTTTCCCTTTTCTAATCCCGTGCCACTAAGAGCAACTTCTTCCCACCATGGAGTGAGATTGTTGTAGAGTCATTCTCCCGACCCGGAATGGAAGTACCAACCCCGCGGGAACTGTGCAGCATGGCTCTCTTTGCCTTCTCCAAGCTGAGAAACCAATGGGGAGTACAATACTGTTTTCGGGCGGTCACGTGTGTAAAGTTATATTAAGTTTTAAATATTCTAACTGTAGTCTGTTTACTTTTGTCTCCCCAATATAAAATTCCATATCTCAGTAACCAACTGAGGGAAAAGAATGAAATTTAGCATATAACCTTATCATTATGTCCACCCAACAAAAATAATTTTGTTCTTGAGATTGTACAGCAGATTTCAAAGTTTGCTTATATGCGGTATATAATTTACGGGTCAGAGATGAAGTTCGCATTATTAAATGTATTACGTCTTAACACGGAAACATTAGCGTTGAGTAGTTAATTTTCTCGTGGGACATGGGATTGGCCTTATGACAAGAGCCTCGCGTAGTGGAACGGGGCATTACTGTAAAACAAGTTTAGTCGTTTAGTCGTTTAGTCGTTGGATCAACATCACGGCACATGGTTTAATCCATAAGCGCTCCGTTTTCCGCCGAGAGAAACTCAGCTCAATGCACGAACTCTGTTGCATCGGCTAGGATCCTGAAAATACTTTGGGTAGATTTTTAACTCGAAATTTTGCCCGGGCAGCACCGTTAGGCTACTCTTTTTCGATTTCCAACTGCCAAGGGATGTTTTACGTGCGCAACAATACACACGGGCCTCCGATCTCACTACCCAGAGACCAGGGGAAATTTCATTACTGGAAGTCCAGGTGGATTTTTTAAATAAATCCCGGTCCTCACCGGGGCCTGAACGCGGGACCTCCAGCACTCGAGGCGGACACCATACCTCGAGACCACTCAACCCGTCTTGTAAAACAAGTTTGTTAGCAATAAATCACTAGTTTTTCACCAAAACATAAAAGAAATATCGCCGCTTTCCATGATTTAAGTTGCTTTTGGACCTATCAAAGATATATTCCCTGGGCGCGGGTAAATACAAGACGGCAGAAACAATTGCATAACGATGCAACAGACAGTTTTCAAAATAATTGATCGTGAATGAAGGCATTCATTTCTGGACAGACTATAGGATATGATACACCACGGCACACAACAACTGGCTGGGATTAATGGTATGTTGTAAATATTTCCTCCACAGGTTATATACAGGCTTGTTGTAAATATGTCCTCCACAGGTTATAGGCTTGTTGGAAATATTTCATCCACATGTTATACGTATTTTGTAAATAGTTCCTCCACAGGTTATAGATATGTTGGAAATATTTCATCCACATGTTATAGGTATGTTGTAAATAGTTCGTCCACAGGTTATAGGCTTGTTGTAAATATTTCCTCCACAGGTTATAGGTATGTTGCAAATATTTCCTCTACAGGTTATAGGCTTGTTGTAAATATTTCCTCCACAGGTTATAGGTATGTTGCAAATATTTCTTTCACATGATATAGGTATGTTGTAAATAGTTCTTCCACAGGTTATAGGTATGTCATTGATAACACACTCCAGCTCAATGTCCATGGGGATTTTTCGATAAAAGCAACATGGCGGCAATGACGTGTACTGTTACATAGCGAACCGCCGACATGGAAGTGACGGAGGTGAAAGGCCGGGAAAGAAGCTGGCTTCTCACGACCTAAGGAGCTAGAATATGTGTGAGGGCATGAAGCACAGGGTGCATGCTGTTCTCCTCCCCGAAGGAGGGATGGCTTGTGAGCAGGCACAATGTACCTTTGTGGGATAAGTGGAAAAACGACTCCAACGTCTCGAAACGGAGTACAAACGTACGGCAGGAGAAACACACCAGGAGTCATGACCTGGTGGACACTCCCCCAGAGAGTGTAAAGGCAGTAAAGGGCAGAAACATTCGGGCAAGTGGAATCGTCTCTGACGATCAGAATCCCCCTGTTGTCCTCGCTCGGCGGCGGAGTTTTTATCATAGTAAAATAATTTACTGTCAGCTAGCCAAGTAGACGTTACACTTACAACATGGCTGTGGCAAAGCTGGAGTACGTGGTAAAATATTGTATCAAACACCTGTGGCGATTATTCATAACGTCTACGCCTGGATTGTGCTTGTTTGATTCGGTTCACAGTGTGGGCTGTTTAGTCTGTTACAAATTAAGAATTGTATTTTATACTTAGCTTTCACTTTAGTATAATGGTCACAACGTTACATCGATAATGGTATGAGCGTTGTCAGCTTCGATGTCAGCCTACGTTGTTGGCTATGAGATGAAAGCGTGGCCATCTATCCCTCCGTCCACACAGGCCTATTACATGTGCTGGTCCTAAAACGACACATCCACAACAGCTACAGAACTAGATTTTATGATACACTTGCCTCTGATCCCTGGGGAGCCGATCGGACGTCTCACGTTCATAGACCAGAGTGTAAACAATAAAATGACACAAAGTATTGCAACTTTACATAACAGAATTACGACACACACAGGACGTTGCGGCTATTAGCCTTCATCAGCAAACAAACACATTCACAATACATAACAAATAGTCACGGAGATCTCCTGTGACTACATTAAAACGTAACGACAGGACGAGAAGAACAAAAAGATGAAACAAAATGATAATGAAAAATTAAAAAATGAAATGGTTATGCACAGCTCGGAATTTGAGGTATGAATTTGAGGTTTTAAGAATGAACATTTTTTCCAATTTTCATTTTCTCTTCATTGCTTTCATTTTGTTCATCTTTTTGTTCTTTTCGTCCTGTCGTCACGTTTTGATGTAGTCACAGGAGATCTCCGTGACTATATGTTGTGTTTTGTGAATGTCTTTATTTGCCGATGAAGACTAGTCGCCGCAAACGTCCTAAATGTGTCGTAATTCTGTTATGTAAAACTGCACTACTTTGTGTCATTTTATATTGTTTACATTTTCACAGCTTTGCCGCAGTTCAACCCAATTTTATTATTGGACCAGAGTGAAAGATTCGGAGGACCTGTGTGTAGGTTAACTGTAAAAAAACAAATGACATTTACTGCCAATAGAGTACTTTGCGGTATATGGCGAGGGGGGTGGGGGGAGGGGTGTCTTGAGCCTGAGGAATTAAGGTCGCCTGGCTAGTGCAGTCGCCGCGATCTGTGCAGGTTAGGGTTTTCTTTTTACCCCCGACAGAGAAAAAAAAAACCTCCATACCTTACCGAGGATTCGAAATCTCGTCTCCCGAAGGAGAATCGTTGTATAGCTGGGAAGGTAATCCGGCCAACAAATGCCTGAAGAATTCGGATGTGTCGGCTGAAGGATGCCAATATCGCAGCTCTGCTGTAAACAGGCACAAAGCAATTCCGTCTAAAACAACACTCCGGACGAACGCAGATGAGGAAGAATTGTATAGCATGTATGGGAGCCTCGGTAGAGCAGTGGTTAACCGGCTAGCCCGCCGGTCGGGTGGTCATGTGCTGGAATCCCAGTGGAGACGGTTTTAAAAATTGACCCGGACTTCCTTCCAGTTAGTTACTTGTATATCCTTCACAGGAGGTCGCAGTCAACCCCAGCATTTTTTGGCTGTTCGTGATTTTTTGATAAGTTTACGCTCACAGATTTTCACTGCTTTCTGAACGACCAGCACTCAAACCATTGCATTAACCCCAATGTAAGATAGCCTGGTGTCAAATATCCCGCAGCTATGTTTCCAATGTTGCATGCAGAATTACAAACTGCATTCGTAACCTCTTCATCACTACGCCGGCTCCAAACCAGCCTAAAATTGGTACCAGGAAATATCCTTGGCCGTGTGACGTAAACCATATCCCTCAACGAGTGCCAAGCAGTGTATAAAAAGTACCATATATCCAGAACGGCTCAAGGAGAGTTAATGGGGTCATTTACTTTCTTTATAATATATGAGTCTGGTACACGCTCTTGTGTATACTTGCTGTGTTCGTGCACCGTGCTGAGACTCTTCTTATGTGTTTTATTGAAGCAGACTAGAACATTTACGGAGATTTCCTTCCGCTGTGAAATTGACTCTCGACTAAACCTAAAGCCCCAATTGTGTGACTTGACGTAATAAATGTGACGTGTTATGTGAATATGAAACATGGTATACATATTTGTTTTTCTTCTTTCCTCTTTCTAGAGAAGTTAAGCACCTCAGAGGTCGGTGTGTCCGACTTCAGCATGCATTTGTGTCAGGTTTGATCCTCCAGATATATTCCAACCAAGGTAACCGGTTCTATCTACCCGTGAGTGGGTTGTCTTTCCTAATCATTTTGCCATGGCAGCGGCCTGCCAGTCTATTCTTTGTGGTCTAAAAATGCAGTGGGGATTTTAATATAACGTGTACACTGGACTTCCTGTTTTTCGCCCTTATTAGAGACGGCTATGTATCCGATCTCATTACCCATGATTAAAGGGACCGTGTGACATCGTCATATTTTATTAAGCACAACTGCTGTTTAAAGCGTTAATTTAGTTAAACGCCCCTTACACTACATAGCAATCAACCCCAGCATTTTTAGCTGCCTGCGATTTTGTGGGAAATTTTAAGTTCAGTACTTTGAAATTGATTTTTGAACGACCGACGTCCATACCATCTACATCAACTCAAGGCGGCCTGCTTTAAAATCGTCTACAGCAGATTTCGAACCCACGATTCGGTGTGTCGGATGTCGGGAAATTTTGAAGCTCATTGATACAACATATTGATACAACATTTGATGCCGGCGATGTGGTCAAGATGCTGTCAGCATCTTGACCACATCGCCGGCATCAAATGTTGTATCAATACCACAAGCCATATATATATGGTCAACCAGTGAGACGAATGGAGACGGCTTGTATCTGCAGCAAAGAATCTCAATAGCACATAATGCTGAAGAATGTTTATATATATATATATGTGTATATATATATATATATATATATATATATATATATATATATATATATATATATATATATATATATAGAGAGAGAGAGAGAGAGAGAGAGAGAGAGAGAGAGAGAGAGAGAGAGAGAGATTTTCTCCGCCTGCTCCTTCATGGTCAGGCTAAAGACTTATGAGAAGCCCCTTGTATGTCATAATCATGCCCAAAAAAAAAATAACTAAATAAATAAAAAAATGCAGAGGTTCCACGGAAGCTGACAGGGGGAACACATGTGGACATCACAGGACAAGCTAAACACCAGACTTAAAATGATGTACTGGTTTGTTAGTACGAATAATTTCGTTTTTCTCGCTTCAAGACGAAGTAGTTACGGACACAATTCGTAATCCCGCATGCCCGCGTTCGAAACACAGCTGCAGGCGATCTGGCAGCAAACCGTCTTGCGTTGGTTTTTTTTTACGAAATGGTATGGATGCCGGTCGTTCAGAAAGCAATGGGAAACTATTGAACGTAAGCTTGCCAAGAGAACATCATCAGCAAAACATACAGGTGTTGACTGCGACGCCCTGTAATGATATGTAACTAATATTATTTCTTTGTTTTAAATACAAGGGAAATAATTGTATATAGGGTGAAGTCATATTACGGCTTTAGCAATTAAGGGGAACAATTATAGATTTCACTATATTTGTACTGACAGCTATTTTGCAAGAGAAGTATATATTTATTCCTGTAACAATTTTATTCATATTCTAGAAAGTATAAATTTAATGTTACTATCATAAAAGCTATATACAGTTTTGAATATTATTTGAAAATTTAGCACCAAATTGTTGTATAATAAATATTCTTTAGTAAATTATTTATTTCTTTATCTGCTATGCCGCGACTGTCTAAACAGCGATTACGTTTACTCTGGTTTATCTTCACAACGTATCCATCCGGTGCCTCTTTATTTCCGTTTCCCGTTGTTTCGGTCGGGATGATCACTCAACACATCTGTCGTGGGGCGGCTTTGGCGTTTACTATAGAATTCCGTGGAGAGGCACAATATAATGAGTCTAAATACTATTTTTCAACGCCCCGATAGCGATAGGAAACCTCCCCAAGGATGGACAAGAGGGACGCGCAAGAAACCCCTCCTATGCTGGACAATGAGGAGACGGGAGGAAACCTCCCTAACGATGGACAAGAGGGACGCGAAGGAACCCCCCCCCCTCCCCTACGCTGGACAACGAGGAGACGGTAGGAAACCTCCCCAACGATGGAAAAGAGAGATGCGACAGTCCCTATCCTACGCTGGCTGATAGACCCAAGCACGAAGACAACCTGAAGGTGGGTGCTCCAAGAGGCTCAACGCGAGAAAACAAAAACATAAATCAACAGACGAGCCCTTTTCAGGGCCCGAAGCAAGTTAACAAGCACAGAAGCTGAAAAGATGGGCCCTTTCCAGGGCTCACCTCAAGTAAACAAGCACAGACAGTAAATAATGGGCCCTTTTAAGGGCTAAACCCAATAATCACTCAAGCCAAGCTAGAACGGGAACCAAAGTAAACAAGAAAACGTCTCAAGAAAAAGCAACCCAATAAGGAGGGGGAGGGTGTAACGCATACAATGGAACAAGGGGTACACCACGAGAGCAAGACCGACACCCGAGCACAGCAGAGAAACCACTCACAAGGAGGTACAAAGGGGAGCATGCAACTAATAACACAAAATAACTAAATAAATAAGTTAGGAAATAAATAAACCACATCCTAACTAACGAAAAGCATGAACAACTAGGATGCAAATTGATAAAGGAAAACAACAACAAAACCACAAAACAACTAACCACAGCAAAGAAACAGTAAACGCAGGGAATAAAGATAACTAAGAAAATAACAAACCCCAACCATGAATAACCAGACATACAATTGTTGAAAGAAATACCAAAAGCAACTACAACATTAAATAACAGAAGATATAAGATTAAGAGATAGCGGACAAAATAGGAAAACGTAGATAGAAGGTTGAAGCTTGAAGATTACAAATTGATGAAAAGAACTTAGACTTGTAAAAAAACATATATTGGAAGCAACAAGATGCCATAAGAATTGATAATGAAGTAGGTCAATATCAGCCTATTAAAAGAGGTGTGAGACAGGGATGTGTAATGTCTCCTCATCTTTTTACCCTTACAGTGACCATATTTTCAGAAATATAGAAGATATGGAAGAAATCAACATTGGAGGACGATACATCAATAACATTAGATACGCAGATGATACAGTCTTGATTGCAGACAATGAACAGGAACTGCAAAATTTAGTAGATGCGGTTGTTGCACACAGTGAACAACTGGGGTTAGAATTGAATTGCATGAAGACACAGATTATGGTCGTCACTAGGAAGGAAGAAATACCACAATGTAATATACAAGTAAATGGGCATATTCTTAAACAAGTGAATCGTTACGACTATCTCGGAACAGTCATAATATCTGATGGAAGATGCCTTGAAGAGATCGGAACAAAAATTGCCATGGCGAAGGTAGCCTTTTGCAAGATGAAAAACATACTGACGAATAAAAAGATATCAATTGAAACGAGCAAAATAGTGTTGAAGTGCTATATAGAACCTGAACTTTTATATGGATGTGAGGCATGGACAATGAGCAGACAAGCTGAAAAACATCTGATGGCTGTGGAGCTGTGGTTTCTGAGGAAAATGCAAAGAATACCATGGGCAGATAGAAGAACCAATGAACAAGTCCTGCAGGAAACAAATGAAGATCGTGAACTGATTTGAGACATTAGATGTAGACAGTCAAACTTTTGTGGGCATGTTATGAGAAGAAATGAATTGGGAGAACTTGGTGACAACTGGCAAGATCAACGGGAACAGACCAAGGGGACGACCAAAAATTAAATACCTGGATGGCTTGGCTACGTGGCATTGTCGAGACAGAAACACGGAGCAGATCCACGACTCTGGTGATCGAGTGAGATGGCAGAACATGA
The DNA here is from genome assembly GCA_014155875.1 of Cepaea nemoralis. Lineage (NCBI taxonomy): Eukaryota > Metazoa > Mollusca > Gastropoda > Stylommatophora > Helicidae > Cepaea > Cepaea nemoralis. The sequence continues at coordinate 231,244 of JACEFZ010022656.1, read as the reverse complement.
CCGCCCACGCTTATCTGCATGGAACATAATGAATGAGATAGTAGGTACCTAATATATACCCCCCCCCCCCTCTCCCCCCCCCCCCCCCCAAAAAAAAAAAAACAATAAACAAACTAGTGTAGAGAAAAGTTCATCCAGTGGCAACGGAACAAGCATCGAAGATGTCGGCTAAGGAAAGATTGGAGGAGGATGGAATGGAGGAACCCTGCCTGGCGTTAGTCGTTCTAATGCGCAAAAAACAAAAAACAACAACAACAGGTTAACTCATACCGCACTATGAACCACCCAATTATAACTGATGCCACAAAGGCTGGTTGACATGGTGGAAAGTTTCTTTTTCTTTTTTCTCAAAATAGACATGGACATGGACAAGTATCCCAATTACGAGAAGTGCAAGGCCTGGCTGGTGAAGGTATGTTCGTATATATGTTTGATATTTTACCAGAAATATGGAAAATTATTGATGAAGACGATATAGAACGAACGAACGAATGATCGAAAATCTTTATTACGCAGGCCCGTCTGACATTCTGCCATTCTCTATTTCCTTTCATACATTCTTTCATTCAACATCACTCATGAAGCAAATTTTTGACAACAAAAGAACAATAAGCATTAAAACGCGTGAAAATTAATCAATAACAAATGACGCACTGAGGCAATATTTAACATGGGCATAATAAATACCTAAGGAAAATGTAACGTGCCATACATATGGGAATGTTTTTGGCTAGTTGTCGTTTGAGGTAGTTTACCATTATTATTGTCGTAGTGTTCAAACAAGTCGCGAATGTATGTATAATGATTGGTGGTGTCTTTGATTTCTTGTGGAAGATTGTTCCACAACTGAGCGGCAGAGTATGCTAAGCTTGTTTTTTTATAAGTATATATAGAGGACTGCAGAGAAAAGAAATAGATTTTTCGGCAGCTTGAATTGCCCTGTATGTGTGTGAGGTTATAAGTGTATGCTGGTTTATTGTATATGTGTCTCAACTTAAAGACTGCTGAAAATAAATCATTTGATTGTCAAATAAATAAATAAATAAAATAAATAAATAAATAAATAATTATAAATAAATAAATAAATAAATAAAGAGTTAGACGCTTTCCTGTCGGCCTAGTAGTCATGGATTTCGATCCACATTTTACAAACGAACCTCTCCCAGCCAAAATATCACAAGGAAGTGCCTTGTCGGTTGGCATGGGCGATCTCTGACCACATGGAACAATTAATGTATTGACTCCCTTCCGTGCCATGACACAAGACTCAAGAAATTTTCTCTCGCTGTCTTCCTCTATCTCTCTCTTTCCATAAATCTATCCGGTTTTCACATGTTCCAATGGTTGTCGTCAAATAATATGGCTAACAAATTATGACTGCCTCCTGCTTATGTTTATGATAAGTTGCTTTTGCAACTTAGTCTCCCTCAAAGTGCCCAGATTGCTCATTTTGGCTGTTTCATATTGACTGTGAACATATCTGATATACCTTCTTGTGTTCTTACTGCACTTTGGCTCGAGTGGTACATGGCTATGTCATAATCATGCAAAATATAACTAAATAAATAAATAAAATACAGAGGATCCACGGAAGCTGACAAGGAAATCAAATGTGGACATCAGAGGAAACGCTAAACAGTAACCTTAAAACGATGTTGTGTACAGGTTTGTTAGTACCAATCATTTTGGTTTTCTCGCTTCGAGGCGATGTAGTTACGGACGCAATCCGTAATCCCACATACCCGCGTTTGAAACACAGCTGAAGGCGATTTGGCAGCTAACCGTCTTGCGTTGGGTTTTTTTACGAAATAGTATGGATGCCGGTCGTTCAGAAAGCAATAGGAAACTATTGAACGTAAACTTGCAAAGAGATCACAACAGCAAAACATGCTGGTGTTGACTGCAACGCACTGTAATGGATATGCAACTAATTTTATTTTTTTTAATACAGGGAAATAATTGCATATAGGGTAAAGTCATATTACGGCTTAAGCCATCAAGGGGAACAATTATATATTTCACTATATTTGTACTGACAGCTATTTTGTAAGAGAATTGTATATTTATTCCTGTAACAATTGTATTCATATTCTGGAAAGTACAAATTGAATGTTACCATCATAAAAGCTATTTACAGTTTTGAATAGTATTTGAAAATTTAGCACCAAATTGTTGTATAATAAATATTCTTTAGTAAATTATTAATTTCTTTATCTGCAAGGCCATGTCTGTCTAAACAGCGATTACGTTTACTCTGTTTTCTCTTCACAACGTATCTATCCTGCTCGCGCACATCTTTCACTTTACGTGGAATTTGGGTCGTGGTCGGGATGATCACCCAACACATCCGACACCTCTGGGACCCGTGAGCCCTTCTTAAAGAAAATAGTTTACTGTAGAATTCCGTGGAGAGTAGCATTATAATGAGTCTAAATACTATTTTTCTACGTGCACACCTGTAGGGTACCCATCAACAAATCATGGATGGTACTGATCTATGGGTAGTGTTGCATATTGAGGAGTACTGTGAGAACTATCCCATCAATGGATAAGGGGGATGCGCAGGAAACCCCTCCAACGCTGGTGAAAAGAGGCGATAGGAAACCTCCCCAACGATGGACAAGAGGGACGCGTAGGAAACCCCTCCTACGCTGGACAATGAGGAGACGGTAGGAAACCTCCCCAACGATGGACAAGTGGGACGCGCAGGAAACCCCTCCTACGCTGGACAATGAGGAGAAGGTAGGAATCCTTCCCAACGATGGACAAGTGGGACGCGTAGGAAACCCCTCTTACGCTGGACAATGAGGAGACGGTAGGAAACCTCCCTATCGATGTACAAGAGGGACGCGCGTGACCCCCCGCCCCCAACCCTCCACCTACGCTGGACAACGAAGAGACGGTAGGAAACCTACCCAATGATGGAAAAGAGAGGTGTGACAGTCCCTCTCCTACGCTGGACGATAGACCCAAGCACGAAGACAACCTGAAGGTGAGCCCTCCCTGGGGCTCAACGCGAGAAAACAAACACAGAAATGACCAGACGATCCCTTTTCAGGGCTCGAAGCACGTTAACAAGCACAGAAGCTGAAAAGACGGGCCCTTTTCAGGGCTCACCTCAAGTAGACAAGTACAGGCAATATATTTTTTATTTAAATGTTGCATATTCCTTACAGGATGTTGCAATCAACACCAGCATTTTTCAGCTGCTGTTGATGTACTCGGCAAGTTTTACGTTCCGTAGTTTGATATTGCTTTCTGAACGACCGTGTCACATAGCCCCGTAAGTTACCAGCGCGGCGCAATCCAGACAGTAAATAATGGGCCCATTTTATGGCTAAACCCAAGAATCACTCAATACAAGCTAGATCGGGAACCAAAGAAATCAAACATCGACCCGACCTCTCAAGAAAACACAACCCAATAAGGAGGGGGAGGGTGTAAGTCATACAACGGAACAGGGGGTACAAGGACGTGTACACCACGAGGGCAAGTCCGACGCCCGAGCACAGCAGAGAAACCACTCACAAGGAGGTACAAAGGGGAGCATGCAACTAATAACACAAAATAACTAAATAAATTAAATAGCTAATAAATAAACCACATCCTAACTAACGAAAAGAGTGAACAACAGTATACCAACTAGGATGCAAATTGATAAAGGAAAACAACAACACCACAAAACAACTAACCACAGCAAAGAAACAGTAAACGCAGGCAATACAGATAACAAAGAAAATAACAAAACACTACCATAGTTAGTTAGTTAGTTAGTCGACAGATCATCCTCATTGCACATCGAACCATTCAGTCCATAAGTGCTCGGATTCCCTCCTCAGCAAATCCCGCAGCGTGTAGCGGCTAACGACGCCAGTTCTGTGTTGGTTTATCAATCTTCTTTGGCTTCCTGCGTAGTGTTCTTGTTTGGCTACCCCTCTTTTAATTTGCTGCTCTCGCAGTCTGGCCATGGTTGTAGATTCACAGTCATCACTTGATTCTCGCAAAAGTCTTACTTCTCGTAGAGCATTCAGAATGTCAGCCTGGTCCATGGCGCGTCCGCCCTCCACAGTAGCCTCACCTGCGAGCTTGTCAGCCCGCTCATTTCCTTGTACTCCCGCAAGCCCTGGCACGAAGATGAAACTAATCTTTGCCAGCCGAGACCACTCCAGAGGCAGCAACCATTCTCTACGGATCGACCCCTCCTCTATCCTCTTGAGCATGTTCATTGAGTCGCTAAGGAAACAAGCCCTAGTGAATGTCTGTGTCTCGAGCCATGTTATTGCTTTACTTACTGCCATGACTTCCATGGTCAGGCTACTTGTGATTTCAGTGAAAGCACCATAGTCCTCCTTCACAATTCTCCATCCGGCCGAGCTGTAAAGGCCCATGAGCTTCTCACATGTCGGACGACCGACCCATCTGTGTAGATGACCGCGTCACCGTCTAGCGAATTCTCGAAAATCAACGCTTGTACTTCAGCCTCCACAGCAGCCGGATTTTCTTGTCTGCATTTTCTATCTAGTTGGATGCAAACTGAAAGGGATGTGCAGAAATCTGTTGGCACGTTCACCCACTCCTCGCCAGGTTCTAAGTCCTCAAGTGAACACACCAGTTGAAGAATGTCTTCGGCTTGACCCATCCACGACCGTCCTCTTTTTAACCTGCTGCCCTTCACCTTCCTAATTTCACTATGCAGTGGATGTTGTGTGTTTGCGTTAACTCTGAGGTAGGCGCGTGTGAGCAGATCGCTGGACCTGGCAGGACATTGTCATATGCCGATGATGTTTTAGTGAATCGTCAGGGTAAGGATAGAGAGCAGGTTGCTGTGGAACTACAAACCGAACTCAAACGCATAAGTACTTGGTGTGATGAAGCTGGGGCAATGGTCAACCCAACAAAGGCAACAGTGACTTGGTTCTCGTTGAATAATCATATTGTCAACACTCCAACACCAACTGTAATTATGTGTTCAGAGACGGTGGAAAGAATGCAGGCAATGAATTACCTGGGGATACGGTTTGATCGAAGCCTTGCTTATAATGTGCACATAGACCAGGTGATAACAAAGGCCAAGCGGGGTTTGGCTGCGATGCGGGTGATGGCGGCAGCAAACTGTGAGCAGCGCCATCTATGTCTTCTGTACAAAGGGCTGGTCATGTCTGTTTTGGAGTATGCAATGGCAATCCTGACTCTCAGCCATAAGCAGATAGAAAGGATGGAAAGGATACAGAATGAAACTATGCGCATTATTCTTGGATGTACAAGAGATACAGCATGCAGGGCGATGCGCTACCTTCTTGATTTTCCAACCATTGAAGAGAGAATACAAAACACTACCACGAATAATCAGACAAACAATTGTTGAAAGAAATACCAAAAGCAACAACAACGTTGAATAACAGAAGATATAAGATTAAGAGATAGTGGATGAAATACGAAAACGTAGATAGTAGGTTGAAACTTGACGATCTACAAATTGATGGAAAAGGCCTTAGACTAGTAAAGAACATATATTGGAAACAACAAGCTGCCATATGAATTGATATTGAAGTAAGTCAATATCAGCTTATTAAGAGAGGTGTGAGACAGGCATGTGTAATGTCTCCTGATCTTTTTTCCCTGTACAGTGACCTATTTTGAGAAATATAGAAGATATGGAAGGAATCAACATTGGAGGACGATACATCAATAACATTAGAAGACGCACCAGACAACATAAAATTTGAAAGCTATAACACATACCGACCGGGACGGTAACCGGTCGGTATCTATTATAGCTTTCAAATTTTGTGTTGTCTGGTGCGTCTTCTAATCTATATTTCCTTCTTCTTCTGTGAGCGCCAAATAATACTATGTGTGTCTATTTATGTAATCGTCTTAGTGGCCTCAACGGTTCTCCCCATTGATCAATAACATTAGATACGCAGTTGATATAGTCTTGATTGCAGACAATGAACAAGGACCTGCAAAATTTAGTAGAATCGGTTGTTGCACACAGTGAACAACTGGGGTTAGAATTGAATTCCAAGAAGACACAGATTATGGTCGTCACTAGGAAGGAAGAAATACCACAATGTAATATACAAGTAAATGGGCATATTCTTAAACAAGTGAATCGATACGACTATCTCTTAACAATCATAACATCTGATGGAAGATGCCTTAAAGAGATTAGAACAAGAATTGCCTTGGCAAAGGTAGCCTTTTGCAAGATGAAAAACATATTGACGAATAAAAAGATATCAATTGAAACGAGAAAAAGAGTGCTGAAGTGCTACATAGAACAAAAACTGTGGTTTTTGAGGAAAATGCAAAGAATACCATGAGCAGATAGAAAAACCAATGAACAAGTCCTGTAAGTAACAACAGAAGATCTTAAACTGATTAGAGACATTAGATGTAGACAGTCAAAATTGTTTGGGTATGTTATGAGAAGAAATGAATTGGGAGAACTTGGTGACAACTGGCAAGATCAAGGGAGCAGACAAAGGGGAAGACCAAGAATTAAATACCTGGATGGCTTGGCTACGTGGCATGGTCGAGACAGAAATACGGAGCTGATCCACGACTCTGGTGATCGAGTAATATGGCAGAACATGACCGCCAACGCTTATAGATATGGCACATAATGAATGAGATTGTTGGTACCTAATATATACCTCAAAAAATAAAAAAAAACTAACAAAAACAAATAAACAAACTAGTGTAGAGAAAGGTTTATCCAGTGACAACGGAACAAGCATCGAAGATGTCGGCTGAGGAAAGATTGGAGAATGATGGAATGGAGGAATCCTGTATGGCATACGTCGTTCTAATGCGCAAAAGATTGATTGATTGATTGATTGATTGATTTAGGAACCGACATCACAGCATTCGGGACATTCCCATAAGCGCTCCGTCTCCATCCTCAGCAGCCAGCGAAGAGTTTCAACACTAATAGTTCCAGTAGCAATCTGATTATATGTCCGTCTCGCCTTTCCTCAGAGCGCTGAGCGTCGGCCAGATCCCCTCGTCACACCTCGTTGTCTCATTCTTACCAGACCATGGTGCTCCATCTGCTCCTCCGAGGTGTACACGTGCTCCCACAAGGCCGCAACCACGTCTGCCTTGTCATGCATCAATACTCCACCAAATTTTGCCGAGCCAGCCAATCTGTCCGCCTGTTCATTCCCCAGCACACCGGCATGCCCAGGAGAAAAGATCCAGGTGATGCTTACTACCCGTGACCTCTGAAGCGAAGCAAGCCACTCTGCACGAAGCCTACCTGTTCTCACCCTTCTCAGCATGCTTTCTGAGTCAGTTACAATCACAATGTGTGTATGTATCGTGTTTTCTATCCAGCGGAAAGCTGCACTGACAGCCTCCACCTCCATTCTTAAGCTAGATGTAGTGTTATCATACGCCAGGCTCTCCTGCACCAAACGCCGACCATTAGTTTTTGCCAAGAACCCCCAGGCACTTCTCCTACCTCTCAACACTGACCCATCCGTGTAGATAATCACATCACTCGGGCGAGAATTTTCCTGAATTAGTTGCTGAATTTCCAATTCCGTGGCCCCTGCTGGCCACTCCCTGCACTCCCGGCTCAATGTTATTATGCGCAAAAGAAAGACAAAACAACAGGCTAACTCATACCGCACTATGAACCACCACAATTATAACCCATGCCACGAAGGCTGGTTGACACGGTGGAAAGTTTCTTTTTTTCTCTCAAAATAGACATGGACATGGACAAGTATCCCAATTACGAGAAGTGCAAGGCCTTGGCTGGAGAAGGCATGCTTGATATTTTACCAGAAAAATTGAAAATTATTGATAAATACGATATAGAACGAACAAACGAACGAACGAACGAACGAAAATCTTAATTTTTAACCGGTTAAGAATTAAGCACGCAGACCCGTCTGACATTCTGCCCTTCTTCTCTATTTCCTCTCATACATTCTTTTATTCAACATCACTCATGAAGCAAATTTTTGACAACAAAAGAACAATAAGCATTAAAACGCATGAAAAATAATCAATAACAAATAACTCACTGATGTAATGTTTAACATAGGCATTTTAAATACCTAAGGAAGGTGTAACGTGGCATACATGTGGGAATGTTTTGGCTAGTTGTCGTTTGAGGTAATTTACCATTATTATTGTCGTAGTGTTCAAACAATTTGCGAATGAATGTATAATGATTGGTGGTGTCTTTGATTTCTTGTGGAAGATTGTTCCACAACTGAGCAGCAGAGTATGCTAAGCTTGTTTTATATAAGTATATATAGAGGACTGCAGAGAAAAGAAATAGATTCTTCGGCAGCTTGAATTACCCTGTATGTGTGTGAGTTTATAAGTGTATGCTGGTTTATTGTATTATTTTGTCTCAACTCAAAGACTGATGAAAATAAATCACTTGATTGTGAAATAAATAAATAAATAAATAAATAAATAAAGAGTTAGACGCTTCCCTGTCGACCCAGTAGTCATGGGTTTCGATCCACAATTTACAAACGTACCTGGGCTCCCAGCCAAAATATCACAAAGAAGTGCCTTGTCGGTTGGCATGGGCGATCTCCGACGACGTCGAACAATTAATGTGTTGATTCCCTTCCGTGCCATGACACAAAACTCAAGAATTTTTCTTGATGAACTATCCCATCGATGGATAAGGGGGGGGGGGGGGGGGGGGGGGGGGGGGGGGGAGCAGGAAACCCGTCCAACGCTGAAGAAAAGCGGAGGCGATAGGAAACCTCCCCAACGATGGACAAGAGGGACGCGCAGGAACCCCCCCCCCCTTCCTCCTCCTCCTCTACGCTGGACAACGAGAAGACGGTAGGAAACCTCACCAACGATGAAAAAGAGAGATGCGACAGTCCCTCTCCTACGCTGGACGATAGACCCAAGCACGAAGACAACCTGAGGTGAGCCCGCCTAGGGGCTCAACGCGAGAAAACAAAAAACAGAAATCAACAGACGATCCCTTTTCAGGGCTCGAAGCAAGTTAACAAGCACAGAAGCTCAAAAGACGGGCCCTTTTCAGAGCTCACCTCAAGTAAACAAGCACAGACAATAAATAATAGGCCCTTTGTGGGGCTAAAGAAAGAATCACTCAAGCCAAGCAAGAACGGGAACCAATGTAAACAAACATAGACCCGACCTATCAAGAAAACACAACCCAATAAGGAGGGGGAGGGTGTAATGCATACAACGGAACAGGGGGGGGGGGGGGGGGGTACAAGAATGTGTACACCACGAGAGCAAGACCGACGACCGAGCACAGCAGAGAAACCACTCACAGGGAGGTACAAAGTGGAGCATGCAACTAATAACACAAAATAACTAAATAAATAAGTTAGGAAATAAATAAACCACATCCTAACAAACGAAAAGCGTGAATAACAGTATACCTACTACATTGGCAACTTGTCGTCTTGACAGACGATAGTTTGTGCTTTAAACAGGTATAATAACTTTTACCTATGGCGGTAGCGAGTGTGACTGATAAGGCCAATTTGCGCTGTAAATGTCCGTTCACAGTGGGTACATGTGAACACGTGGTCATTTCCACCATCATGCACCATCTTACGTCTCAAACGCTCGGTGTGTGTCTTATCTGCAATCATTTTCTCCTTTGTCTTTATTCCATTTCTGATGTTTGCCCTCCATGCAACACGTTCAGTGGCGACTTGCTCCCAATGTGCATTATCAATGCCTGTATCAATCATGTCCCGCTTACACACATCTTTGTATCGTAGTAGAGGCCGACGCTGAGATCTCTTACCCATCTGTAATTCACCAAAAAAGATATCCTTTGGTATTCTACCATCATCCATCCTCCTAAGATGTCCTATCCATCTAAGTCTACGAAGACTGAGCATGGAATAAACTGTCACACAACCTGATCTTTCCAATACTTCAGTATTTGTGATTTTGTCTTGCCACTTAATACCAAGAATTCTTCGCAGACACCGCATATGAAAGCTGTTTAAATTTTTCTCTTGGTGTGAGTAAGTTGTCCAGGTTTCACTGCCATAGAGAAGAGTACTAAGGACACAGGCTTGATAGACAAGGACTTTTGTTTTGGCAGTAAGCTTCCTGTTCTCCCAGACTATTTTTCTTAACCTGTTCATTGTTGTTGCTGCCTTACCAATCCGGATGTTGATTTCCTGATCTAGGGATAATTTGCTATTTACCATTGATCCTAGATATGTAAAATGGTCTACTATCTCTAGTTCGGCGTCGTCAATAAAGATTGATGGTACCCCATGTGCACCTTGTGACATAATCTGTGTCTTCTTTTTGCTAATTGTTAAACCAAATTCAGAACAAGCATTGGAGAATGCATATAGTAGACATTGCAATTCTTCCTCAGAGTGGGTCGTAACTGCAGCATCATCTGCAAAAAGCAACTCTCTGATCAGTACCCTCCTAATTTTGGTCTTAGCCTTCAATCTCTGAGCATTGTAAAGGCCGCCATCTGAGCGTGAGTGAATGTATATACCACCATCCTGATCACGAAAGGCATATTTCAGTAGAAGTGAAAAGTATATTCCAAAGAGGGTGGGAGCTAGTACACAACCTTGCTTAACTCCACTCTTGATTTCAAATTCTTCAGAAGTTGCACCATCAAACTTGATTATACCCTTCATGCCTGTGTGCAACGATTCCACAATGGACAGAAGAGTTGGTGGGCAGCCAATCTTCTTTAGTGCCTTGAACAGACCTTCACGACTGACCAAATCAAATGCCTTTGTGAGGTCGATGAAAGCAATAAACAGTGGTTGATTCTGTTCACGGCATTTTTCTTGCATTTGTCGCAATGAGAATATCATATCAGTGGTAGACCGGTTCTGTCGAAAGCCACACTGTGATTCGAGGTAGACTTGATCTCCTAGGACTTGAAGTCTGCGCAGAACGATTCTGGCAAATACTTTTCCAACAATACACAGAAGTGAGATACCCCTATAGTTATTGCAGTCGCTCCGATCGCCCTTGTTCTTGTACAGTGTTATGATGCTTGAATCTTTGAAATCCTGTGGGACTTGTCCTTCTCGCCAGCATAGCTCTATTAGCTGGTGGATCTGTATAGTGAGTGTGTCTTGCCCACTCCTGATAACCTCTATTGGAATCCCATCCTTACCTGGAGCCTTGCCAGATGCAAGTTCATTTATAGCACACTTAACTTCTGTTATGGTGGGAAGTGTGTCCAGGTGGTCAAGAGTTGGTAGAGCCTCTATGGCGTTGAGGGCATCATCCGCTAGTTTGGTCTCACTTGAGTAAAGCTCCAAATAGTGCTCTACCATCTGTCCATCTGCTGTTTCTTATCAGTGATGATTTCTCCAGTCAAGGTTTTCAATGGTGCACTTCTTTTGTTCACTGGACCACAGGCTTTCTTTATTCCTTCATACATGCTTCTTATGTTTCACTTATCACTTGCAATTTGAATGGACTCATATAACTTGATCCAATAATCATTTGCACACTGCCTGACAGCCTTTTGCACATCCTTCCTAGCTTGCCTTAGCTCACTCCGAGTGTTACGCGTTGGTCTTTCCTTGTTTGTTAAGAGAGCTTTCTTGTTCTTATCAATCAAGGGCTGCAGAGTCTCGCTGTTTGCCGCAAACCAGTCCTGCCTCTTATGATCCACAGTGCCGTAAACACCTACGGCAGTTTTATAAAGTTTCCTTAATTTTACCCCACTTTTCATTTAGTGTTCAATTTTCTGGTGTATCCGTGAAAGTGTCTTCAAGTTGCTGTTGAAACTGAAAGCACTTTTCAGGATCGTGAATGTTAATAATATTAATCCTGGGGCTAGATTTGTGTTTTGCTGTGTAGATTCTCTTTGGTCTCAGTCTAACCCTTGCAACAACCAAAGAATGATCCGCATCACAGTCAGCACTGTGGTAACTTCGAGTCAATGATATATGGTTCAGATGTTGTCTCCGTGTGATGATGAAGTCCAGCTGGTGCCAATGGCCGGATCTTGGATGTCTCCATGTGACCTTATGCATCTCTTTTGTTTTAAAAAAGGAGTTTGTAATACATAGGTCATTACTGGTGCAATGCTCCAGCAGCCTTTGCCCATTTTCATTCATGCGACCGATGTTGTATTTTCCAAGGCACACTGGCCATGAACTCGAGTCCTTGCCCACACGAGCATTGAAATCACCGAGCATATAAATGTAGTCAGATTTTGGAACTGCCATGATCACGGAGTCTAACTCTTCATAGAACGAATCCTTCACATCATCAGAGGAATCGAGTGTCGGTGCATATGCAGTAATAATGGTGGCAAACCCACAAGAGGTTGCCAAGCGCAGGGATAATAGTCTTTCATTTCCTCCTGCTGGAATTTCAATCATTCCCAGTAGCGAATTCTTCACTGCAAAGCCCACACCGTGTTGCCTTTTTTCTGCCTGCCCTCTACCCTTCCAGAAAAATGTGTAATTGTTTTCCCTGAGTGACCCTTCCTCAGCGAGGCGAGTCTCCTGCAGGACAGCAATATCAATGTTAAGACGATTGAGTTCGGCATCAATCACAGCCGTTTTTCTCACATCGTCAATATTGGTCAAGTCAGTGGAAAATCCTGGACACATGGTTCTCACGTTCCAGGTTGCAAGCCGTAGCTTGAGGTTTCTATTTTTATTTTTGTTTGTACCTGGTGCATTGGTTTTACAGCCTGCGATTCAGATTTTGTCCTAGCCCCAAGCACCCATTGAAGCAGGCAGGCTGTGGCGGATCAGCACCCAATTGGCCTGGGGGCTGCCCAGCTTGAGGCGGGCGGTAGCTGATCAGTGACACCTGTAGGTGTCTCCCACCGTCAGAGGCAACGCGTGGCGCCCCATGTCTACGCCAACTGACAAGGACTTATAACCCGTAACAGTTGCCTCTCGCTTTGATTCCGAGACCAGTTAAGACCAGGGATGGAGTTATTGCCTCTCCATAGCACAAAGCCTGGGCTAAAATATAGAGATCATGTGTTGCCCATGCAGCATGATCCCTCTCTCGGCCTGCCTAGTTCACTCCAGAGGAAAGGTAACACCCCTACATCTGGAACAAGACAAGCTGCAGAAGCTGCCGGATCAGCAAAGCAATGCTCTAACTGTCCGCCTGTCGGAGTTTCGATCCTAGACCAGCCGCCAACCAAGGCTTAGGGCCTGGTCTGCCCTGCCATGACATTTTGTCTTTAGCTTGCATTTCCTCGCACCAGGGTAAAGCTTGTACCCTCCCAATTGCGCTCTTCCGCCCGAAGCCGTTGGCACAATGTGGGGTGTCGGGTTTGGTAAGCGCCGCCCAACGTTCGGCGCTAACAGAAACCAGGTAGTACCGTCTACTGTTATACGGTAGCTCAGTCATAAGACCTGACTGACGGTATACCAACTAGGATGCAAATTGATAAAGGAAAACAACAACAAAACCACAAAACAAGTAACCAGAGCAAAGAAACAGTAAACGCAGGGAATAAAGATAACTAAATCAATAACAAAACCCAACCACGAATTACCAGACAAACAATTGTTGAAAGAAATACCAAAAGCAACTATAATGTTAAATAACAGAAGATATAAGATTAAGAGATAGCGGATAAAATAGGACAACGTAGATAGTAGGTTGAAGCTTGAAGATCTACAAATTGTTGGAAAAGGCCTTAGACTTGTAAAAAACATATATTGGAAACAACAAGCTGCCATAAGAATTGATAATGAAGTAGGCCAATATCAGCCTATTAAGATGGGTGTGAGACAGGGATGTGTAATGTCTCCTGATCTTTTTTCCGTGTACAGTGATCATATTTTCAGAAATATAGAAGATATGGAAGGAATCAATATTGGAGGACATAACATCAATAACATTAGATACGCAGATGATACAGACTTGATTGCAGACAATGAACAGGACCTGCAAAATTTAGTAGATGCGGTTGTTGCACACAGTGAACAACTGGGGTTAGAATTGAATTGCAAGAAGACACAGATTATGGTCGTCACTAGGATGGAAGAAATACCACAATGTAATATACAAGTAAATGGGCATATTCTTCAACAAGTGAATAGATACGATTACCTCGGAACAGTCATAACATCTGATGGAAGATGTCTTGAAGAGATTAGAACAAACATTGCAATGGCGAAGGTAACCTTTTGCAAGATAAAAAACATACTGACGAATAAAAAGATATTAATTGAAATGAGAAAAAGTGTGTTGAAGTGCTACATAGAACCTTTACTTTTGTATGGCTGTGAGGAGTGGACAAGCTGAAAAACATCTGATGGCTGTGGAGCTGTGGTTTCTGAGGCAAATGCAAAGAATACCATGGGCAGATGGAAAAACCAATGAACAAGCCCTTCAAGAAACAAATGAAGATCATAAACTGATTAGAGACATTAGATGTAGACAGTCAATTTTTAATTTTTTTTTTTAAATTTTTTTTATGTTAATTGTTTGGGTATGTTACGAGAAGAAATGAATTGGGAGAACTTGGTGACAACTGGCAAGATCGAAGGGAACAGACCAAGGGGAAGACCAAGAATTAATTACGTGGGTGGATTGATCGAGTAAGATGGCAGAACATGACCGCCCACGCTTATCGACACGGAACATAATGAATGAGATAGTAGGTACCTAACACACACACACACACACACACACACACACACACACACACACACACACACACACACACACAACTAACAAAAACAAATAAACAAACTAGTGCAGAGAAAAGTGCATCCAGACGCAACGGAACAAGCATCGAATATGTCGGCTAAGGAAAGATTGGAGGATAATGGAATGGAGGAACCCTGCCTGGATTACGTCGTTCTAATGCGCAAAGAAAAAACAAAAAACAACAGGCTAACTCATACCGTACTATGAACCACCACAATTATAACCGATGCCACGAAGGCTGGTTGACACAGGTGGCAAGTTTTTTTTTTGTCTTCTCAAAATAGACATGGACATGGACAAGTATCCCAATTACAATAAGTGCAAGGCCTGGCTGGAGTAGATATGTTTAATATTTTACCAGAAAAAATGGAAAATTATTGATGAAGACGATAGAACGAACGAACGAACGATAATCTTTATTTTCAAAGGGTTAAGAATTCTGCACGTAGGCCCGTCTGACATTCTACCATTCTTCTCTATTTCCTCTCATACATTCATTCATTCAACAACAAAAGAACAATAAGCATTAAAACGCTTGAAAAAAAATCTATTACAAATGACTCACTGAGGCAATGTTTAACATGGGCATTATAAATACCTAAGGAAGATGTAACGTGCCATACATATGGGAATGTTTTTGGCTAGTTGTTGTGTGAGGTAATTTACCATTATAATTGTCGTAGTGTTCACACAAGTTGCGAATGTATGTATAATGATTGGTGGTGTCTTTGATTTCTTGTGGAAGATTGTTCCACAACTGAGCGGCAGTGTATGCTAAGCTTGTTTTATATAAGTATATATAGAGGACTGCAGAGAAAAGAAATAGATTCTTCGGCTTCTTGAATTTCCTTGTATGTGCGACGTTATAAGTCTATGCTGGTTTATTGTATATGCCTCTCAATTCAAAATGACTGCTGAAAATAAATCATTTGATTGTCAAAATATAAATAAATAAATAAGTAAATAAATAAATGCATAAATAATGAGTTAGACGCTTCCCTGTCGGCCCAGTATTCATGGGTTTCGATTAACATTTTACAAACTTACCTGGGCTCCCACCCAAAAAATATCACAATGAAGTGCCTTGTCGGCTGGCATGGGCGATCTCCGATGACATGGAACAATTAATGTGTTGACTCCCTTCCGTGCCATGGCACAAGACTCACGAAATTTTCTCTCTCTCTCTCTCTCTCTCTCTCTCTCTCTCTCTCTCTCTCTCTCTCTCTCTCTCTCTCTCTCTCTCTCTCTCTCTCTCTCTCTCTCTCTCTCTCTCTCTCTCTCTCTCTCTCTCCACAAATCTATCCGGTGTTAACATGTTCCAGTGTTTGTCGTCTAATAATATGGCAAACAAATTATGACTGCCTCCTGCTTATGTTTATAATAAGTTGTCTTTGCAACTTAGTCTCCCTCAAGGTGTATAGATTGTTCATTTTGGCTGTTTCATGAATTTTCCACAATCTTCTATAGACTAATAAACCACACCTTCAAAACAAAAACAAAATGTGGACTACAGTCACCTTCGGATTGATAGGACTGTGGGGGTAAAACCATATTTAGCTGCTTTGGTGGCTGTCTAGTCACAGGACTATCATTCTGAGCCCCTGATTGACCCTACTTTAACTTCTCCTTGAGGTTGAACGGTGTGGGGTTAATGGTGAAATCGAATTCGAATTTTTAGCAAGATAACGAAAATCGGCTGAACATTCAGGTCGTGCCTTGTCTCATATACAATTACAGTCCAATAATGAGAGTTCAACACATTTTACTGAGAAGAAATGGCCATAATACGGCACAGAAAGCAAATAAAGAACACACCTCTTGCAGGGTATGCAACTTCGCCTTGCCACAATCAAAACTGTCCAACGGTATACAACACCGCCACCAACAAAAACAAAGGGACATGATTAGTTCTCTGACGAATAAACAGAGTTTGTTAACTGAGTATAAATAAATATAAGAATAGCTTGTGTCACTTCCCATATGAGCACAGTGCCACAAACAGGCAGCCAGGGGAGGATGCCAGAGACCTAAACGCATGTGAAACACTAGAGACAGTACAGAACAGAGACAGTACAGACAGGACATTACATAACAGAGACAGTCAGGTAACAGAGACTGCAGTATGAGAAAAGTAGGTAAATGTACTGGGACAGGTCAAGTCTGTTGACAGACAACAAGGGGTCAAGGACAAGTGAGACTGTAACGCAGTACAGACTCGAGACAGACGGACCGAGTGAGGAAACACGGATTCCGCAATATGTCTCACTGTTCTGTATTCATTTCATTCTCTCATTCTAATCCATACATCTTTCATTCCTCTTTCATTCCACACAGGTTTTTAAAATACCCGTTCTGTCATTAAAATATGGTTGTAGAACAAAACTGGATGAAGAATATATATCTACAATAAATAGTTGGCTGAATTTACACAGGTTTTCAGGCCAAATGACTATGCTCTATTTCTGCACTCGTCATTTCTGTACAGAAATATACATACTTAATTCACTACCAATCCTGTGGGTGATGATTGATATTGCTAATCTATTCTAAGTTGGTGTACTGTGCTACGATAACTAAGGGAACTAATCTAACTAAATGATCAAAATGGGGCAAAGTGTGTTAGTTACCTTATTGTGTGTTAGTACATAGGATGATATAAATTTCTAAATGATGGAATTAATTTCTAAGTAATGTTTTAATTAACTAAATCTCTAACACAGATGTGTTTGAATGATGATAAACTAAAGTAATGTTTCCTAAGTTGAAAAATATAATGTAAGGGTTAAACTACATGAGTTTCTAACTAAGTTTAAATGGATTTTAACTCTTGAATGTTATTAATAAAGTTATATGGATGGTTTTACCTTCTACTGTAACTACCAAAAAAAATATGATGTTATATGCAACTGTTATAAAAACATGTTATTATACATATCACATACATTTTAACTTTATCTAAATTAACTAATTTCATCCAAGTGTGTTGTCGGAGTAGCGTCCTCTGTTGAATCTCGTTGAAACTAGAGTTCATATCGACAAAGTCTGATTTATACGCTCTCATCCTGGTTAACGTTGAAATACCGTTCTACTCATGGGTTGCATATATGGTGGTGGCGTAGACAACTCATAATGTGTCTGTTCATTTTCACTCGTACTGACACAGTTAATAGTAAGCAAGTTCAGGCGATTCACAATTGGTAAGAGCACTATAGTGTCTGTATTCACCTTAGAGGGCACTAGTTATTTACAGTGTCACTGACTTTGGTGATGTCGGATCGCTCTCTTCTCGTACCTCAGGTATCTCGATCTGAGAATGGTCTGCTAAGTGTGTCTGCTAACAAGTTCATGTTCCCCTTTATATGCTTTATAGTGAACGAGTAGTTCTGCAGGATCAAGACCATCTGTAGATCCTGTTATTATGGTGGACTCCAGACTGCATCACTGTAAGCGGTGAATTGTCAGTTTCAATGACAAAATGCGTACCCGCTAAGAATCTATGCAGCTTACGGACACAATAGATGACAGATAAAGCCTCTACCTCAGAGACTCCATATCTCGATTCAGCAGGGGTAATCTTGTGGCTTACATACATGATAGGGTGAAAGATTCCCTCATAGAACTGGCCTAAAACGCCAGCGATGGATATGGCACTTGCGTTTGTACAGAGAAAATACGTAAGATTCGGATTAGGCAAGCGTAAGATTGGTACAACGCTGAACATACGTTTTAATTTTGATACTGCATCAATTAACTTTGCATCTTGTACATTTAATTTCACAGATGCTTTCAAAGCAATAGAAAAAACGCTGGTGATCTCAGCTAAATTGAGTATAAATTTGTAATAATAATTCACAAGACCAAGCAAGCTTCTGACCTGATTCTTGGTCATTGGCATAGTTAAGTTCAAAATTTTTTTGACAATTTTATCATCTGTCTTAAGTTGGCCTCTGGTGATCGTATGGCCAAGGAAATCGATTTCTTCCAACCCCAACTCAACTTTGGTTGGTTTTACAGTAAGGCCGAATAATCTCAATCTATCGAAGACGTGTCGCAGTTTCTGTAAGTGTGATGTCCAGTCTGCAGTATGGACACAAATATCGTCAATGTACGTCTCAGTATTCGTTACTCCATGGAGAAGGTCCCTGGTGAGTCGGACAAAAGTGGCGGGAGCATTACGAAGGCCAAAAGGAAGGAATCACCACTCATAAAGACCTAAAGATGTTGAGAATGCAGTTAGATGGATCGAAAGTGGCTGCATCGGGACTTGCCAGTATCCCTTAGTGAGGTCAAGTTTAGAAAAAATTCGAGAGGTTGACATATTAAGAATAAGATCTTCGCATGATGGGATTGGCTCTGCGTCGACTTTGGTGACATTATTTAACCTGCGATAATCGACACAGAGGCGAATTGTCGAATCCTTTTTCTTCACAAGGACGATAGGAAAAGAGTATTCTGACTGCGACTTTTGGATTATTCCACTCGTCTCAAGATTTAAGATTTCCTTGTCGAGATTTTCACTGTAACTTAACGGGATGGAATAATGTCGGCAATTGATAGGTGTGTTATCAGTCAGAATGATGGAGTGTTCGATCCTGTCAGTCCTACCTGGAATGTCGGAGAAAATGTCTCTGTATTCAGTTACTAGAGCTAGTATATGTCGTCTTTGTTCGTCTGTGAGTTTCGGTTCTATCCGTATACTATCAATTGTCGCAGTCGTATATACTGTCGGGACTGGTAGTTCCATGTCATCGTCGTCTATCTGATTAAGTACTGTGGTTGTACTACCTGTGTGTTCTGTTTCATGACTAGGTGTATCTGCGCTGTCGTCGTCCTTCCGTACCCTAACTAGTGTAGTTGCGTTATGTACGTCTGTCGTCGGTTGCTTGGTGTAGGTGCATTCTGTTCGTCTGTCAGTCGGTTCTTGTCGTGAAGAAGTAAGGCTTCAGCATGTTGATATGAAATATCTTTAATTTTTGGTTTATCGATATTTCATAATCGACATCTGATATCTTTCGTACCACTTTGAATGGCCCTTGCCATAAAGTTAATAATAGGTTACGTTTATCTGGTAGTAAAAGTAGCACCTCTTGATTGGGTTCAATGTGTAGGGTTTTGGCACCCTTATTGGCATAATGGCGGTAGATCTGGCCTTTTCTCTCCAAAGATGATTTGGCTATAACGCACGCCTTCATAATTTTATCGCGTGTCTCTGTTACCATCTCGTACGGTGTTACTGGGGTTGGACTATCTACTGTACTAGTGATTAACTGATGGTAAATCGTTAGGGGTCCACGAGGGTTCGCCCCATACACTAACTCAAATGGCGAGAAACCCGTACTTGAGTGCGGAATTTCTCGATAGGCAAACAGCACCGTTGGTAATAGAGTATCCCAATCAGATGGGTTCTCTGCTGTTACCTTTGCCAGCATGTGTTTTAGGTCCCCGTTAATCTTTTCTATGATTCCATTGCTGGCAGGGTGGTAGGCAGTTGTGAAATGTTGTTTGATTCCTAATAATTTTGTAAGGGCTTGCATAGCAGCCGATATAAACTGGGTTTCTCGATCCGATAGAATGGTTCGAGGAAATCCGAATCGAGAAAACAGATGTAAAAATACATTGGCTACATCTTTGGAGGTAATATATTTTAGGGCTACCGCCTCAACCCACCTCGTACAGAGATCCACGAGGGTTAGTATGAACCGGTTTCCTTTGTTCGACACCTGATTCAGGGGTCCAACAATATCCACCGCTACACTTTCAAACGGTCTAGAGGCCAATGTTGAAGGTTGGACCTCAGCTGTTACATGCTTTCCCTTTCTCACTAAATGTTGGCAAATGGTACATGACCGACAAAAAGATTTGATATCGTTACAAAACTTAGGCCAATAGAAATGTAATAAAATTCTGGCTCTAGTTTTTTCATAAGCCAAATGTCCAGCAAACGGTGAATCGTGTGCAATCTTTAACACGTTTTGTCAATGTTTCAAAGGTAACACCGTCTGCTGAATTTCATGGTTATTGGTGGTGTAATATCGCATGAGAATTCCATTGTGGAGCTTAAAATACCAGGAGGCATCTTTGGTTAATTTGGCCTTCTCACCTAATAATTTAAAATAAGGTGCAATGGTTGGATCGACGCGTTGTGCCTCGATAAACTCTTGTCGAGTGGTATTATCAATAGTACCGCTAGGTGTTAATAAATGTAACATCTCATCTTGTAGGTCATTCTGATGTGTTTGTGTCTCTGACCTAGTTACTGCATTAGCCGTGTTCGTTTGTTTCCAGGCTAATATTTCGTCATCAGTGCAGTGTCTTAACCCTGGTAGGCACCCTAAAATGAGGTCAGTACAGGGGTCCTGTAAAATAGCGCACGTAAATGTGCCGGAAAGGAACGGGGTGTTTATACGGACATTTGCCAGCGGGTATTTCTCAATATTACCAGAAAAAGTGCGGCATTTAACAAAATTGCCCGTATAATCCTCTGGGTTAACTAGTTCTCTCCTTACCCCGATTAAAGTACTGCCACTATCAAGTAAACATTGGCATGGATATTCATTGACCAGTGCATCGTGGAACTTTAAATTACCTCTAGAGGCTAAAGCTGAATTTGCATCTTCATTAGAAAATGGTACAATGTGACCACATTTGAGTATGGAACTGATGACACGTATCACATCTATCGAAGTCTAACATATCTGTCATAACAGCTACACTTTTGCACTCATTTAATGGTAATAAATTTTCATTCTCGCACTCTGTTTCACTGGCACTATCAGAAGATGTGTCAATAAGCACAGTGTTGCTGGCTCTCATTCTTTGCCTACCCAAACACTTAGAACTATAGTGTCCAAAAGAAGAACAAAAAAAAACATTTGACTGCACGCTTGTATGCACTCCTTTTGTTTTCCTGCTTTTTATCATCATCTCGAGATGTGCAGGATATGAAGGACTTTTATCACACATCGAATATTGCGGGTGAAATAAATGGCAGTACACACATTGTGGTGGCTTTTGGTATGGTTTATCTTTCTTCTGATAAGATTTTTGGTAGGAAGATCTGTTTGGTTGGTTCTTAGCAAACGCTGTAATTTCAGAATCATGTATAGATGACTTAAATATATCTCGGTTCGAAGAGAAATACGCCGAACCACGTTTCTCCAACTGTTCTAGAGATTCATTGTCTGCTTGTTGCAGGAACTTAGCAAAGTGAGTTGGAACTGTGGATATCACTTTATCCATAATCATTAAGTCTTGTAATTTGTCAAAACTCTTCCCTACTTTTGCTGCCTTAGGCCATCTACTGAATACACTTTGAACGTTAGATATATAATCTATGAATGTTTCGTTCGGTTTTGGTTTGATTTGTGAGTACTGGATCTGATATCCAGGAGCATCGAGTAGAAAATGCTGCATAATTCTGTCATGAATATATTGGTAGTTGTTTCTTAATTCTGTTGGTATAGACTCAATAACTTTTAAGGGCTCCCCTGAGAGATGTCTCATATAGATCATAGCCCAGTCTTCCAACGGAATTTCATGAAATTTGAGCTGGAACTCGATATTCTCGGTCCAGGCTGAGATTGAATCCCCTTGACTGAAGGGTTTGATGATCCCTTTATACTTAGAAAATTTATTTTGTTCTTCCTGACTCTTTTATTTCGTTGAAGCTATTTGAATATGTGAGTCTATTTCCATTTCTTTCATTCTCAACTTTGTTTGTGAGTCTGCTTCTATTTGCTTTTGCTTGGTGGCATCATCTAATTCTATTTGTTTTTGCCTGGTGGCATCATTTAACTCTATTTGTTTTTGCTTAGTTGTTTCCTCTAACTCTTTCATCTCTTTCCGATGCTGTCTTTCAAGTGTTCGTTCATCTCTCTCTAGTGCAGCTTTTCTTTCTGTTTCTTCCTTGTATTTCTGTTCTGCCCATTTTTCTGATTTCTCCCCACTATGGCCTAGTTCTTTGCCAGCTTGGATGCAATCACTTAATGTTGACATTGTATGGATTTATGTTCTTACACCACTGGTATATAAATAATTTTACAATTAATAAGTGTCACACATTCACAATCACTCACTGAAAAATAAGATGCGTTGTTAATTGTGATTATCAAAATAGTGAAAAAAATACTCATCTAATCAGATGAAAATACGGCCCCTCGGGATGTTACACCACTGTCTTGCACACACAGAATAGATAGGCTTGCTCGTACGATTGATGTACCTGTTTAGTAGGAGCAGCAACAATTAGTATATGGCATGTGTTACACAATACATGGTTGTAATCACTTTAAATATTACAGTTCTTACGATTCGGCAAATTACAAATGTGATGTGAATAATATGAATGATATAAATGATATGAATGGTATGATTGTATGAATGAATCGTCAAATGAATCGTGAGATGAATCGTCAAATGAATAGTCAATTGTCATCTTGTCTTCACTTTCTACTGTCTCTGACTGAGCTCTGCTGTATGATCTTAGTCTGAACTCTAATTTACTTCCCTTGTACTTAACGTATTTGACATTGTACAAGTTGTGGGTAAATTCGATGAATATTGACATAATGAATGTACTACATCAAATATTCAAAATAATCGTTAAACTGGTGATTTGGATACATATTTCAAGTTTACACACAATCACAGTTTAAGTTTTCAAATTTAGATCAAATGAAATATCAAATAGAATTTTGGTAGAATTTTACAATTTTATGTGGGAAAATGGTCTTATAAGTGCTTGAAGGTGGTTCAAGCCCCACCTTCTGACACCAAATCGGATCCTGCCTGTCAGCAACTCAGCTTTGACAGGCATACATGGATTCCTCTTTTGTACCACACGAAATAACAACTCGTACGTCGTACAAAAGGATACAAATATGATACAACTTTATTCGGAGCTAGTTTTACATTAGCTCTGCGAGCGGATAACCACATAGGTAATATTTATCGTGGTATATCATGATGATGTTACGTGAAGAATTATATCGATGGTAATATCTAGCAGAAGTTAGTCTAAGTCATAACTATTGCTACTGTCCTTTGTAAGCACAAAGTATTCACAGCGAATACATCAGTCCGTCTTCTACGCTATCGGGTCCCGGTCTGACGATTTTCGTGGTGTGTCCAGCCACGATCAGTAAATCCTTCGTGCGTCAGCGGGTTTTGAGTGCTCGAAGTTCCAGCACGCAGTTAGTGACTGGTCAACCGGTTATAGTTACCAGGTTGCATGGACACTTCTCGAGATGCGGGTTTCCCCCACTCTATTCTGGGTAACTCCAGCTCACGTCTTACGGTGTCCCCTTTTAGGACACGAGTGTGTCCAATTGGAGAACTATTCATAGTCCTCACTCGTGCTTCTGTCCCTTCTGTCCCTATTTCCGAGATAGCTATGTTCCCTCTATCCTGTCTAGGTCTCTTTCCATAGTTTTACTTCTATCTTATCTATTAGCTTACTTGCAGCTCTTTGACAGCTACTGACCACGTGCTAAAAGAGACCGGACCGAGTACGGACAGACGGTATTAGACCAGCGACTGAGACGCATGTGTTTGCAAGTGGACTGCCTGCATCAGACTGAAAGGAAAGTTATTCCGACTGCTGAGCTGTATGGTTGATAGTATAGTATACCAGCGGTGTAACTGTGAGGCAGGGCGTGCTTAGATTGAGCACGACGATGTAAACTATTTGAGAGCGATGGCGAGATTGCGTATAAGAGCAATCGTGTATACATAGTTAAATATGTGTATATAACTAGCCTATGTTATGTTACCAGTTCGGACTTGACTGTGTTAAGTCGGCAGACTATTTTGTGCAGCTAACGATCACTACTGTATCGGTAACGATTCGACAGCCATTGACTAAACGTTCCAGATCGGAACAGACCACGAGCTTGTCTCCGAGTTGAATGACTGTATGAGAGAGTAGCTTTACCTTGTCATTGTACCTGTATGAATGCAATTAACTTAAAGTAGATACATGACACCGGCCTTCTCCACCTGGTCTCACGGGCATCCGACCACCTCTCCATTGTCCATAGGTAATCACCTTTCGCTTAAAAAAACTCGACTTTTAAGCCATAGGTAATCTATCACCAAGAGGTGCATTCCCTGCCAGCATATCAGTATCAGCCTATTCCTCCACCCCCCCCCCCCCTTTTCCCGCTGTGTTCCCACGTGGCCAGGGCAAAATATCCATATAATTCTCACATTCTGTTACTTCTGGAGAGAGGACAGCCATTCCATACGAAACGTTCTTTTCTCCATCTTACTAAACATACTCATTGAGTCCGTAATAAATGCGTTGTGTTGCAATGGTCGCCTCTAACCTTCGGAATGACATTGTTACTGCTTCCACCTCCATTCTCATGCTGGAGGTCGTAGTCTCATATGTCAGACTCCTTTTTCAAGACTCGTCCATTAGCCTTCGCGATGAAATCCCAACTACTACGCCTGTTTCTAACCACTGATTCATCGGTGTAGATCACTATGTCATCTTGTGTCTTACGCTGGATCATTTGTTGCACGTCAATCTATGTGCGGCCTGCTGGCCATTCTCTGCACTCACGACTTAGAGTTACTGTTGCATTGTGCCAGTCTGTCACGTCTTCCGGAACTTCAATCCACTCTTTTTCACGACTGATGGTCTCTAGATCACCCATCTCGCTTATAGATATGTATGCCTGTGTCATTCAGGACCTCCACTCTTTTTCACGACTGATGGTCTCTAGATCACCTATCTCGCTTATAGATATGTATGTCTGTGTCATTCAGGACCTGCTTCGTCTTAGTCTATGACCCTTGACTATATCCATGGCTTCATGCAAGTGTGATCCGTATCTGTAGCAACTCTCAGGTATCATTTGGTTGAAGGACCCTATGCTTGTCCGCCATTGTTGGTAGTGCCAGGATATGATTATATATATATATATATATATATATATATATATATATATATATATATATATATATATATATAGAGAGAGAGAGAGAGAGAGAGAGAGAGAGAGAGAGAGAGAGAGAGAGAGAGAGAGAGAGAGAGAGAGAGAGAGAGAGAGAGAGAGAGAGAGACTAAATTATAGAATAAATTGTTTAATTAGCAAGAAAGCTATATAGACTAATGTTTGATTCGAACCAATGATAAACATAATTATCACCATCATCAAGCAGCGTAGGGTAGGCTATTCCCATCAAACGTGAGGGAAGGCACCCCCGTCCCTGCGTTTACCTACGGGATTCGTTTGGGAAGGTACAGAACACCTTTATACCCTCCCCCTCTAGGACTGGGTAGCGTAAAACTATGTGAGCAAGTTGTGGGTTGATCTTGAGAGCAGACGGTAGGTAGTTGTTCATGGTCTCAAGAGGATCACTATATAGAGACAACGGTTGCAGTCACAGACTATTGCAGTCATTGCCAAAAGGGAAAGCAATGGCAGACTACTCTCTTTACAGATGCCTAGTATGTAATGATTCAACTACGCACACAATTTTAAATAAATGGTCGATTCAAAATATTGTTCTCCCGTAGTGAATTTGAATAACGAAGATACACACAACAGATTGCACAATTTATCGCCTGGCATGTTTCACCATCCTATTGTCTGTGTATGTTATTCCAATGGTAGATTGGTATCCTATTAGACCAGTCACAAGCGTTGTTTTTCTCTGTAATTTGCTATTGTATACACTGAGCAATTAGGATTAGAATTATTTCGGGGACTTATTTATCGATAGTCGACCCAACAGTGAATCAATTCATTGCTCTTGTGTCTTGGTCTGTCGTTGAATCTTAGTGGTCTATCTCTTCTTTCAAATCTTGTGTCTTCCACTCTCGTTCTTAATGGAGTAGTCTCTTCTCCTGGTCACGGTTGTTTCTTGGTCGCTTTCGTTTTCACTTTCTGTTTCTTTCTCCTCTTCTGCCTGTGTCTTGCTGTTGGAGCCGTCTGTCTGGACTATTTCCTTCTTGGTCTTTTTGTTTTTTAACTGTTCCATGTGTGCTCTTTCTGGCTCCATGATTGCCAAGGCAGTTGGCGCACTTTTTGTTTATGTTGGGCTTCCTACGTTGGTATCGATCTTGTTGGCATAATGCCAATGACTATACGGGTGTGGGCCACAGGATCAACAGTTCTGCTTGGCTTCCTCGTCTCTGCTTTCCTCTTCTGGGCTGCGTAAATCGCGTGTCTCTGTGTGGCGTTTTTAGTGAGCGCGATCTTCCGGCCTCCCTGGCCAAGGTGTTAACGACATTGTCCGTAATCTCGTATATTCACGTGGGGAAAACAGCAGCTGCTAGAATCGGCAGCGGTTCGCGCTGCGCTGCTAACTTACGGAGGGTATGTGAGCCGGTTGTTCAGAAAGCATTGGCAAACTCCATCCATCCATCATGTGCCATGCCGGTAAGCGTGGGCGGTCATGTTCTGCGTCGTGGATAAGCTCCGTGTTCCTGTCTCGACCATGCCCCGTAGCCAAGCCATCCAGGTATTTACTTCTCGGTCTCCCCCTTGGTTTCTTCTCCTCGATCTTGCCAGTTGTCACCAAGTTCTCCAATTTTTTTCTTCTCATAACGTGACCAAAAAAATTTTGACTGTCTACGTCTAATTTCTCTAATCAGTTTATGGTTTTCATTTGTTTCTTGTAGGATTTGGTCATTGGTCTTTTTGTCTGTCCGTGGTATTCTTTGCATTCTCCTCAGAAACCACATTTCCACAGCCATCAGATGTTTTTCAACTTGTCTGCTCATTGTCCACGCTTCACATCCATGCAAAAGCACAGGTTCTATGTTGCACCTCAATAACTCTAGCTAAGAAACACAGGCTTTATCAACCCGTGGGTAGGTTTTGTTTCTTAAAAAGAAAAATGACCATAATAGTGGCTTTAATGTCTAATCTTTCTTATTTTCAAATGTAATGTGATTTGTAACATACAGAAGATGCATACTAGAACGTATGTTTGTCGCCATTATCTTTGACGGAGGAAATTTCATCTCACCACTGATAAATCTGGGTATAAAATACGCTGTGTTTCGAGTCCGGTTACTTCCGAGGTGAGACGGGCGCAGTAGCCAGTCCGCCCCTCCTTCATAGCCCGCTCTGTGACGAAGGTGTTACAGACGCAATTCGTAATCCCGCATACCGCGTTCGAAACATGGCTGCGGGCGGTTTGGAAGAAGACTGCCTTGTGTTGGTTTTCACACAATGGTATAAGTGTTACATCCTTTACAGGACATCGCAATCAACCCCAGCATTACGTTTGCTGTGTGTGATTTCTTGGCGAGTATGCCTTCAGTGGTTTTTCAGTGCTTTCTGAGCGACTGCTTACCACTTTATGAAAACCATCGCAGTGTGGTGTGCATCCAAATCGAACGCGGCTGAGTATGTGGAATTGTGAACTGCGTGACACCTTCTCCGCAGAGCCGGCTATAGTACACTACTAATCCCTATTTTACCGTTCGTTCACATGGGCGTCACTCCATCCCACCAGCGGGTGTTCTCTCACTCGTGGCTAAGCCAATCCCTGAGCTTCTGAGATTATTGACCTTTAATCCATTGACCCGCCTGAACCACACACCCGGTTCATTCCACCAACTGATAGTTATCAAACGCGTTGAGTGCTTAAGACGTATTTACCAATCATAATCTTTTTTTTTGATTCATCCATTGCCTCCGATAAAAGAGATTAGAGAGACAACGTTACGCCGATATAGTCTAGGCACATGCATAACATCAGATGGAAGATGCATCACTGAGATAAAGAACAGAATAGGACAATCAAAACTGCATTCTATTAAATGAAGAACGTTTTGTGCAATAAGTCATTGTCCTTGAAAGTTAGAAAGAGAGTTCTTGCATGTTAAATAGAATCAGTTTTAACATACGGCTGCGAATCCTGGAATATTAATAAATACAAGAGATAGTCAATAAGCAAGTCACACAGTTCTATAGGATGGCAGGTAAATGTAGTTGGTATTTTATACAAGTGTCATTAGGTAACAGCAACATTGAACTTTATATTCTCGTTCGTCAGGTGGCGCTAGGTGTCTCATGAGCATGCGCGACACATAAACAAAATGGCGACTGTACTTACGGAGTGTACAACCAAAGAGCAACGTGCTGTTGTGCGTTTTTTGTGGGCAAAAGGACTGCCTGCAAAGGACATTCATAAGGAACTGCTTCCTGTTTATGCTGACAAATGTTTGCCCGTCAAGCGGTGCATAGCCGGGTAGAAAACTTTTCTCAAGGACGCTCTAAAATTGTTGATGAAATCCGATCTGGTCGTCCTGTTGAGATTGCAACAGAAGCATGCGTGCAGCGGGTGGAGGAGATGATTAGAGTGATAGGCAAGTAACGATAGACTCTGTAGCATCTACAATAGGGTGCTCACATGGTTCATGATACAGCATAATGCATGATCGATTGAAATTTAAGAAAGTCTGCTCATGGTGGGTACCCAGACAATTGAAGGAGGAACACAAAACGAACCGATTTGGCCTGTCCTTGCATCATCTCTGTCGATACGAAGATGAAGGAAAAGACATACTGAACAGGATTGTTACTGGGGACGAAGTATGGGTGCATCACTACCAGCCCGAATCAAAGCGTGCTTCAATGCAATGAAAACATCCTTCTTCGCCTTGTGTCCAAAAATTCAAGGTTACGCCATCATCAGGGAAGGTTACGCTGACAGTGTTCTGGGATTGTCAAGGGGTGCTTTTAATCAAATTTAAGAAGAAAGGTGACACTGTGAATTCTGAATCATACTGTGAAGTTATATCGATGCTTCATGAATCAATTCGAAGAAAACTTCCAGGACTGCTGACTAGAGGAGTGTTGCTTCTTCTTGACAATGTCAGACCTGATACGGCTCGATTAACTCAGGAGAACATTAACCAACTAAGGTGAAAAGTTCTGGAACATCCACCTTACAGCCCAGTCTTAGTCCCTAGCGATTTACACCTTGTTGGTCCACTGAAATCCCACCTTGGCGGGAGACATTTTGCGAATGACGCTGAAGTTGAATGTAAAGTGAAAACTTCTGGTTTAGAAAATAGAGCACACAGTTCTATGCAGCCTAGTTTGGTAGGAATGATGAAAACGATGTGATCAGTGCATTAATGTTAGTGTAAATTATGTTGAGAAATAAAGGGACAATGTATGTAGGAAAATAAACTTTTTTCAGGTTGTTATCAAATTTTAGTTATTTTTCTACAGCCATTAGTGACTTACTTATTGACTTCCCCTCGTCGGTGAAAGAATCTCTAGTAGCCTTGGAGACGTGGTCTTATAAAAGAATGTTGAAAATTATTTGGACGGCCAAACTGAGCAATCTGGATATTTTGTGTGAAGCTAAGTCGTAAAGAAAACGTATCAAAAAAAGAATGAGGTAGTCATGGTTTTTTTTTTTTTTTTGGGTTATGTTATGAGAAGATAAACACTGGAACGTGTGGTGGCAACCGGAAAGATCTGCAGAAAGAGAGATAGAAAAAGACAGCTGGATAAGATTCTTCACTGTCTTGTGTCATGTCACGGAAGAGAGTCAACACACGGATTGATCCATGACGTAAGAGATCATAATTTGTGGAGATGCATGATCGCACACTGGATGATGATGATGATGATGATGATGATGACATCATCATTCCCTTAGAAGTATCAGGGCCAGGCACCTTACCGCTGGAAAGTTGCTGGATGGCTTTGTTTACTTCCACTATGGTCGGCAGGTCACCAAGAGTATCATTAGTGGGGACTTGGGGAAGGCAGTTGATGGTATCATCAGCGAAGGTGTAGGTTGCATTTAAGATGTTGCTGAAATGCTCTGCCCAGCGTTGAAGGGTGTCTTTCTTATCTGT
Source organism: Cepaea nemoralis (assembly GCA_014155875.1). NCBI lineage: Eukaryota > Metazoa > Mollusca > Gastropoda > Stylommatophora > Helicidae > Cepaea > Cepaea nemoralis. Next base: position 200,748 of record JACEFZ010022656.1, on the reverse strand, counting down.
GACCAATGTTCCCCCATCTGCACTAAGGAGGGGAACTATGCCTGATGATGTGGGATCATAGACCGCTCTCAGTGAGTCGTGGACTTTTTGTTATATCATGTCTGTCAGCAAGGCCTTGAATCTCATCAGCTTTGTTGCTCAGAAGGAGTCCCGCATGTGCCGAAGTTTCTGCTGAACTACTCTCCGGATGTTGTTGAAGGAATCTTTTTATTTTTTTAAATTTTGATTTCGGGTCATTCACAAATGCCTTGTGGAGAAGATCTTTCTCAGCCAGCAATTGATTGATGTCTTCGGAATTTTCATCAAACCTGTCTTTATGCTTACGGGGGCTGGACACAGGATTTCTATAGCAGTGGTGTAAATTATGTCCTTTAAGGCTCTCCACTCTGTTTCCGCATCCTGAATAGCTCCAGCATTTGGCTTGAGATGGTCTTCCAGCATATTTTCAAACGACAGCTGCAGTTTTACTGTTTCGGCGGGTGACATGTAGTTTTTTGTTTTTTTTTCGATGTAGTCACCATTGCGTTCAATGCAAGTTCTCCATCGCCGATAAAGTGCTTGGATGTCTGTAAACAAATTATGTCGGACGTGTGTTTACCTGCTCATGCACCACCTGCATTAACTCTTCATCTGACAGAAAAGATTTGAAACTTCCTACTCCACGCATACACTTCCTGGACTAACAGGCATGCATCACCATACTGGACCTTCATTCGCCGGTGCATTTATATAGGTCTTACCCCTTCACCGATCACAAACGGATAACATAAAGCTGCTCCGCTCTGGCGCATGTCAAAAGTGGGGCATGTCAAAACTGTCGTTATGACGTCGCCATGTTTGTCTGTACCTTGACGTCAAGTGCTTAACCCTCTTGACACCCTTAACAACAAGATTGACAGGTTACAAGACAATAGCATGGCTACAGTAATTTCTATCACATTTTTAAGATTTTCATTTGAATCCCCCTCGAAGCATCTTCTCTCTTGGTATCGTTGACATTGTTATATCTCTACCCTGTATTCACTGGCCTTAAACTCAAGCGTAGTCCATACACGTGCTTCTACTTCTAGAAGTTGTCACTACTCGGGAGTGCACAGGACTGCATTTTTTTGTGTGGATTAGTTGTCCCTATTACCAGAGTCCCTCACTATCGGGGCTCCGCGGACAGAGTCCCTCACCATCACGGCTCTGCAGACAGAGTCCCTCACCATCACGGCTCTGCGGACAGAGTCCCTCACCATTACGGCTCCGCGGACAGCTCTGCGTTCGATTTCTCTCTGTGTTCGAGTTCGATTTGAGGATCGGCCCTTCTAAAAGCAATAGCAATTTAGGGAACTAACATTGTCTAGTCAATCACAAATAGCCAATACATGCTGGGGTTGTAGCAATGTCCTGTAAAGGACGTGCAAGTCATTTTTCATGTCAAGCTTAGAATAAAGTTGATGATTCAACTCAACCTGTGTAAACTTTAGAATAAGGCTGATGTTGCAACTCAACCTGTTTGAAGCTTAGAATCAGGCTAATGTTGCAACTCAACCTGTGTGAAGTTTAGAATCAGGCTGATGATGCAACTCAACCTGTGTGAAGTGTAGAATCAGGCTGATGATGCATCTCAATCTGTGTCATGTTTAGAATCAGGCTGACGATGCAACTCAACCTGTGTGAAGTTTAGAATCAGGTTGATGATGTAACTCAACCTGTGTCACGTTTAGAATCAGAATGATGATGCAACTCAACCTGTGTCAAGTTTTACACCTGTAATAATGGTTCACCTGTTCATTTTATTGAATCTATGTTATGATTAACTTATCGAAAATACTTCGAATAAGAAATTAGGAGCGACAGCAGGAAACCTAGATAACATCAATGTCAAAAGGTAGAATAAATAACGAACTGGATTATGGAGTTTTCTATGAACATATATTAGAAACAACAATCTGCCATAAAGATTGATAATGAAATAAGGCAATATCAGCCTATTAAGAGAGGTGTGCCAAAGGGGTCTGTGATGTCTCCATATCGTTGTCCCCATACAGTGAAAATATTATGAGAAATTTCGAAGATATGATAGGAAGGAATCACCATTGGATGACATAAAAGCAATAGCATTAGAAATGCGGATGATACAGTATTGATTGCAAGCAATGAGCAGGATCTGCAACATTTAATAGATGCTGTAGTTGTACACAGTGAAATATTATGGTTAGAATTAAAATGTAAGAAGGCAGAGACTATGGTCGTCTCTAATAAGAAAGAAATATCACAATGTAATATACGGGTAAATGGGAATATTGCTTGTACCTTTTCCTTCCACACATCCATGCTGTTCACCAATTTCCATTTGTATTTTCTTTCTTGTTCTTTTCATTATAATTCCTAGTGGAAGCTTAGTGATATGGCAAGAGGTTAATTGTACGAAAATCTTCAGTTGCTCCTAGTCTGTTTGGTATAGCTATAAATGCAGATTTCAACATATTATTTGATAGTTATCCACTGTTGTAAATATCATTCAACATTTTAGTTAATATTTCAACTCCAAATTCTCCCTGTACTTCTAATTCTTCTATTGTGATTCTGTCTTGTCCGGCAGTTTTTCTTTTCTTTATATGTTTGATACCGTTAGCTACTTTTCTTTTAGAATAGGAGGACCTTCTAAGTTACTGTCTTCTAATAATTCTTCCCTTTCTCCATCATATAATTCCCTTACATGCTCATTCCATCTCTTCATTATAGCATCTTCATCCAATAACATCGTTCCTGTTTTTCTTTGATTTAAAACACTCCGTGTTTACTCTTATTTATCTTCCCGAGAGCTCACGGATTTGCCTGTACATTTTATTTTGTATCTTTAATAGAACTTAATTCAATTTGCGTTTAACCAATTTTCATTTGGTTGTGACTGGTTGGAATTCCGGTCGGTAACTAAAGCTTCCAATTTGAATGTTGTCTAATGAGTATGAACATCACAGAATGGTATAGATAAACTAATAACCTCAACCGAAAAGAATAGTAAAAATCACAACTTATATCTTAACATAGCAAAACCAAAGATAATGCATGCAAATAAACCTAATATGAAGAAAGAAATATGCGTTAATGAGGAAAAATTTGGAGATAGTGTAAAATTGGGAATATCTTGGGTCATTAAATACCAACAATGGTGACACCATGAAATAAATTAAAAGACGAAATCTATTGCTCTTCAAAAACTAAAAAAATATACTGAATAAATTGTGGCGTGGGACAGATAGATCTACAAATTTTAGATTTTTAAGAGCATGGATCTTTCCCGTTGCAACATACGTCTGTGAGACCTGGACACTTACTAAAAAAGCTGAATAGCGCATACATGCCTTTGAATATAAATGTTATAGACGGTGTCATGGCCTGAATGACAGCCAGATAGAGTTAAAAGAGTAAGCAAGTGCACCAGAACAGAGAATTAGACGAAGCAAGGAAATAAGCACAAAAGAGCACTGGGACGAAACAATAGACGTCACAAGTGCGTGTACATTAACAACCAAACGGTTGTCGGGTCAATTAGTGATTAGCCAGCCACGACAGAAGACATGATTTAGGCTCCTGCCTTCGTGAACACAAGACACAAGTTTATGGTTGTTACCAGCTCACGGTTTGAAAGATCTGAGTGAAGGTTCGTGGAGTGACTGCGCCAGAGCGTATATGATGCTTCGTAACAGGTAAAACCCAAACGGTTCAATATTAGAGCACGCGAGGAGGTTAGGGCCATGTTGCTTACACCTAGACACATCGACACTACCCACACAGGCGAGTTCACGCTCCGTTACCCAATAGTCCACCCAATTGTGTAGGTTTGATTTGTAAGATCAAGGCGTGAATGAGAGTAGCATGTGACGGACTGAAGCCTAGATCATCCTCTGCATTCTTTAACGTTTCATGATGCTTACCGACAATAAAGACGTTGTCGTTCTCCTCATATAGTGTGCTAGACTTGTTGATGGACTAACGTGAGTTGTGCTGTCATGTTTGAGTAGATAGTCAGCAGCCAAACCCAAGACACAACAGCCCCTAACATCTAGAATCGTGACAGACGGGTTCTAAGAATATCTTGGATACAGAACAGAAAAATGCATCCATACAACAAGAACTGAATATTGAAGAAGGTTGGCTACTAAAGACGATAAAACAAAGAAAATTGAAATATTTTGGTCACTTGAAACGTCATGACAGTTTGGAGAGAACAATCATAGAGAGGTATATGTCCACGAAGAGAGGAAGAGGACGGCCAAAGAGAAAATGGGTGCAGGATGTGGCAGTTGATCTCCAGATGGGTGTATCGGACGCGGGACATCTTGCTTATGACCGAGAAGTTTTGCGGAAGGTTGTTAAGGGAGCGAGGTACTGTAAAGGACATGCTACTGAATGAATGAATGAATGAATGAATGAATGAGTGCGTCGTGTAATCCTTACTATTAACTTCTGCTTCTATGAGCCCCAAACCATACATGTATGTTTATTTATGTACAGTCCTAAGTCTGTATCAACACAATCCCCATATCAGTTATCTCCCAGACTTCGTTCCCAGTTCATACGTCTTAAGTCTGTATCAGCACAATCCCCATATCAGTTATGTCCCAGATTTCGTTCCCAGTTCATACGTCTTAAGTCTGTATCAACACAATCCCCATATCACTTATCTCCCAAACTTCGTTCCCAGTTCATACGTCTTAAGTCTGTATCAGCACAATCCCATATCAGTTATCTCCCAGACTTCGTTCCCAGTTCATACGTCTTAAGTCTGTATCAGCACAATCCCCATATCAGTTATCTCTCAGACTTCGTTCCCAGTTCATACGTCTTAAGTCTGTATCAACACAATCCCCATATCAGTTATTTCCAGACTTCGTTCCCAGTTCAAACGTCTTAAGTCTGTATCAGCACAATCCCCATATCAGTTATCTCCCAGACTTCGTTCCCAGTTCATACGTCTTAAGTCTGTATCAACACAATCCCCATATCAGTTATTTCCAGACTTCGTTCCCAGTTCAAACGTCTTTAGTCTGTATCAACACAATCCCCATATAAGTTATTTCCCAGCCTTCGTTCCCATTTCATACGTCTTAAGTCTGTATCAACACAATCCCCTATCAGTTATCTCCCAGACTTCGTTCCCAGTCCATACGAGTCTTAACCTCTCCAAATCTTTTTTCTTCTACATTGCTTGCTTTCACTTGACGTCACTTTTGTTTAGAAAATTTAGCTGTGTTTATGAGTGAACCCCTGCTGTTCACGCGATAAAATGAATCTATGCACGTGCATCTGCGCGCGAGCTTCACGTGTGACCTATGAGTGAGATACCGTTGCCCGACCCGGGGCTAACTATCATTAGCGATAGCACCTTGCGTATTCTAACTCAGAATGCTCTCAGATGTTGCCTACATTGCGGGTCACTTAATGAGGTTTTGGGTACTAATTGGCCAAAACCGCCAAACAGGTTGTCGTGTCGTGGAATGAGAAAATCGGTATTATATTGTAAACAACACACATCATCATCATCTTGTACCATGCCAATAAGCGTGGGCGGTCATGGTTCGTCAACTAACACGACCTGCCAGCCTTGGATCAGCTCGGTGTTCTTGTCTCGGTTGTGCCATCTGGCCCGGGTATCCAGATATATATCCACACATCCATCCATCTTGCCAGCTATCACTAAGTTTTTCAGTCTGGTTCTTCTCAAAATGTGCCTAACAAATATTTACTGTCTACTTCTAATTGTCCTAATTACACACACACACACACACACACACACACACACACACACACACACACACAGTAATGAGTCCGACGTTCTGAAAAGGACCTGCTATGTGAGATACACATACACACACACACACACACACACACACACACACACACACACACTACATATACAATAATAGGTAGTTAAAGATCCCAGGAAATAAACAACTGTAGAAAACACGGATAAAGGTTAGTCAATTATTTATTTTTCTCATACTGCTTTCAAAAAGGGGAAATTATTAGAGAAATATCGCATGTGCGCTTGCAATATAACACGAACAATTTTTGTTGTTTGTAGCTTGTCTTGGACTCAGGTTGGGATCTTCTTTCTGGACTGAGGAACACCTTTTTCACACTGTTTGTTATTCTTTTATGTAGTGTTGTTACTTTCTTCTGGAGTAAACTAGGCAGGCTGCTTTTGAAGTATAATGTAACAAACAAATCTGTGGTCTGTCAAAACGGCTAGCTGTCAGTAACAGTAAATATTCTGTTAACCGACTCGCAATCCTCCTCACTTTCTGAACCCAACGAACCAATTCTAGGAAGGGACACTTCTCACTGGACCACCTAACCACAATCGTTATTTCAATAGTTTATTTCATCTCTACTGTTTCTCTTACAGGTTCAACCACTTCACGCATATAAAATACATCAGTTACTAACATAGTAACTCTAGAAATAATGCAGGCTAAAACATCAACAACTTATGAAATAACTAATTTAAGAATGCAAGGTCTCGACCAGCTGGCCGTGTTATACAGGGTGTATTTTTAATGACTGTGCAGCATTTGAAAATATTGCCAGTCCAAGTTTTGTATTTACTAATTATGTTGCAGACTTCACAGAGGGTGAATACAAAACTTGGACCAGCAATATTTTCAAACACTGCACGGCCATTAACAATACACCCTATATCAACCTGGACCTCATACACGTTTCCCTGACTTCGGAATCTCAGCGTCTGACTAGCGCTCCGAAGGTTTTGGGTTCGATTCTAGGCTACGTTTTTTTATGTTTACGGGTGGAATTTTCTCGGAGATTCCTGGTGCGTCCCTTACTGGAACTGCGGAGTCCGTGCTTTGTACGACGCTTTCGGCATGCCATCTGTGGAAAGAGACATAGCTGTATCGGATAAATCCGGTGCAATAAAGTCGATTCTCATCTCATCTCATCATGTTCCTCTTGTACCTTGCGGTGTCGAGGTGAAGTATAAACAGCGGGAGAGTGCCCGCTTATGGTCTTCATGTATCGATATTCCCATGGACTCTGTTATTCCTTCCCTCCAACGTTTAAGTGGTCGGCCGCTTCCTCTGTTTCCATCTCGTCTGTACATCATTGATTGTTGTGGTATGCTGTTGACTGGTAACCTACTTGCATGGCCAAACCATTTGACTTGCTGCTTTCTAATAAAATCTAGTGCTGCTATAATTTCCCCCCCCCCCCCCCCCCCCCGTTTTTTAGTCCTTATTTATTCATTTCTGATCTTATCTCTTCTTGATACGTTGAGTATTCTTCTCCGGAATCGTATTTCTGTTGTTGTGATTTTTCTTTTCTCTTTTTCTGTCATTGTCCAGGTTTGGCATTGGTAGCATAGAGTTGGTAGGAAGATTGTGTTGTAAAGTGCTTTCTTAGTAGTTATTGATACATGTTTGTTCTTTAGTATTGGTGCCATTTGTCCAATGAGTTGGTTTGTCTTATTGCATCTATTTTCAATCTCGTCTTCTGATCTGTCATTTGATGATATTATTCTTCCTGGGTACTTGAATTCGATTCTTTTGCCTTTTAAATTCTTTTCATTTTCACCTTAACTTCTGATCCCTGATTAAAGGCTAAATGAGGATGCCAGTTCAGCTAGTCAACCATTCCTCATCACGCCTCACCTGTTACCTGGGATTTCTGTCTGCTCGGGTGTAGGGGCAATCAAACGTGAACTAACTGGGTCACTGTACTGCTAGGATCTACCTTCCGTACCACAATTTCAGTTAACCTGTTTACCTGGTCTCTTAGAAACGTTTTAGCTAAACTGTTTACCTGATCTTTTCACTGATTAAGTGCCGAAGGATAATATATTGCCACATGTGACCTTACATTTGGACAGAAGGACAATATATCGCCACACTAGTGTCATCGTATTATTTGTTTTGTTTCGTGGCATCTTCCGTAAGTTCTTTGTTCAGTGAATGGAAATTAACATTATAATAAGTGCGAGGAAATGCAACCTAAAGACTAAATAGACCTGGTAGGGCAGACCAGGCCCTAAGCCTTGGTTGGCAACTGGTCTAGGATCGAAGCTCCAACATGCGGGCAGTTAGAGCATTGCTTTGCTGATCCGGCAGCTTCTGACGCTTGTCTTGTTTCAGAAGTATTGGTGTTACCTTTCATCTGGAGTAAACTAGACAGGTCGAGAGAGGGGTCATGCTTCATGGGCAACACAAGGTCTCTAAATTCAGCCCAGGCTTTGTGTTATGGAGCGGTATAACTCCATGTTACAAACTGTCGTCTGTCAAGAAGGTAAGGTGCCAGTCAATTGTTCATTCGATTATGTACTACGCTTGGTCCAACCCTACTTTTTGTTTGGCACTGAATCATTTAACTCATCATTATCATGTGGCATGCCGATAAGCGTGGGCCGTCATGTTTCGCAAATTCACACGATCACCAGAGTCGTGGATTAGCTCTATGTTTTGGTCTCGATTGCCTTATGGCCAAGACATCTAGATATCTAATTCTTTGTCTTCACCTTGTTCTTTTCCCCTCCATCTTGCCAGTTGTCACCAAGTTTTCCAGTGTATTTCTTCTCATAACATGCCCAGAAAATCTTGACAGCCTACTTTTAATTTCTCTAATCTAGTTTAGGTTTCATTTGTTTCTTGTAATACTTGTTCATTGGTTTTTCTGTTTGTTGATAGTATTCTTTGCGTTTTCCTCAGAAACCACATCTCCACACTCATTAGATGTTTTTCCATTTGTCTGCTCATTGTCCACGTTTATGTACCCAAGTCAAGGACGAGAAGTCAACATGTTAATCCAACCGCACGTTTATATTTATAAGACGTGTCATATTTTTCCACATTTCATATTTATTTCACATTTCATAATTATACCATATTTCATATCTATACCATATTTCATATTTATACCACATGCCATATTTATACCACATTTCATATTTATGTAACATTACAAGATTTCATTGGCTTTCATGTCGTCTAGGCCATGAAATCTCTCGAGGTGAGGTACCTCTTCTTCTTCTTCTTCTTCTTCTTCTTCTTCTTCTTCTTCTTCTTCTTCTTCTTCTTCTTCTTCTTCTTCTTCTTCTTCTTCTTCTTCTTCTTCTTCTTCTTCTTCTTCTTCTTCTTCTTCTTCTTCTTCTTCTTCGTCTTCTTCTTCTTCTTCTTTATTATTATTATTATTATTATTATTATTATTATTATTATTATTATTATTATTATTATTCTGCCCCTGCTGCTGCTGCTGCTGCTGCTGCTGCTGCTGCTGCTGCTGCTGCTGCTGCTACTGACGTCAATGTTTTCTATCCCTCTATTCCAGCATTGGTCACAAACATAACGGTGCGCAGCATCCATTTTAGAACGTAACTTTCCCTTTTCTAATCCCGTGCCACTAAGAGCAACTTCTTCCTACCATGGAGTGAGATTGTTGTAGAGACATTATCCCCACCCGGAATGGAAGTACCAACCCGGCGGGAACTGTGCAGCATAGCTCTCTTTGCCCTCTCCAAGCGGAGAAACCAATGGGGCGGTCACGTGTGTAAAGTTATATTAAGTTCTGACTATAGTCTGTTTACGTTTGTCTCCCCAATATAAAATTCCATATCTCAGTATCCAACTGAGGGAAAATGATGAGATTTAGCATATAACCTTATCATTATGTCCACCCAACAAAAATAATTTTTTTCTGGAGATTGTACAGCAGATTTCAAAGTTTGCTTACATGCGGCATATAATTTACGTGTCAGAGAAGAAGTTCACATTATTAAATGTAATACGTCTTAACACGGAAACATTAGCGTTCAATAGTTAATGTTCTCGTGGGACATGGAATTGGCCTTATGACAAGAGCCTCGCGTAGTGGAACGGGGCATTACTGTAAAACAAGTTTGTTAGCAATAAATCACCAGTTTCTAACCAAAACATCAAAGAAATATCACCGTTGTCCATGATTTAAGTTGCTTTTGGATCTATCAAAGCTATATTCCTTGGGCGGGGGTAAATAAAAGACGACAGGGGAAATTTCATAACGACGCAACAGACAGTTTTCAAAGTATATGATCGTGAATGAAGGCATTCATTTCTGGACAGACTATAGGATATGATACACAACGGCACACAATAACTGGCTAGGATTAATGGTATGTTGTAAATATTTCCTCCACAGGTTATATACAAGCTTGTTGTAAATATTTCCTCCACGGGTTATAAATTTGTTATAAATATTTCCTCTACAGCAGTGGTTCTCAACCTTTATTGGCCCGTGCCCCCCTTCACCATATTTTCAGAACGTCATCTCCCCCCCCCCCCATCCTATCAAAAATTTGGCCCGTGCCCCCCTTCACCGTATTTTCAGAACGTCATCCCCCCTTTCATATTTCCTATCTAAAAATCACCCACCCTTACACAATAAACGTAAAAATTGTAGGTAAATTTAATAGCATATACTAAAACATGTCTAGACATCCACATAAAACATGATTTACTTTATAAAATGAATTTTAGAAGTAGGAGACATACACAACTGTAAAGTATGAAGGGAAAAACAATATCAAGTAATCGGTTTTTGTATTAACGCGATCTTGAAATGGTCTTCATACCCCCACAGGTTATAGGTATGTTGTAAATATCTCCTCCACAGGTTATAGGCTTGTTGTAAATATTTCCTCCACAGGTTATAGGCTTGTTGTAAATATTTCCTTCACATGTTATAGGTATGTTGCAAATATTTCCTTCACATGTTATAGGTATTTTGTAAATATTTCCTCCACGGGTTATGGGTATGTCATTGATAACACACTCTAGCTCAATGTCCATGAGGATTTTTCGATAAATCTCCTCCACAGGTTATAGGCTTGTTGTAAATATTTCCTCCACAAGTTATAGGCTTGTTGTAAATATTTCCTTCACATGTTATAGGTATGTTGCAAATATTTCCTCCACATGTTATAGGTATTTTGTAAATATTTCCTCCACGGGTTATGGGTATGTCATTGATAACACACTCTAGCTCAATGTCCATGGAGATTTTTCGATAAAAACAACATGGCGGCAATGACATGTACTGTTACATAGCGACCCGCCGACATAGAGTTGACGATACAGGCGAACGACCGGAAAAGAAGCTGGCTTCTCACGACCTAAGGGGCTAGAATATGTGTGAGGGCACGAAGCACAGGATGCATGATGTTCTCCTCTCCGAAGGAGAGATAGCTTGAGAGCAGGCACAATGCGCCTAAGTGGGATAAGTGGAAAAACGATTCCAACGTCTTGAAACAGAGTACAAATACACGGCAGGAGAAACACACCAGGAGTCATGACCCGGTGGACCCTCACCAGAGATGGTAAAGACAGTAAAGGGCAGAAACATTCGAGTAAGTGGAATCCCATTTGACGATCAGAATTGTTGTCTTCGCTCAGGGACGGAGTTTTTATCACAGTAAAATAATTTACTGTCAGCTAGCCAAGCAGACGTTACAACCACCCTGCACTTCGCAACATGACTATAACAAAGCTGGAGTACGTGGTAAAATATTATATCAAACACGTGTGGCGATTATTCATAACGTCTACGCCTGGATTGTGCTTGTTTGGTTCGGTTCACAGTGTGGGCTGTTTAGTCTGTTACAAATTAAGAATTGATTTTATACTTAGCTTTCACTTTAGTGTAATGGTCACAACGTTACGTCGATAATGGTATGAGCGAAGTCAGCTTCGATGTCAGCCTCCGTTGTTGGCTATGAGATGAAAGCCTGGCCATCTATCCCTCCGTCCACACAGGCCTGTCACATGTGATGGTTCTAGAACGTCACATATCCACACCAGCTGCCTGCTTCACAACTAGATTGTATGATACACTTGCCTATGATCCGTGGGGAGCCGATCGGACGTCTCACGTTCATAGACCAGAGTGTAAAAATTATAAAATGACACAAAGTAGTGCAGCTTTAGATAATAGAATTACGACACATACAGGACGTTGCGGCGATTAGCCTTCATCAGCAAACAAACACATTCACAAAACACAACAAATACTCACGGAGATCTCCTGTGACTACATTAAAACGTGACGATAGGACGAGAAGAACAAAAAGATGAAAAAAATGAAAATGACAAATTGAAAAATGAAATGGTTATACACAGCTCGGAATTTGAGGTAAGTATGAACATTTTTTCAAATGTTCATTTTCTCTTCATTGCTTTCATTGTGTTCATCTTTTTAGACCTCGTGTTTTTCGCCCTTAATCGAGACGGCTATGTATCTGATCTCACTACCCACGAATCAAGTGACCGTGTGACATCATCATATTTTATTAAGAACAATTGCTGTTTAACGCGTTAATTTAGTTGAATGCCCTTTACACTACATAGCAATCAACCCCAGCATTTTTAGCTGCCTGCGAATTTGTGGGCAATTTTAAGTTCAGTACTTTGAAATTGATTTCTGAACGACCGACGTCCATACCATCTACATCAACGCAAAGCGGTCTGCTTCTAAATCGTCTACAGCAGATTTCGAACCCACGACTCGGTGTGTCGGATGTCGGGAAATTGTGAAGGCCATTCACAGCATCTTGACCACATCGCCGGCATCAAATGTTGTATAAATATCACAAGCCATATATATACATGGTCAACCAGAGAGACGAATGGAGACGGCTTGTATCTGCAGCAAAGAACCTCAATGGCACGGAATGCTGAAGAATATATATATATATATATATATATATATATATATATATATATATATATATATATATATATATATATATACAGAGAGAGAGAGAGAGAGAGAGAGAGAGAGAGAGAGAGAGAGAGAGAGAGAGAGAGAGGGAGAGATGGAGAGAGAGAGAGAGAGAGAGAGAGAGAGAGAGAGAGAGAGAGAGAGAGAGAGAGATTTTCTCCGCCTACTCCTTCATGGTCAGGCTAAAGACTTATGAGAAGCCCATTGTATGTCATAATCAAGCAAAAAAATAACTAATTAAATAAATAAATAAAATACAGAGGTTCCACGGAAGCTGACAGGGGAAACAAATGTGGATATCACAGGACAAGCTAAACACCAACCTTAAAATAATGTACAAGTTTGTTAGTACGAATAATTTCGTTTTTCTCGCTTCGAGGCGAAGGAGTTACGGACGCAATTCGTAATCTCACATACCCGCTTTTGAAACACAACTGCAAGCGATTTGGCAGCAAACCGTCTTGCGTTGGTTTTTTTACGAAATGGTATGGATGCCGATCTTTCAGAAAGCAATGGGAAACTATTGAACGTAAATTTGCTAAGAGATCACAACAGCAAAACATGCTGGTGTTGACTGCAACGCCCTGTAATGGATATGTAACTAATTTTATTTTTTTAATACAAGGGAAATAATTGCATGTAGGGTAAAGTCATATTATGGCTTAAGCGATCAAGGGGAAGAATTATAGATTTCACTATATTTGTACTGACAGCTATTTTGCAAGAGAAGTGTATATTTATTCCTGTAACAATTTTATTCATATCCTGGAAAGTACAATTTGAATGTTACCATCATAAAAGCTATATACAGTTGTGAATATTATTTGAAAATTTAGCACCAAATTATTGTTTAATAAATATTCTTAAGTAAATTATTTATTTCTTTATCTGCAAGGCCGCGTCTGTCTAAACAGATATTACGTTTACTCTGGTTTCTCTTCACAACGTATCCATCCTGTTCGCGTGCCTAGTCACTTTCTCCTCCTTTTTGATGCCATCATTATGCAGATAGATATGTTGTAAACCCAGCTTTATTTCTCATCACAATCTCCCAAAAATTCAGCGCGGTATGTAAAGACATGGATGGAGAGAGAGAGAGACGCAGAGAGATGGGGATAGGCAGATAGAAGAAAGAGAGGGACAAAGAGGTAGACAAAGGGGAGAAACCGGATAAAGAGAGGGCTGGACATAAACATAGAGAAACAGTTTAATAAAAAAAGAGAGAAATAAGGGACATATAAATAGACAAGAGCATGGAACAGAAAAATAGAGAGACAGATGGGAAAGACACAGAGAGAAACAGAGAGAGATAGATAGACATAGAAACAGACAAGAAACAGATGGACTTAGAAACAGAAAGATAGAGTGACAGTGAGTCCAGGGAACGGAGGAGGGTTGGCAAGCAAAGACCTATCACAGCCAGGGCTAAAGAGAATAATTTTGAAATATTGTTACATAGTTATTTGGGACCCTCCACATAGCTTGTTACAATTTCTGCTATCTCACCGGTGCTCTTTAATGTGTATACGAGCAAGATTGCATACCTAGAAGCACCAGGGGTTGGAAGGATTCTAACATTTGCAGATGATATTCTTGCATATAGGCAGGGGAGAAATAGGGATCAAACAGCCCAGGAGTTACAGGTGACAGTGGACAAAGTGATTGACTGGTGCACTGAAATGAGGGCTGTCATCAACCCGGAAAAGGCGGCGGTGTTGTGGTGCTCTCTGGACAATATGATTGTGAGAGATGATACCCCAAGCCTCACGATAGATGGTAGAAGCGTCAACAGAGAGAACAAACTGAAGTATCTGGGAATCACATTTGACAGGAGTCTGTCCTTCAAGGACCATGTGGAGACGGTTGTGACAAGATCGCAAAAGGGACTCAATGCACTTAAAACTATGGCTGCAATGGACATAGAGCAGAGAATGCTCTTCACACTATACCAGCACTTGATCCTCTCAGTGATTGATTATGGACTAGGAATGCTCACTGTCTCAAAGAGTCAGCTGGTGAAATTAGAGCGCATACAGAATGAAGCGATGCTGGTCATTCTGGGATGCACCAGAGACACTCCAGTAGTGTGTATGCGTTACATCCTTGGTCTTCCTACTGTTGCTAGTAGGCACAAGGTGATGCAAGCGAAGGCATACCTCAGAGTAGCTGCAGACACAGATCACCCGTTGCATGAGGCGCTGGACGTAGTTAAGGGTCAGAGACTGATAAGAGGGAAATCATGGATGGCTCAGGCGAAGGATACGATCAGACAGGTGTGCCCCTTGGAGAACATCAGGCGAGGAGAGGAGTGGGTCAGAGTGCCAGCCGTGCAGTCAGACTTGTGCAGAGTTGTAATAACATTGAACCGGGAGTGCAGGGAGTGCAGGGTCAGAGTGCCAGCCGTGCAGTCAGACTTGTGCAGAGTTGTAATAACATTGAACCGGGAGTGCAGGGAGTGGCCAGCAGGGGCCACGGAAGTGGAAATTCAGCAACTAATTCATGAAAATTCTCGCCCGGGTGATGTGATTATCTACACGGATGGATCAGTGTTGAGAGGTAGGAGAAGTGCCTGGGGGTTCTTGGCAAAAACTAATGGTCGGTGTTTGGTGCAGGAGAGCCTGGCGTATGATAACACTACATCTAGCTTAAGAATGGAGGTGGAGGCGGTCAGTGCAGCTTTCCGCTGGATAGAAAACACGATACATACACACATTGTGATTGTAACTGACTCAGAAAGCATGCTGAGAAGGGTGAGAACAGGTAGGCTTCGTGCAGAGTGGCTTGCTTCGCTTCGGAGGTCACGGGTAGTAAGCATCACCTGGATCTTTTCTGTGCTGGGGAATGAACAGGCGGACAGGTTGGCTGGCTCGGCAAAATTTGGTGGAGTATTGATGCAGGACAAGGCAGACGTGGTTGCGGCCTTGTGGGAGCACGTGTACACCTCGGAGGAGCAGATGGAGCACCATGGTCTGGTAAGAATGAGACAACGAGGTGTGTCGAGGGGTTCTGGCCGACGCTCGGCGCTCGGAGGAAAGGCGAGACGGACATATAATCAGATTGCTACTGGAACTATTAGTGTTGGAACTCTTCGCTGGCTGCTGAGGATGGAGACGGAGCGCTTATGGGAATGTCCCGAATGCTGTGATGTCGGTTCCTAGATCAATCAATCAATCAATCAATCCTCGTTGTTTACCATTTTTGGGTCGGTATGATCACCCAAAACAACCGAAACCTAGTGGGGCGACTTTGGCCACTCTGGGACCGGAGAGTCCTTCTTAGAGAAAAAAAGTCAATATCACCACAGGTTGTGTACCATGGCTGGTATTTTGTAATTTCTCTGCGGCTACCTTGATTGCCTCAATTTCAGCATCATAGTTATGACAGTACTTTCTTGTTGGAATTCTGGCCGTGTCTCTAGTATTATTTGGGTATTCTATGTACACTCCTGCTCCTCCATTTCGAACAGCATTTTGTGCTGACCCATCTGTGTAAACTCGGATCCAGAGGTCCTGTGGGTATTCGTCATCAAGGAAGCTGAGAGTGGCTGTTCTGCGCTGTACACTGTTCTGTTCTTCCTTGTCAAATATTCCTCACACCTTTGACTGGATTTGTAGCGATATTGTATGTTCATCTTTCCACGGGGTTCGCTCTGGAATGGTTGTCAGGGGGATACCAACTGTGGGAAGATCGATGGTTTCTCTGCAGAGTTGTTTGGCCTGGTGGATGAAACTACTTCTTTTCAACCGCCCCATAGCTAAGTTTTCAAATCGGTTCCTCATAGGGTGGCCTGGCAAGCTGAGAAACTTTTCTGCTTGTATGAGTGTTTTTGTATCTCTGCGTTCTCTTAAAGCTTGTGTCCTCCCCATTTTCTCCATTGCTACTATAGGGGTTGATCTCATCCCTCCTGTGATGACTCTAAGAGCTTGATTTTGCACCTTGTCCAGCTCCTGCAATGTAGTTTTTGATGCTGAACACCACGCAGTTGACCCGTATTCCAAGTGTGGTCGTATGCTCTGTTGATAAACTTTGCTAAGTATTTTCCCACTGGCTCCCCAAGTGGTTCCAGTTAGCTTTCTCAGGATGGCAATTTTCCTTCTGGCTTTTGCTACTGCTTTTTTGATGTGTTTTCTCCATGTCAGCCTGTCGTCGAATGTTACACCAAGGTATGTTGGTTCCTTGTCTTCTCTTAGGGGTGTTCCATTTATCTGAATGCTCCCTGCCTTTTGTTTCGGAGAAAGGGTAAATAGAGTGGTGCTGCACTAATAAGTGTTTATGCTGATACACCATCTATCCGCCCATGCAACAAATGTATCTACAGCTCTCTGTAGCAATATGGTGGCCACTGATGCATGTTCATTTGCGCTCCACAAAACCAGGTCATCAGCGTACATTGCCGCTTTAATTCCATCGGGTAGATTAGCATCAAGATCATTGATGAAGATTAGAAAAAGTGTTGGGGACAGGACTCCGCCCTGGGGAACACCGTGACGCAGTAGTACTTTCTTGCTCTTGAGACCATCTATCTGTACTCGGGCTCTTCTGTTGTGCAAGTATGCTTTTACATATTTGTACATTCTTCCATTGACTTTACAGTTTGTCAGTTTCTTCATCAGACCTTCTTTCCAGACTTTGTCAAAGGCTTTCTTCAGATCTATCCAAGCCGCAAGTACCAGCTTCTTCTCTTGGAATGCATCCTCAACTTCTTGGGAGAGGTAGGTTGCCTGATCTTCCGTAGAGTAGCACTGCCTAAAGGCAGCCTGTTGTGGTACAAGGATGTTTTCACTTTCAATGTACCACTGTAATCTGTGATTGATGACGCGTTCCATTGTTTTGCAGAGACAACTGGTGAGGCTAATGGGTCTGTAGCTGGAGGCAATGGAACTGTCTTTCCCAGATTTTAGAAGGGGTATCATGATTGCTTCTCTCCAGACTTGTGGAACACTGCCTAAGGTCCATGTATTATTAAAGATCTGTAGCAGCTTTGCTTTGGCCTCTGTTCCTAGGTTCCTGATCATTTCTTTAGGGATACCATCAGCTCCTGGTGATTTTCTCATTTTCAGTTTTGATATGGCTAGCTCCAGTTCACTGAATGTGATAGGTGTCTCCATAACCTCATGTGCAATTTCATTCTGTCCTGTGTTTTGCCATTTCTCTCGAATCTCTTGTTGTTTCTCTGGACTAATTTCAATATTGTTATCTTGTGCGAATGAGTCCGCAAAATGGTCAGCTGCTTGCTTTCCTGTTAAGATTTTTCCGTCCTTATGTAGCGCAATTTTTGAGTTTCTCCCTGTGCCCATATCGTTAAGCTGTTTTATTAGCCTCCATAACTTCCTTGTGTCTCTTTCAAAGTTCAGTGACTCTGTTTTCTCCTGCCAGCTTTTCCGTCTAGCCTGCAGTTGGGCCCTTTGAAATTTGGCTTTTGGGTGCTGATATTTATTGTGGTGCTCTTGGCTGGGATTGGCCTCTGCTTGTTTTCTACATACATCCACATCGTTATGCAACTGTTCCAGTTCACTATTCCAGTAGGGTTTATAATGTTTACAGGCTCCTCTTGGTATTGTTTCTCGTGCTGCCTGTAGTATGCATTTCCCAAACTCTTCAACTACTTTATTTATGTCCTTCTCAGTGTTCAGGTTTCTAACCAGTAAGCTGGTGCGATGCTTGTACATTGCCCAGTCTGCTTTCTTGTAGTTCCACCTCGAGGGGGTGCTGCTTTCACTTACAAGCTAATTTTCAACAGTTAGAAAGTGGCCGATGGTCACTGCCACCAAGCTGTTTCCCAACAATTCGTGTAATGTTCCACTCCAGGTCTGGTGAATGAAACGCCAGGTCAGGTGTAGTTGTAGAGTGCCATGATCTCGAGTAGAAGGTATGTGGGTCAGACGGCTTGTTAATCAGGATGAATCTATTCTCATCCTGCCAATCTTCCAATCTCTCTCCTCTCTGGTCCATGTGATCATAGCCCCAGCTCTGCCAATGGCTGTTGAAGTCGCCACACACAATCATTTTTCCTTTTAATGGTAGTGTGTCCAGTGCCTGTGGGCGGTCATTTGGACAGTAGTAATTGATCAGGTTAAAGTCTGTATTGTCTGTCTTAAGTTTAAGAGCCTGATACTCAGCCTCTTCCATGTGAACTTCAATTTGGGAAGCAGGAATGTTGTTTTTGACAAGAGTCAGTATCCCACCCTTTCGCCTGTCCTTTCGGTCAGATCGGTAACACTGGTAGCCTCTGATTTTGAAGGCTATATTTTCGTTCAGGTGAGTTTCTTGCAAGCAACATACACTTACATTTTCATTGGCCAAGATGTTTTCTAGTTCTATTCTTTTTTTGTTGATACCCTCTGCATTCCAGTGCATTATTTTAAGTCTTTGTTTGGTACGGACAGACGGTCTATTGTCAGGCCCTCTGGCTCCGCTGGACATCTGAGAAGAACCTCCATTATTTGTGGTTAGACCCTTGCGAGGCATAAGGCCCGGCACTACACCTGTCTGTGGGACCAGAGCAGGGCGAGCACCATAACATGTAGCAGTTGTCGACATAATTCACGGCGTTATTGCGTGGCAGCCTGATTTCTGTGGTGCGCCTCCTGGCTGGCTGCCTCCGTCTTCAGCACCTATCTTTTCCAAGAGTAGACTATGGTCTTACTCGACACACGAACACATAATCGATTGTTCGTGTGAAATATAAACTTCCAACTTACTGTTGTAACTTGCAAACTGTACGATCTTCCAGTTTACCTATTCCGGGGGCATGTGATTGTAAGCGTCTAACGAATGTCTAAAATCATATGTCGTTTACAAATGGTTAATTATTGATGCTCTTGTAAACCAGATTAACAAGAGCTGTGTAGAGAAGTAACGCAAGGTGTATGTCGATGTGCCAATCGATTGTACCTGAGGTGCCAAACGATTGTACCTGATGGTTCTGGATTGTTGAGATGAGTATACCCAAATTATTTTGAATGCAATATAATTAATAATGCATCTCTTTTTCAGGGTGTAATCTAATAGTATTTTGTGTAGGCTGGCATTTATAAACTCAACATATCTAATATACCTGAGTAAATATTGAACTCCCTGTCAACTCTAACTAATTATCTAACACCATGTCAACTTTAGCTGAGTGCATACAAGCAGGCAAGGAGTTAGGACACATAGGAAAGGAATTAGAGCAATATGCTGATCAAAAATTTAGGGAAGTAAAAGATGCTGAGAGAGATGAACGTGCACGAGAAAGACAACATCAGAAGGAGATTGGAGAACGAGAAAGACAACATCAGAATGAGATTGGAGAACGAGAAAGACAACATCAGAAGGAGATTGGAGAAAAAGAAAGACAACATCAAAAAGAGATTGTAGAACTAGCTGAAATAACTAAGCAGAAACAGTTAGAACATGATAGAGAGATGGCACAATTAGCTGAAATAACAAAACAAAAAGAATTAGAGTTGAAGCAAAGAGAGATAGATGAAATGGCAAAAGTGAAAGAAAAACAATTAGATCAGGAGAGAGAATTAAAGCAAAAACAATTAGACCAGGAGAGAGAATTAAAGCAAAGAGAGATAGATGAAATGGCTAGAGTGAAAGAAAAACAAATACAGATTGAATCAGAAACACAGTTAAAGATGAAAGGTATGGAAGTAGATTCACACTTAGAGATCTCCGCTACAAAACTAAAAAGTCAGCAAGAAGAGAATAAACTTAATAAATACAAACATATTATTAAGCCATTCTGTAAAGAAGATTCCATATCAGCTTGGACAGAAAATGTCGAATATCAGCTTAAATACCATCAAGTACCAATCGATATGTGGGCCATGATCTACATGAAAAACCTCAGTGGGGAGCCCCTTAAAGTTATTGAATCAATACCAACTGATCTTAGATCTAACTATCAGTACATTCACGATAGGGTAATGCAACATTTTTTACTTGATACCCCTGGGTATCAAGTGCAGTTTTCTAACTTAAAACCAAAACCAAACGAGACCTTCATTGATTATGTCTCGAATGTCCAAAGCGTGCTGAATAGTTGGCTTAGTGCAGCAAAAATAGGAAAGGACTATGAGAAACTTAAAAATTTAATAGCAATGGATAAAGTCATATCCACAGTCCCTACTCCTTTCGCTAAGTTCCTTCAGCAGTCAGACATCGAAACAATAGAACAATTCGAGAAGAAAGGCTCTGCATATTTTTCCTCGAATAGAGACATTTTTAAAACATCTAACATCGACTCTGAAATAGTCTCTTTTGTTAAGGACCAACCTAAAAGCTATCGTAGCAATAAAAAACCATTTCAGAGAGTCGACAAGAAAGATCAAAAATTGCCTAAATGTGTATATTGTCATCTTTTTCATGATACTTACGCTATGTGTGATAACTCACCAAACTATCCGACACATCTTGAGATGGTCATTAAGAAACAACAAAACAAAAGAAATGCATATAGGCGTGCAGTCAAATGTTCCTTCTGTTCCAGCTACGGGCATTATTCCAGTAAATGCCTAGGCCGTCAAAGAATGAAGGCCAACAGTGCAATTTTGATTGATACATCTTCTGATAGTGGGAGTGAGACTGAGTGTGACGTCCAAAACGAATTACCTTTTAACCAATCGATAGATGTGTGTTGTGTAAACGATATTTTAAACTTTGATAGTTGTAACAAATGTCAGCAATTTCATGCAGACGGAAAATTAGCATGTGGGCATAATGTAACATCCTCCTTGGAGAATGCAAATGCAGCTGTAGCCTCCAGAGGCAATCTATTGTTTCACTCTGCATTGGTCAATGATAAGCCATGCCGATGTTTGCTTGACAGTGGGAGCTCTATTATTGGTATTAAAAGGGAACGTGTTAATCCAAAGGATTATACTGATGACTCTGTAAAATGCCGTACGTTTTCTGGTAATATAGAAACCTATCCTCTGGTAAGAGCCCGTATAAACACCCCGTTCCTTTCTGGTACCTTTACATGTGCTATATTAGACAACCCTTGTACCGATTTAATTCTTGGGTGTCTACCCCAGCTAAGGCACTGTACAGATGAAGAAATATCTGTCTGGGAGGAGAAGAATGGATTCACTCCAGTGAACAGTTCAGATATCCTCAAACATCACAGTCCTAACAAGAGTGCTAGACCCAGAATACTTGAAAGTGATCAAGACGTAATGGTACTACTACCAGACAAGCATAATAAAATGGTGACTTCTTGGCAATTACCCTTCAAAGTGACACAAAGACTTTCAGATGTCGAATATGAAATATCGATAAACAGACACTTAGAGATATTTCATATCAACATGTTGAAACCCTACTTTTCACGACAAGAGACAGAATTAGAGACAGACGAACACAATGCACCCACACCTATTGATGAGACGACGGACATACACAATGCAACTACACCAGTTAGCGAGACTGGCAAATCCGACGTTATGCATACACCTGGTGAGCATACAGAAAACGCACTTAGCACCACAACCGTACTGAATCAGGTAGACGACAACGGGATGGAACTACCTGTTCCAATTGTAGAGAAGACTGCAACATTAGAATGTATACGGTTAGAACCGGGACTAACAGAAGAACAACGACGACAGACAATAGAATTAGTGACGGAATATAAGGACATATTTTCCGACATTCCAGGTAGGACGGACAGGATCGAACACTCCATCCTTCTTTCGGACTCTAAGCCTATCAAATGCAGGCCGTACTCGATCCCACTTAGCTACAGAGAAAGTCTAAATAAGGAAATTCTTAATTTAGAAGCTAGTGGAATCATCCAGAAATCTACATCTGAGTACTCCTTTCCAATCGTCTTGGTCAAGAAAAAAGACTCCACAATTCGTCTCTGTGTGGACTATAGAAAACTCAACAATATTACTCAGATCGACGCAGAACCAATTCCTTCCTGCGAAGATCTTATCCTTGATATGTCCACCTCCAACATCTTCTCTAAATTAGACCTTACTAAGGGATATTGGCAGGTCCCTATGCAGACTCAATCCATCCATCTTACTGCATTCTCAACACTTTTAGGACTTTACGAGTGGCGGTTTCTTCCTTTCGGACTTCGTAACGCTCCTGCCACTTTCGTACGCCTAACTAGAGATTTACAACATGGAGTGACGAATACGGTGACATATATAGATGATATTTGTGTCCATACAGACGACTGGACAACACACTTACTGAAACTAAGACAGGTCTTCGATAGGTTGCGACTCTTCGGTCTCACTGTCAAACCGAGCAAAGTGGAACTGGGCCTACAAGAAATTGATTGTTTGGGTCATGTCATTTCACATGGACAACTAAAAACTGATAATATAATTGTTACAAAAATTATGAACCTGACCATGCCTACAACAAAGAAGCAGGTCAGGAGCCTTTTGGGTTTAGTAAATTATTATAGTAAGTTCATACCGAACTTAGCTGAAATCACAAGTGTATTTTCAAATGTTTTGAAAGCATCAGTAAAATTAGATGTCAAAGATGCATTATTAATTTCTGCATTGTCAAAATTGAATCTCCTATTTAGTAATGTACCAATAATGCGTTTGCCTAATCCGAGGCTCGTTTATTATCTTAGGACAGATGCCAGCAGGATCTCCATCGCTGCAGTACTAGGGCAGTTTTACGACGGCATCTTCCATCCAATTTGCTACGTGAGTCGCAAGATCACACCTGCTGAGTCCAGATATTCCATATCAGAGTTGGAAGCCCTAAGTGTTATCTATGCAGTAAGGAAGTTGCATCGATTTCTAGCGGGTAATCACTTCGTAGAACAGACCGACAACTCCCCAATCACGGTCATACAAAGTGGGGTGCATCGCAATGACCGCATCTACAGGTGGTCGTTAATATTACAAAATTATACTTTTAGTATAGAGCATATTAAGGGTAGGGACAACATTCTTGCTGATACCCTTAGTCGACCATCTGAGGTAGAAATACCTGATACTCCACATGAAAATGTATTGTAAGATAAGGTAATTTAGTACACTTAGAATATCCGGTGTAAAATATCCTACGTAATACATAGACATCATAATCAGGACTGTGTGCTAGAACAGTGAACCACCATGTGTCCGTAGACAGCAGTATAATAACTGTGCTCCAAGAACAAGTGAATTACCGTGTGTACATAGACAGCTTGTTACTTACTATGCTCCATTTGTGTTCCGGTGAATCACCTGTGTTAATCATGGAAGAACAGTGTCAGAACAATGCATAAATAACAGACACGAATATACATGGCTACGACACCAGCGAACTCTACGAGTGGAAAAATACCTATAAAACACGTAAAACAAGTATGACTGTGTAGTGTAGTTAATATACCCAGGACAAGTGTATAGCTATGAACTGTGCCAACAAATGCAAGTTCTGAACATTATGGCAACCACTAACCTGAGGTAGTTAAATACCATGTATATATATTTATTTATTGTGATATGTATTATAACATGTTTTAATATAGTCATAAATTATAGTTAGATTAGTTACTTTAATATAGACTTAGATTAGATTTAGGAAATATAATACATTTTTTTTAAAGTTTAGATAAATCACTAATTTACCCACTTACTTAGGATAGAAGTAGATTAGGATAGTACTTTAAACTTAATAACAGCTAATTAAAGACTAGGATAAAAAGTGTAGATAGGAACAGTACCACTTAGCTCATTTCATTTCACGTTATTTCATTCGATCTTGATGAACACTTTAACAACCTCATCATTTAGGATTAAAAGTAGTTTATACCTTATAGGGTTATATAAATGAACATACATCATTTACACCATATATAGTAAAATTATTAACCATATTTTTTTTTTCATGTAG
This sequence comes from Cepaea nemoralis, assembly GCA_014155875.1. NCBI lineage: Eukaryota > Metazoa > Mollusca > Gastropoda > Stylommatophora > Helicidae > Cepaea > Cepaea nemoralis. The sequence continues at coordinate 176,151 of JACEFZ010022656.1, read as the reverse complement.
ACATTAAAACATTTATTTTGTTTGTTACATTCCATATTACTCATTTCAGTAAGGTACATAACTCATCTCACATCATTGTCATTTTGTTAGTTAGATTACTTCCCTTAAAGTAGGTTGTTTTGCGCAACAAAATTAGAAAATATATATTATAGAATTAGTACTAGTATTTCAGTAGGATGTAGTGGTTAGTATTATCAGGGTAAAACTATCAATCCTATTTCACCCATATAAATATTTGTAAATACATGACTAGTGCAGTGAATTACGCACAGTCATTAAGCTCAACTCTTTTCAAACTGAGCCAAACTTGTACAGTGTCACTTTAAGGTTTTTAAATAATTGTGAGGATAAAAGATGTGTGACAGAAGGGTGAAAGGAAGAGAAAATGGAAAATATACAAGGGAGAATGAGGACAACCAGCGGATTTTTTTATGCCGCTCAACGCGACTTTTTATTATTTGTCTGCGTCAAGTGTTTGCTTTCAATGTTGAGATATACTGTCTCGAATGTCTTGTGTGTAGTTTAGTGTAGACCCTAGAGAAAGTATTTTAAGTCTCATAAGAGGGAAACGTGGTCACGAATTAGTGGTATACACTTGTTTGTGGCCGCATTTAACCGAATTATGGCACTTGAAAACTAACTTACATACAAATTATAGACAGACACACATGTTAGAAGGTAAATTATAATATTAGTTACATCCAAACACGCAAACAATCAGAAAAACAAACATGTAAAGTGCATACAATTTTTAGAACAAGGGAGATAACTCCGGGTCAGGGGACACAATAGACAGCGAAACACTAACTTAACAGTGAAAGATAACTTTACACGCGGAAGCGAAATAGGTAAAACGCTGTCGCACACAACTTGTGCAAGGGTTGTTTAATATTATATGGAGGACATGAAGCAATTCGTGTGTTGATCCTAAGAAAATCAACTTTGTATGGGTAGTGAGTTAATTTGCTATTTGAGGGCAGGTCTTATAAGACAATGGTCCGGTTCAGACAAACCTCTAATAAATATAATATTGCGATTGAGAAGAGGGCTCACGCCAACCAGACAAGGTTGTGGCGATTACCAGTAGCCAAGTAAAGTAATACTACATTGTGACATTAGTCAGTAGTGGTCTATGTAGTTACCCAGAACCAAGTTATCAGTAGTCTTTGACAAAAATTAGACACACTAATTTTTAGAAACCTCTTGCGTCACAACCATGAGTCAAAGTTTGTGACGCAACACAGGAGGGGAGGGTGTGTGTCAAAGACTAAAATAGATAGGAGAGAAGACCACCCTGAATGAGTGGTCTACCTCAAGTAGATTAGAGGTAACCCAGTGCCCCAACATGAGGGCAGGGTAGGTGTAAGGAGTGGATAGGAAGGGGAACTGTCAAACAGTTCTCGCATGAGACACGGAGGTGTCAACCAGAGAGTAAGCACTCTGGTCACGGTGTAATCACGCCAACATGATGGACACCAAGCACTAGAATAGAACTCAAGAACAGACTACCACTATAAGCGTGTTGGATGATGTAGCACGCATAAGCCGAAGTGTGCACGAGGTCCTTCCGCGTACTGTGTAACCAGCATGCGGAGAATCGTCAGACTGGGGACAGACTTGGTAGGGAACACATCGCTTAGCGTCGATGCGTATTTCTTTAGATGAGTAGATAGATTTAGCAGTAGGGCTAGGGACGACTAGTGATAGGGAATTCTGTGTAATCATGTGTGATTCAGTAGAGACAGTTTTGTGCATTTATGTAATGTAAAGAGCCAGTGGCAATAAAAGGTGTAATCAATTCCTCTCGTACGACTGACAAATTTTTTTGTGAGGTGCGAGAGAAGTTATCCCATAATGCCTGTAGCATCGCTTGATGACAAGGATGATGGAATGGAGGAACCGTGCCTGGCATACGTCGTTCTAATGCGAAAAAAAACATAACAACAACAACAACAACAACAACAGGCTAACTCATACCGCTCTATGAACCACCACAATTATAACCCATGCCACAAAAGCTGGTTGACACGGTGGAAAGTTTCTTTTTTTCTTCTCAACATAGACATGGACATGGACAAATATCCCAATTACGAGAAGTGCAAGGCCTGGCTGCAGAAGATATGTTTGATATTTTACCAGAAAAATTGACAATTATTCATGAAGACGATATAGAACGAACGAACGAAGGAACGAAACTCTTTATTTTCAAAGAGTTAAGAATTAGGCACGCAGGCCCGTCTGACATTCTGCCTTCTACTCTATTTCCTTTCATACATTCTTTCATTCAACATCACGCATGAAGCAAATTTCTGACAACAAAAGAACAATAAGCAATAAAACGCATGAAAAATAATCAATAACAAATGACTCACTGAGGCAATGTTTAACATGGGCATTATAAAATACCTCAGGAAGGTGTAACGTGCCATACATATGGGAATGTTTTTGGCTAGTTGTCGTTTGAAGTAATTTACTATTATTATTGTCGTACAAACAATTTGCGAATGTATGTGTAATGGTGTCTTTGATTTCTTGTGGAAGATTGTGCCACAACTGAGCGGCAGAGTATGCTAAGCTTGTTTTATATAAGTATATATAGAGGACTGCAGAGAAAAGAAATAGATTCTTCGGCTGCTTCAATTGCCCTGTATGTGTGTGAGGTTATAAGTGTATGCTGGTTTATTGTATGTGTCTCAACTGAAAAAGACTGCTGAAAATAAATCATTTGATTGCCAAATAAATAAATAAATAAATAAATAAATAAATAAATAAATAAAGAGTTAGACACTTCCCTGTCGGCCCAGTAGTCATGGGTTTCGATCCACATTTTACAAACGTACCTGGGCTCCCAGCCAAACTATCACAATGAAGTGCCTTGTCGGTTGGCATGGGCGATCTCCGACGACATGGAACAAATAATGTGTTGACTCCCTTCCGTGCCATGACACAAGACTCACGAATTTTTCTCTCGCCGTCCTCCTCTTACTCTCTCTCTTTCCACAAGTCTATCCGGTTTTCACATGTTCCAGTGTTTGTCGTCTAATAATATGGCTAACAAATTATGACTGCCTCCTGCTTATGTTTATGATAAGTTGTTTTTGCAACTTAGTATCCCTCAAAGTGCCTAGATTGCTCATTTTGGCTGTTTCATATTGACTGTGAACATATCTGATATACCTTCTTGTGTTCTTACTGCACTTTGGCTAGAAAGGTACATGGCCATGTCATAATCATGCAAAATATAACTAAATAAATAAATAAAATACAGAGGTTCCACGGAAGCTGACAAGGGAAACAAATGTGGACATCAGAGGACAAGCTAAACACAAACCTTAAAAAGATGTCGTGTAAAAGTTTGTTAGTAACCAATCATTTTGTTTTTCTTGCTTCGAGGCGAAGGAGTTACGGACGCAATTCTTAATCCCGCATATCCGCGTTCGAAACACAGCTGCAGGCGATTTGGCAGCAAACCGTCTTGCGTTGATTTTTTACGAAATGGTATGGATGCCGGTCGTTCAAAAAACAATGGGAAACTATTGAACGTAAACTTGCCAAGAGATCACAACAGCAAAACATGCTGGTGTTGACTGCAACGCCCTGTAATGGATATGTAACTAATTTTAATGTTTCTAATATAAGGGAAATAATTGCATATAGGGTAAAGTCATATTACAGCTTTAGCAATCAAGGGGAACAATTAAAGATTTCACTATATTTGTACTGACAGCTATTTTGCAAGAGAAGTGTATATTTATTCCTGTAACAATTTTATTAATATTCTGGAAAGTACAAACTGAATGTTACCATCATAAAAGCTATATACAGTTTTGAATATTATTTGAAAATTTAGCACCAAATTGTTGTATAATAAATATTCTTTAGTAAATTATTTGTTTCTTTACCTGCTAGGCCTCATCTGTCTAAACAGAAATTACGTTTACTCTGGTTTCTCTTCACAACGTACTCATCCTGTTCTTATGCGCAGCAATATGGAACTGTGGTTACACGTCTGTTGCCGGGGCCCATAAGGGAAGCAAAGAATAGCAACACTGTAGCCTGCCACGCATGTCGTAAAAGGCGACTAAGGAGGCTTGATGGTTCCGTCGCCTTGCTCCTGAGTGAGTACGTGGTGCGACACTGTGAGTTTAGTGTGAAGTGGTTTTGAATCTGCCTAAGTTTGTTTGTTTTTTGGAACGAGACTGCATGTTCAGAGCGATGGCAGGTGTCTATGTCCCAGAGTTGACCGGTTTTTGCCTTATGCAGAAATGCGTGGCTGCTGGGCTTCTGGTTGACTGCCACTGCCGTCGGTGATGAACTGTATTTTCGTGGACTGTGAGGGTGAACATCTAGGATACATCCAGATAGGAAAATGTCTGCCGATTCAGAGATGAATTGAGTGTTTCGTGGGGGACTGGTGTGTTGACATTCTAGTGGCGGCATTATGCACAGTGTATCTGTGCGGACTGTTTGTCGAGACTCCTGTCTTTTCCACTTTTCACATTGGGCAGTGGGGAGCGTTTTGTGTGATATTCACTTGCATAGGAACGGAGCATAATGGGGACGACCCGTTGCTATGAAGTTGGAACTGCGACTAACTAACTAACTAATGACACCAAAATTTCATTCAATGTTGTGAGTGTGAAAGAGAACACATGGTGTGTGGAAGGACATTCTTAAGTTAATTTTGTTTGTTCATAATTTATGCATACTATGTAAATATACTTTGTAACTTGATGTTGAAACGCATTGCACACCGATTCGGCACACAAACGCCCTGTTAAACAGATCTACACAAATACCATACACTCAGCACGCCTGTTAAAATAGTAACAATACAAATACAGAAGGTTTAACACTCAATAAAAAACAAAAGTCTAGTCTTGAAAAAAAAAAAAAGTTGCCAATGCCTGTTTCCGCGTTGGCCGAAGCGAATAAAGTATGCGGTATGCAGACTCTTTCCTATCTTGTAGACAAAGATGGAACACCTCTGATTGTAGTTGCCTGGAAATTGGGCTGTTGTTAACTGTTAAATGTTCAATATAATAACACCACCTATTCACAGTGAACACAATAATTTGACATCCTAAAGTTTGAAATAATTTTACTGCTAAAAATGAATAAAATGTACTTGTTAAAGCAATATATACAATGTTTCAACACTGCAAAAAAAAAAAAATTGTATTCATTGTGTCGGGATGATCACCCACCACAACCGACACCTAGTGGGGCGGCTCTGACCCCTCTGGGACCCGTGAGCCCTTCTTTAAAAAAACTAAGTTTACTATAGATTTCCGTGTAAAGGAGCAATATAATGAGTCTAAAGACTATTTTCTAAGCCGAACCCTGTAGGGCACCCATCAACAAATCATGAATGGTACTGATCTCTGGGTAGTATTGCATATTATGGAGTACTGTAAGAACTATCCCATCGATGGATAAGGGAGATGCGCAGGAAATCCGTCCCACGCTGGAGAAAAGAGGAGGCGATAGGAAACCTCCCCAACGATGGACAAGAGGGACGCGCATGAAACCCCTCATACGCTGGATAATGAGGAGACGGTAGAAAACTTCCCTAACGTTGGACAAGCGGGACGCGCAGCAACCCCCCCCCCCCCCCCCCCCCACCGTCTCCTCTTCGCTGGACAACGAGAAGACGGTAGGAGACCTCCCCAACGATGGAAAAGAGAGATGCGACAGTCCCTCTCCTACGCTGGACGGTAGACCCAAGCACGAAGACAACCTGAATGTGAGCCCGCCCAAGGGCTCAACGCCAGAAAACAAAAACAAAAATCAACAGACGAACACTTTTCACGGCTCGAAGCAAGTTATCAAGCACAGAAGCTAAAAGACGGGTTCTTTTCAGGGCTCACCTCAATTACATTAGCACAGACAGTAAATAATGGGCCCTTTTTAGGGCTAAACCCAAGAATCACTCAAACCAAGCAAGAACGGGAACCAAAGCAAACAAAAATCGACCTGACCTATCAAGAAAACACAACCCAATAAGGAGGGGGAGGGTGTAATGCATACAACGGAACAGGGGGGTACAAGAATGTGTACACCACGAGAGCAAGACCGACGCCCGAGCACAGCAGAGAAACCACTCACCAGGAGGTACAAAGTGGTGCATGCATCTAATAACACAAAATAACAAAATAAATAAATTAGGAAATAAATAAACCGCATCCTAACTAACGAAAAGCGTGAATAACAGTATACCAACTAGGATGCAAATTGATAAAGGAAAACAACAACAAAACCACAAAACAAGTAACCACAGCAAAGAAACAGTAAACGCAGGATATACAGATAACTAAGAAAACAACAAAACCCAACCATTATTACCAGACAAACAATTGTAGAAAGAAATACCAAAAAGCAACTACAAAGTTATATAACAAAAGATATAAGATTAAGAGATCGCGGATAAAATAGGAAAACGTAAATAGTAGGTTGAAGCTTGAAGATCTACAAACAGACATCAGACGGGAACCAGGAGCTACAGACTCTATAAAATTATTCCTGAAGCTCCGGTCTGACGACCTGTGCTAAGATCGGTGTACTAAGAGCTAACAAGAGCTATCTGTGTCCATCTCACACAATTGAAAATCCTCCCTAGCTATAAACTTATCTAAAAAGTCATAATAAAACTCTAGCATGCGAAGCTTTGCGTACTGGTACAGAAAAAAGCCTATTTGCTGGGGTAGATCCCATAAGGTGGTCTTTTTCAGAGACTCTACATCAAACACATCATCTGACAACATGGTCATCTTCTTAAACAGAGGCTGATTCACCAACTTTGACGTGCCAGCCCCGCGACATTAAGAAACATTGGTGTGCTTGGCCTTTTTGTTTAACGTTTTGCCATAAACTGCGTTTCCCAATAGCTTCATTGCCTCAGCCTTAATGGTATAGGCCAGATCGAGGTCACCCTCACGTCTGGCATCAGACACCTCTTTACCAAACCTTTCCAAATACTTCTCAGGTTTGCACTCAATGATCTGGTATATTTTGGTGACCTCTAAACCATGTGTCAGAAACCATTTTAACAATGGTATGGCCAATAGGATCTTTTCTCCCACAGAGTCCGACGTGGGTCGTTCAACAGCCTAAGGGTCTCGGCATACTGCCTCATGAGCTCTCCAAATCGGCTCTAGACACATCGGTGTTTTTAAATATGGGCGTCATCTCTGAAAATAGCTCTTTATACTTGTCTGGTACATGGATGTCGCACTCTACTAAACCAAACAAGGTCTCGTTTTTAACAGCCTTTATAATCTTTTTATTGTCTATGGCCTCGTAACGATGCCAGGGTGCAACATATGGGAATGTAGTTTTCACAAAGCTCTTAATATTGCTATTAGTCTTTTTGAGACTCTGCCACTCACATTCCCACATCTCCACGACCGTGACGTTAACCTCTTTTCCAGGTACTCGCGAATCTCAAGCGTGTTGGCATACAGTTCTACCAAGGGTTTCTGGCTTACCCGGTTAACATCATGACCACGGGTCAGCACACAGTTGTCATGCCCGTGGAATAAGCACCCGTGAAACTGGTAGACGGTTCGAGCCTTTTTGTCCCATCCATCAACTCTGATGTGTCTTTCTTCTAAAGACATCTCCCGTCCATTAAACTGGGATGTTAGCTCTATGTCTAGACAATATTCATCCACGCCAACCACTCTCTGCACTGGACAATATAAACTCTGGTTTTATGGAGCTTGAACCCATCTTCTGCATTTCGTATCAAGGAAAACCCGCGGGCATGTTCTGTGTCAAAGCCCACAGGTATAGAGCGTTAGCATCGTACCCTTTCACTCTCTCAACTAGCTTACCCCCTCGAATCCTAGTCTTACCTGCCTCATGATACATATTATATATAATCGAGGGGCCCCCTACAATATTTTGTCTAATTTTTGCGTGCAGCTCACTCTCCTTATTGGAGCACAGGGTAAAGTAGTTGTTCTTTTGTATGGTTTTAAACAAATACTTTAAAGTCACCCTGGAGACCGAAATGGCATCCTTGAAAATATCTACACCTAACCCTTTGTAAACTGCCACTTGTTTGTCTAATGCCCCAATAAAAGGTTTTACGTCCTTATTATTGTACAAGCGCGAAAAGTCTGCCAGTGTCGCCATATGGTTCTCGCTCCATACTCGTTGGCATTCTTCGTATTCGGCAACTGAAATATTGGAGTTTTTCAGCTGCGAATGAAATGCCTCGTGTAGGCGTAAGCGAGTCTCCTCTAGTCTATCCAAGGAGGTGATATACTCATAGTAAAACACCCCCTTCGTCTGTTCGATGTCATAAGCTGCTAAATATTTGGAATAATTAAATCCCGGGGCTCAGTAGTTTACAATATCTAGAAATCTAAGCTTTTTGGTAGATATGGCCATTACATTATTATTTCTTTTCACTACGTAGTTAAAGGGGTCATCAGTGGCAGAGATGAAGGACTCTATCAGATAAGGCTTCACTAAATTAATGTCATCCCCCTCTGAGTTGAACCCCAGGACCATCATCTCATGAAGGTACTCGTCTAACCTAGCCACTAGCTTCTGCTCGTTTATAGCCTCTAAGGCTGTATATACACAATCATGCTCTTTCCGTAATTCGGTATACGCTGCATCAGCAATTTAAGTCAGATAGTCAACCATCCGCCTCACCAAGTCCTGAGGATCACCCGCTGTGATGTGGCAGACGGGGTCCTCGAAACCAGGAACATTAGAGGCTATAGACCAACTAAGGGGGACATGCTTTCCTAAAAATTTGGTGGATTCGGTTTCACCTGGTAAATCACTTTTCACAAAATACACCTCATAATCATAGGCCGCTCTGTATGGGTAGATATAATCAGTTTTCACTGGTACACCCAAAGAGTTGATGGTTCCCATACATTCTCTGTCACGGAGTACACACCTCCTTTATAACTGTTAACATTTATTCCCACATTACAGCTCTGAGTATGTCTATCCATCTCCCAGAACGCATTCCACAATTTCCCACACTCAATACACCCAAATGACTTGGATACTCTATCAAGATTATTAATGTACATGAAATGATCTTTATATAAAAGTACTCGCTATATCTTAGAATGTTTCTCACTACTATGAAGCTTGGGGACCAAGGCCTGGGTCACATTGAACTCAAAAATATCTACATTTACCTTAAAGCACATTTCTATTGCCGGCATGTCAATAAGTCTAAGCCCCGTGAAGCTGTCTAAAGATTCTAACTTTTGATATTTCTGCCACTGGTTTGCTAAACGATATGTCGGTTTCTTAAGATCCGTCACGGGTTACCAGTTGAATACCGCCAGACATCGAAAGAAGCATAACATGTCAGTGTATTGCTTGTTGTTTGAGTCGTGCTGTAAAATATTGATGCCATGATGATGTCTTATATGGTCAGGTAATTCCTCTAAACAGCACCCTAGTGGGTGCTCATTTATATGATATATATAAAAGCTAGTCGCAGGGATGGATTGTCTCTAGCATGTACTTAGTGTCAGGTCTGTTGTGAAGGGCATAGTTAAACATGTCACTGTCCTGAACTATTTCTATAAAATTGTCAAAGACTTTTTCATAGTTAACTAGGTGGGGATGCCGAGTTGGCATGCATTGTTAGATGATGAATGGTAAAACCTAAGTTCTCTTGTCTGCTTATGACGTAAGATCATGTGGTGCGAATAATTTACATTAAACCAACATGTTTGACTAGTACATATTGGTTTTAAAGTCTCGGTCCAGTCAAGTGGTTGTGTTGAGTCTGGTCGATGAAATAAATTGTAGGTTGATACATATTTGTAGATGTTCTGATGTGTCCTAAGGTAGGGCCAGACGTCTCTATATTTCTGCTGGACCTCCTCGTCACGGATGAAGTCTACCGTCTTTAATTCCTCATCTACCTCATCTATCTCTACGACGGCTTCCTCTGCTTCCACTTGATCAAGTTTCTGTTTTTTATCTGATTGTCTGTCTGCTGGTCCTTTTCTTTTACGTGATGAGGTATTCGTTGTTGATCGTGTAGTGGTTGATGTTCTAGTATCTGATGTTGAGGGTGATGTCAGTTGATGTGATGTTATGTGTGTTTTTAACGTGTCTTTCCTACTGTATAAGTTACCACAGATGTGGCATGTGTGCATTGTGGTAGTGTGTACTGCCTTAATGTGGCGAGTAAGATTGGTTTTTTAGTGTATTCTTTACCACAGATAGGACAGAGAAAGACAGATGTCTGAATAGAGGCCATAGTAGAGCAAAGAGGAGTACTTGATGATAGTGATGAGATAATAAAACGTGTCTAGCAGTTAATAATGGTGATAGCGCGGTTCCGATTGCTGTCAGTATTGTCCGGCTTCAGATAGCAGCTTGCACAATAGTAGTATTTCCACGACTATTTCTCGCGTATTAAATAATGACTTGTTATGTGTTGCTCCAACGGTTACAGTGAGTAATATTTTTCTATCTTCTTTTACAAGCGTATGTGTGAGACGTCAAACAGCTGTGGAGAAAAAATATTTAACAAACAGATTACATCCATTGTTTTGATTATATGTTTATATAACCATTAGTTCACTAAGAAATAGACAAAATTTGGAATGTCACATGACGTGTTGTACTACTAGAGAAGGGGCACTTCGTACTTTTGCTGCTAGAGTCTTTATATAATAACATATGACTTCAATGTATTGGCACCAGATTTCTCACTTAGTTATGACAGCACATACTACTACACGGTCCATATCACTAATTTATATTATAGATCATTTATATAGTAAAATATGACCTCACCGAAGCTACACCAGATTTCTAACTTAGTTAGGGCTTGATATACTACTACATGCTCCATAACATTATTTATATTATAGATCCTTTATATAGTAACCTACGACGTTTAGGGAGTGACCCATAATTTCTGACTTAGTTAGCGCCTGCTATACAACTTATGATCCATACCACAGAACAGTGAGATAACGACAGCATACACACCTTGGTGCATGGTTGACTTGCATGTAAGTAGTTCTCAATTGACCACCTCTTTTTGTCTGTTGTAGACCGTATGAATCTTCAGAACGAATTATAGGAGCCATATAGCATATACATTTTAATATTACACAGAATATGACACATTTTTTATGTCTGATATACACAAAGCATAGGAGGTAGCACACGCCAGAGAAGCTAGTCAGATAGCAAGATAGTAAGTGAGGCAATCACAACAGCCCATTTTCACTCAGAATGTGTGCCCAGTACATCCATACAGTAAGCCCATATTCTCTCCGATAAGTACACAGTTAAGCCCGATGAACATGTACACAGTACATGTTACATTTAGTAGAGGACATACCTTTTTGTGCGTGATAGCTTTTCTGTATGAGCCAGTTTTATATGAATGACTTGTTAATTTCTGTAAAAGAACGAAAATACTAGTTGTTAGTAACAAGACAAAGCACACTATGAATGTAATATCTACCAACAAAGAGCACATTGAATGTACTAGCTTCATCTAACAGTACAAAGATAGCAAAATGCCGCCCGCCATTAGTATGAAATGCCACTAGCCAGTACCACCACTCTCTCTTTTTCTACCCCCTCCCTCTCTCTCTCTATCTCTCTCCTCCTCCCCCTGCCCCCCCCCCTCTCTCTCTCTCTTTCTCTCCCTCTCTCTCTCCTCTCTCTCTCTTTCTCTCGCACCCTCTCTCTCAGATAGGCCACTCCCAGATGCACTGCAACACTGTCTCACCTATCTCTCTCTTTCTCTCTTTCTCTCTTTCTCTCTTTCTCTCTCTCTCTCTCTCTTTCTCTTTCTCTCTCTCTCTCTCTCTCTCTCTCTCTCTCTCTCTCGACAAAATGAACAGGGGAGGCGTTGTATTTCTATGTTTCACATCAACAGTGAGCGCTTAGAATACATTATATTAGCGAGCCGCTGGAGACAACCATAGTCAACTGGACAAATCGAGGAGAAGCGATGCTGTTGGATGGATTGCAACAGTGGCATGGATGAATAGCTTTGATCCAGAAAGTCACATACCGAGCTTTGCGGCGAGTCATGACCGTCTACACCAATCGGCGCGGCACGTGATGGTGCTGAGCATAATGCGCTTGACACACAACGGCGTCCGATTTGGAAACAGGCCGTGTCGCGGTGCTTAATGACCTGACACCGGTCGCTCATAATGCACTGGCAATCTTGCCCGTGAACCACGACAACACAAAGAATGCTGGTGCTGACTGCCGCGTCCTGTAAATGTATTGACGCTGACTACAACGTCCTGTAAATGGTATGAAAGCGTATATTTTGTTGTTCGTTTACACGGCACAAGATGATAAATCGTCTTCAGCTATCTACGCTTACGAGTAGGACATACACCGTTCAAATGAAATGAAAATAGACCCATTTTTAACACGTTTCGGTGGAGAAAACAGGCGTCAGGCGGCACGGTACATGATGCTGAATAGACAGCTATAATTCTTTTCAGTCAAGTTTAGACTTTATGTGTTGGTCGTTGCATTGTGATGTTTGTTAGAGAAAGAATATATATACATAATAAAAACGCAGAAAAGACTAGTCAATGATACCCCGTATATTTTTTCCATTTTTCTAACTGTTTTAACTACAGTCTCCGTTGCAAGAATTTTCACTGCCTCTCTTGACCGCAGCAGCCATATAAATTACATTAACGCCCGCTATGAGAAACGACCAGTCAGCACTGAGCGCCCGGGCTAGGATAATTGGCAATTAGTCCCACCCCTCACACAGCCTGCGTGGTGAATTCTTGTTTGTTTGTAATCTGAGGTAGCGATCAGCTACAGTACTACCCAGGACAATACTGAACAGGGCGAGTTTAGAAAAGAAAGTTTAGAAGAGGGATAAGCTACACAATGATTCTCAAGCATATTAACGAAGGCCGGTTTTGAATAGTTGAATTTTTTTCCGCGGCATATATATATATATATATATATATATATATATATATATATATATATATATATATATATATATATATATATATATATATATATATATATATATATATGCCGTATGAATACGGATAAGTCATAGAAGTAAATAAAATACCTGGATGACCTGGATATATATAGCGGTATACGGTTTATTTCCGTGTTGGGTATGAATACGGATATGTCATAGAAGTAAATACCTGGATGACCCGTCACGTGGTATAAGCCAGGTTTATCCACGACTATCCTGATCGAATAAGGTGGTAGAACCGCCCGCGGATGGATGGGACATACAAATAATTATAACATACTCACAAGTGTAGTCTGTAGCTCGGTCGGTTTCTTCTGCGATCCGTTATCTTCCATCTTTCAGGAAAAAATGACACCTTAAACAGCTGCGTGCTGTTTTTATACCCTTCATCCCGTGGTACATTTTGGCTATAGCCATAACCGTATTGCTAAGCCATAACCGGTTCAAACTGGAATATATATGTTTGTTGCAAACATCTACTAGTAACTTGCTGACTGGGCAAATTTTCCCATTTAATAAAGACTGAAAAATATAGGGTCTACTGCAAACATGTATTCAGCAATGACTCATGTGTTGTTGTTTATTTCGACCACCCACGTTGCTGTATGCCTGGGCACGGTTGAACCAGCGGTTCTTACAATATTGGGAACGAAATAAAGAGGAAGAGAATGAAAGTAAGAAAGACACGAAGATGGAAACAAAGACGGAAAGAAAGACAGATAGAAAGACAGAATGAAAGAAAGACAGAATGAAAGAAAGCCGGAAAGAAAGACAGAAAGACAAGAAGACCGTGTGGTATATTTTAAGAATCCATGACACCAAATCCACTTCTGACACAACCAGTTCAAACCGGTCTATATTGTTCTATACGATCCTACATACAGAATACAATGACTCTTGGGGTTTTTTTTTTCGACCACCGATGTTACTGTATGCCTGGGCCTGTTTAGGATATGTTTGGAATAGTGGTTCTAAAAACATTGGGAACGAAATAAAGAGGAAGAGAATGAAAGAAAGAAAGACAGAAATATGGAAACAAAGAAAGGCAGAAAGAGGGAAATAAAAATTAAATAAACGAAAGAAAGAATGAAAGATGGAATGAAAGACAAAGAAAGACAGAAAGCCGGAAAAGAAATACAACAGAGTCGCGTGGTATATTTTAAGAAGCCCTGCGTCAGTTTTTAGACGTTCACCTCACTGGACAGTAATTTGACATCTGAGTGAACTGTAGTAACATTTGTTGTGTTGCAATGAAGGGGAGACAATACTTTATTAAGGGGACGTTATTTGTGGGGTTTGTATGTCATATTTTTATGATTATCTTAGCAAGTTATGTCTTAAATTAATTGAGAGTAGTAGTTTCATATTGACAGTAATATTCTCCACTATACATACAAGAAAAATAACCGTTTATTATTTTATTGTGGTTAATGTTTAATAATATTGTATGCCTGTCTGGTATATTTTTAAACCAGATTTTCACCACTCGCTTAAAGTTGATACATGGGTACTATGGAAACCTGCCGAAGCTATCATACTGAGCAGTGAAAGAGTTTATTGACGAGGTCATTACTTTTCCTACTCGGGGTAACTCGGGGTGACGGAATAAAACATTTTTTCCAGTCTATCATATTGGACTTTGTTCTCCTCAAGGGGTCCATTTCTACATGACTAGGGTTCGACCACACCACGTGACCACTCATTCACCTCCGCGGTGCCTGGTAGCCCCGATTCGGTTCGGTTAGTTGCGGTTCGCGCCGGATCGCGTGACGATGGCCCGCCCACCCGCTCGCCCGCCCCTGGAAGACACCGGAATTAGTAAGCAGGACAACCGGAAGTGACAGCCATAACAAAGAAAATAACAGCCAAAATTTTAAAAATGTGGTCCGATATGGATCCGGTTTGTGATGTCATCAAGCTGGAGCTATACCCTGTGTATAGTAAAAAATGACGTCATCAGATGGATCCGGATCCATATTTACTAAGTAAATACAACGACACTTACTACTGTTATGAGAAGAAATGAATTTGGAGACTTGGTGACAACTGGCAAGATCGAAGGGAACAGACCAAGGGGAAGACCAAGAATTAAATACCTGGATGGCTTGGCTATGTGGCATGGTCGAGACATAAACACGGAGCTGATCCACGACTCTGGTGATCGACTAAGATGGCAGAACATGACCGCCCACGCTTATCGGCATGGCACACAATGAATGAGATAGTTAGTAGGTACCTAATACACACACATACACACACACACTCACACACACACACACACGCACACACACACACACACACACACACACACACACACACACACACTAACAACAACAAATAAACAAACTAGTGTAAAGAAAAGTTCATCCAGTGGCAACGGAACAAGCATCGAAGATGTCGGCTAAGGAAAGATTGGAGGATGATGGAATGGAGGAACCCTGCCTGGCATACGTCGTTCTAGTGCGCAAAGAAAACACAAAAAACAACAGGCTATCTCATACCGCACTATGAACCACCACAATTATAACCGATGCCACGAAGGCTGGTTGACACGGTGCAAAGTTTCTTTTTTTTTCTCAAAATAGTCATGGACATGGACAAGTATCCCAATTACAAGAAGTGCAAGGCCTGGCTAGAGAAGTTATGTTTGATATTTTACCAAAAAATGGAAAATTGTTGATGAAGACGATATAGAACGAACGAAGGAAAATCTTTATTTTCAAAGGGTTAAGAATTGGGCACGCAGGCTCGTCTGACATTCTGCCCTTCTTCTCTATTTCCTCTCATACATTCTTTCATTCAACATCACTCATGAAGCAAATTTTTACAACAAAAGAACAATAAGCATTAAAACGCATGAAAGATAATCAATAACAAATGACTCAATGAGGCAATGATTAACATGGGCATTATGATTACCTAAGGAAGGTAAAACGTGCCATACATATGGGAATGTTTTTGGCTAGTTGTCGTTTGAGGTGATTTACCATTATTATTGTCGTAGTATTCAAACAAATTGCGAATGTATATATAATGATTGGTGGTGTCTTTGATTTCTTGTGGAAGATTGTTACACAACTGAGTGGCAGAGTATGCTAAGCTTGTTTTATATAAGTATATATAGAGGACTGCAGAGAAAAGAAATAGATTCTTCGGCTGCTTGAATTGCCCTGTATATGTGTGAGGATATAAGTGTATGCTGGTTTATTGTATATGTGTCTCAACTGAAAAAGACTGCTGAAAATAAATCATTTGATTGCCAAAGAAACAAAATAAATAAATAAAGAGTTATACACATCCCTGTCGGCCCAGTAGTCATGGGTTTCGATCCACATTTTACAAACGTACCTGGGCTCCCAGCCAAAATATCAGAAAGAAGTGCCTTGTCGGTTGGCATGGGCGATCTCCGACGACATGGAACAAATAATGTATTGACTCCCTTCCGTGCCATGGCACAAGACTCACGAATCTTTCTTTCGCTGTCTTCCTCTGTCTCTCTCTTTCCACAAATCTACATGTTCCTGTGTTTGCCGTCTAATAATATGGCCAACGAATTATGACTGCCTCCTGCTTATGTTTGTGATAAGTTGTCTTTGCAACTTTGTCTCCCTCAATGTGTCTGGATTGTTCATTTTGGCTGTTTCGTGAATTTTCTTCAATCTTCTATAGACTCTATAACCACACCTCCAAAACAAAACAAAAATGTGGACTACAATCACCTTCGGATTGATAGGACTGTGACGGGTAAAACCATATTTAGCTGCTTTGGTGGCTGTCTAGTCACAGGACTATCATTCTGAGCCGCTGATGGACCCTACTATAACTTCTCCTTGAGGTTGAACGGGGTGGGGTTAATGGTGAAATCGAATTGGAATTTTTAGCCGGATAACGTAAATCAGCTGAACCTTCAGGCCGTGCCTAGTCTCATATACAATTAGTGTCCAATAATGAGAGTTCAACACATTTTGCTGAGAAGAAATGGCCATAATACGGCACAGAAAGCAAATGAAGAACACACCTCTTGCATGGTATGCAACTTCGCCTTGCCACAATCAAAACTGTCCAACGGTATACAACACCGCCACCAACAAAAACAAAGGGACATGATTAGTTCTCTGACGAATAAACAGAGTTTATTAAATGACCATATATAAATATGAGAATAGTTTGTGTCACTTCCCATATGTGCCACAAACAGGCAGCCAGGAGAGAATGTCAGAGTCCTAAACGCATGTGAGACGCTAGAGACAGTATCTAAAGGGCAGTATAGAATAGAGACAGTACAGACAGGATAGTATAGAATAGAGACAGTACCTACAATACAGTACAGAATAGAGATAATACCTACAGGACAGTACAGAACAGAGACAGTCAGGTAAAAGGGAGTGCAGTAAGAGACAGGTATGTTAATGTACTGGGACAGTTCACGTCTGTTTTCAGACGCCAAGGGTCAAAGACAGATGAGCCTGTAACGCAGTACAGACTCGAGACAGACGGACCGAGTGAGGAAACACGGGCCGAGTGCTAACAGACTGGATTATACTTGCGACTGAGACGGACGTGTTTGCAAGTGGACTGCCTGCATCAGATTCAGAAGACGAACGAAAGTTATTCAGACTGTTGAGTTATATAGTTGATAGTATACCAGCGGTGTAACTGTGAGACAGGGCCTGCTTAGATTGAGCATGACGATGTACGCTATTTGAGAGCGATGGCGAGATTGCGTATAAGAGCGAGCGTCTATACATAGTTAAATATGTGTATATAACTAGCCTATATTGTGTTATCAGTTCGGACTCGACTGTATTCAGTCGGCAGAGTATTTTGTGTAGCGAACGATCAACTACTGTATCGGTGACAATCGATAGCCATTGAATAAACGTTTCAGATCGGAACGGACCACGAGCTTATCTCCGAGTTGAATGACTGTATGAGAGAGTAGCTTTTCTTTGTCAGTGTACCTGTATCAATGCAACTAACTTAAAGTTAATTTAAAGTTACATGACACCGGCCTTCTCCACCTGGTCTCACAGGCCCCCGTCCACCTCTGGATTGTCCATACGTAATCACATAACGCTTAAAAAAACTCGACTTTAAGCCATAGGTACTCTATCACCAAGAGGTGCATTCCCTGCCAGCCTATCAGTATCAGCCTATCTCCCCCCCCCCCTCCCCCCTCCCCCCGCCGTGTTCCCACGTGGTCAGAGCAAACTATCCATACAATTCTCACAATCTGTTACTTCTGAAGAGATGATAGCCATTCCATACGAAACGTTCCTTTCGCCATCTTACTAAGCATACTCATTGAGTCCGTAATAAATGCGATGTGTTGCAGTGGTCGCCCCTAACCTTCGGAATGCCATTGTTACTGCTTCCACCTCCATTCTCATGCTGGAGGTCGTAGCTTCATGTGTCAGACTCTCCTTTTTCAAGACTCGTCCATTACCCTTCGCGATGAAATCCCA
The DNA here is from genome assembly GCA_014155875.1 of Cepaea nemoralis. NCBI lineage: Eukaryota > Metazoa > Mollusca > Gastropoda > Stylommatophora > Helicidae > Cepaea > Cepaea nemoralis. The sequence continues at coordinate 157,692 of JACEFZ010022656.1, read as the reverse complement.
ACTACTACGCTAGTTTTTAACCAATGATCCATCGGTGTAGATCACTATGTCACCTTGTGCGTTGCTCTGGATCAGTTAGTAGTGTAAGTCGGGCTCCATCATGCGAATTTTTGTGGATCTTATATAAATCAACCAGTTATCGATCCTGATCCACAAAGGGCGATAACTCTTCCCCCCAAAAAAAACAAAAACAAAGTAGGCGTGGTCCGAGTATGTGTGGTCAAATGACTCATCAGAGTGGGTGTGGTCAAGTGTCTCATCAGAGTAGGTACTATAACAACATTTAAAATAACAAACAAACGAGTCAAGTAAGGTATATAATATTTTTTATTAAATCATGTATAGACAAACAGTACAATACATACTAAATAAGTAGCGGCATAGTTGACACATTATCATTGTGAACCTTTCTTTTTATATAGAGATATGATAACGAATCGCGATGTTGCTGATACGTATACACACCCGTCCCATGGGTCTTTAATCCTATATTGGTTCCCCCATCCGCCTCTTGGGTGGTAAGAACATTCAAGAAAGTGTCCTTGTTTAGATGAGTGTTGTGGTGTTTGATCAGTCCCTTGGTACTGATTTTATCGTAATCTCCGACACAAATATACGTCTTACTACATAAAGACACCATCCCCTCCCCTTCGTATTCTAGTTTAAATAACCCGGGGGTTCTCTTTTCATAGGCTTTGATGTCCTCACAGTCCTGACAGGTATTGGAGGTAGTTCTATGAACAGGGCAGACTTCAGATGGGAACCACTGATTGTAGACTCTGTCATATTCTTCTCGTAGGTGTGGTCTAACTACTTCAGAGAGTGAATCGGCGCTAAGTGCCAAGTACAAACTATCAGTGTCCATTTCGGTTAGTTGATAGTCGTCTTTAGAGATAAACTTGTCTAGAAAGTCATAATAAAAAGCTAACATGCGCAGCTTGGCATACTGGTAGACAAAGAAACTAATCTGTAGAGGTAGATCCCAGAAAGTTTTCTTCTTTAACATTTCCACTTCGAAGAGATCAGCTGTAATACCATTCATGCTTTTGAACCTGGGGTTATTGAGTAGTTTGATAGTGTCTTTTCAATGGTAGTAGGAGACATCGGTATGTTTGGTTTTATTGGTTAACGTTTTGCCGTAAGCGGCGTTACCTAACAATTTTATCGTGTCGGCTGTAATAGACTCAGCAGGATTTTTGTCCCCTTGGCGGCGGAAATTAGACACTGTTTCCCCAAATGTTTTAAAACAACTAACCGGTCGATACTCTATTGTCTGGTAGATGTGGGTAACCACCAACCCATGAGCTAGATACCACTTTAAAAGCTGGGTGGCTAATAATATTTTCTTCCCGAAATAACTACCAATCAATGTTCGTCGTGGAGTACTCAGTAGTTTTTTTTTTTTTTATGGCGTATTTTTTCAAAAATTCCCCATTATCGTCTCTCAACACTTCCGTGTTCTTGAAAATAGGGGGCATTTCGGCAAATGACTCTTGCAAATCAACCGGGGTCTCAATATCACACTCAACCAACCCGAAAAATGTATCAGTTTTTACAGCCTCGATGATCTGTTTTTCACTCAACGACCCACAAGGAAGCTCTGACGGTAGAAATGTTTCCCCCAAGAAACGATTTAATCAACGCAACTCAACCCAACTATTGACAGATTTGCGTGTGGTACTGTGTTTTAATAAACTTATCGGGATGGTAAAATTTACCACATTCGACCACATCCAGCGACATGGCACATGATACTTTAAGAATTACTTCCACACACACAAACACACACACACACACGCGCACGGCACACACACACACACACACACACACACACACACACAAATCCATATAATTTATGTAAAATTAATAACTAAGCTGGTAGTGTTTTGTTATGTGTTGTCGTTACAAACACGCGGTATGATAGTGATGAAACTGATATAGCTGAGTGACAAAAGTTATCGACAAAGACGCTTAAATTCATACAAGAGACAACATTGGAGTTATAGACGAACGAAAGAAAAGAAAAGAAGAATCGACACGACACATGATAATGATATACCCAGACAGACCCCGGTTACCGGCATGAAGCATAATGTATTCTTTTTGCGGAGTTACAAAGTGTCTATATTTAACATCTTAAAAGTATTTAACATCTTCTTATCTGTAGTGTGTAAGCGAAAGAGGTACCAAAAAGAAAATAATTAAACAAAGATAGTAGACAACGGTATGGTGTTGTGATGAACAGCGGTTTAAAGCGTGCGAACGAATTAATATTATTTAAAAATTAAAAAAATTAAAACAATGTTTTCCCGTAGTGAATTTGAATAACGAAGACACAAACAATAGATTGCACGATTTATTGCCTGGCATATTTCGCTGCATCTCGTCAGGTACATACTGCAGAACTCACACAACTTACGTGAAATTAACTAGATAAATCCTTCAAGTTGAAATATACACAATTTCGCACAGTAATGTCGATTGTCTACCACGGTAATTTTAAGCTGACTAACATGTCTTTCTGTTTACACAATTCTGGCTTGCGTTGATAGATCATAATGTGCGAAATTGTGTATATTTCAACTTGAAGGATTTATCTAGTTAATTTCACGTAAGTTGTGTGAGTTCTGCAGTATGTACCTGACGAGATGCAGCGAAATATGCCAGGCAATAAATCGTGCAATCTATTGTTTGTGTCTTCGTTATTTAAAAAAATTAAAAAAATAAATTATTTTAAAAAATTCTCATTTTGAGGGTCGAACCACCTTCCCCCGTACACGAGTCGGGTGCTTTATCAACTACACTAATAATTCTGGTAACTGTGATCTTACGACCCAAAAGTATAACAGCAACCTTTCAAGTGTGATATATCTGAGATGCTAAAAAAGAATTACAGCTATTAACAAAACATATGTCTAGAACAGACAGATGTATAAACATATACGGGTTAGACAAATATATAAATTACTCCCTCATTATGTTTAAACGCCGATAGAATTTGGTTTTCGGTTGTATAAAAACTCGCAGAATTTATGATATGTAAAACTGTGCTGTGCCCACTCGGGGAAAATTATATTTTAGTTCAAAATAACAATCTGTTCCCGAAATGAAGACTGTAATATTAAACAATATTAAGTTTCAATTATTTTAAAAGGTATTATAGCATAATAAAGCATACGTATATATCTAAAACATCTACTTATGTAGACAAAATCGGAACAGGCAGGCCTGGTATGACGCCTTATAATGTGAAATAATATAACTTATACAGTTGAAAAGTATTAAAACTTATAGTGAAATGAAAGATTATGATGTTGTTGATTTAAAAAAAAAATATTGATGTTGGTTTGTGTAATATATAAAGAGATATTGATATTATAAACTCAGCATGTTGCACACTTTATGCTAATTCTGCTCTGCTTTCGGAACTATCAGCGGGATGTTGACTAGACATTTTCTCGGATTTCCGCGCAAGTTAACAAAATAGAGCAATGTTGCGATGTTCATTGAAATATCGGAATCGGCCACGAGGTAGAATCCTATCAATAACATCCACGTCAATCTATCTGCAGGAAAACAGAATGCTCGTTGTGAGACGAATCTGTGGGATGTTGTTGTCTTCTGTGTAGATGCGATCTGTGATGCAGATTGGTGTATCAGGTCTCTTGAGCGTTTGTATTACTTATTCTCGAGCTTGTGCGTGTGCGAAACACGTGTGGATAGTATACACGGCTTGACCGCCAATTGTACGGTCCCCGTGTTTTAAGATTAAAGGGTTTTCTACTTAAGACATAAATAATTTACTAAAGAATATTTATTATACAAATATTTGGTGCTAAATTTTCAAATAATATTCAAAACTGTATATAGCTTTTATGATGGTAACATTCAGTTTGTACTTTCCAGAATATGAATAAAATTGTTACAGGAATAAATATACACTTCTCTTGCAAAATAGCTGTCAGTACAAATATAGTGAAATCTATAATTGTTCCCCTTGATTGCTAAAGCTGTAATATGACTTTACCCTACATGAAATTATTTCCCTTCTATTAGAAAAAATAAAATTAGTTACATATCCATTATAGAGCGTTGCAGTCAACACCAGCATGTTTTGCTGTTGTGATCTCTTGACAAGTTTACGTTCAATAGTTTCCCATTGCTTTCTGAACGACCGGCATCCATACCATTTCGTAAAAAATCAACTCAAGACGGTTTGCTGCCAGATCGCCTGCAGCTGTGTTTCGAACGCGGGTATGCGGGATTACGAATTGCGTCCGTAACTCCTTCCACTCGAAGCGAGGAAAAATAAATGATTGGTTACTAACAAACCTGTACACGACATCTTCTTAAGGTTGGTGTTTAGCTTGTTCTCTGATGTCCACATTTGTTTCCCTTGGCAGCTTCCGTGGAACCTCTGTATTTTATTTATTTATTTAGTTATTTTTTGCATGATTATGACATAGCCATGTACCATTCGAGCCAAAGTGCAGTAAGAACACAAGAAGGTATATCAGATATGTTCACAGTCAATATGAAACAGCCAAAATGAGCAAGCTAGGCACTTTGAGGGATACTAAGTTGCAAAAACAACTTATCATAAACATAAGCAGGAGGTAGTCATAATTTGTTAGCCATATTATTAGACGACAAACACTGGAACATGTGAATACCGGATAGATTTGTGGAAAGAGAGAGTCAGAGGAAGACAGCGAGAGAAGAATTCGTGAGTCTTGTGCCATGGCACGGATGGGAGTCAACACATTAATTGTTCCATGTCGTCGGAGATCGCCCATGCCAACCGACAAGGCACTTCCTTGTGATATTTTGGCTGGGAGCCCAGGTTCGTTTGTAAAATGTGGATCGAATCCCATGAATACTGGGCCGACTGGGAAGCGTCTAACTCTTTATTAATTAACTAATTAATTTTTTTTGACAATCAAATGATTTATTTTCAGCAGTCTTTTTGAGTTGAGACACATATACAATAAACCAGCATACACTTATAAACTCACACACATGCAGGGCAATTCAAGCTGCCGAGGAATCTATTTCTTTTCTCTGCAGTCCTCTATATATACTTATATAAAACAAGCTTAGCATACTCTGCCGCTCAGTTGTGGAACAATCTTCCACAAGAAATCAAAGACACCACCAATCATTATACATACATTCACAGATTGTTTGAACACTACGACAATAATAATGGTAAATTACCTCAATCGACAACTAGCCAAAAACATTCCCACATGTATGGCACGTTACACCTTCCTTAGGTATTTATAATGCCCATGTTAAACATTACCTCAGTGAGTTATTTGTTATTGATTATTTTTCATGCGTTTTAATGCTTATTGTTCTTTTGTTGTCAAAAATTTGCTTCATGAGTGATGTTGAATGAAAGAATGTATGAGAGAAAATAGAGAAGAAGGGCACAATGTCAGACGGGCCTGCGTGCCCAATTCTTAACCCTTTGAAAATGAAGAGTTTCGTTCGTTCGTTCGTTCGTTCTATATCGTCTTCATCAATAATTTTCCATATTTCTGGTAAAATATCAAACATATCTTCTCCAGTCAGGCCTTGCACTTCTCGTAATTGGGATACTTGTCCATGTTCATGTCTATTTTGAGAGGGAAAAAAAAAAAGAAACTTTCCATCGTGTCAACCAGCCTTTGTGGCATCGGTTATAATTATGGTGGTTCATATTGCGGTATGATTTAGCCTGTTGTTTTTTCTTTCTTTTGCGCATTAGAACGACGTATGCCAGGCAGGGGTCCTCCATTCCATCATCCTCCAATCTTTCCATCGCCGACATCTTCGATGCTTGTTCCGTTGCCACTGGATGAACTTTTCTCTACACTAGTTTGTTTATTTGTTTGTTTGTTTTTTGTTTTTTTTTGGTATATATTAGGTACCTACAATCTCATTCATTATGTGCCATACCAATAAGCGTGGGCGGTCATGTTCTGCCATCTTACTCGATCACCAGAGTCGTGGATCAGCTCCGTGTTTCTGTCTCGACCATGCCACGTAGCCAAGCCATCCAGGTATTTAATTCTTGGTCTTACCCTTGGTCTATTCCCTTCGATCTTGCCAGTTGTCACCAAGTTCTCCCAATTCATTTCTTCTCATAACATGCCCAAACAATTTTGACTGTCTACATCTAATGTCTCTAATCAGTTTACGATCTTCATTTGTTATTTAAAGGACTTGTTCATTGGTTTTTCTATCTGCCCAGGTATTCTTTGCATTTTCCTCAGAAACCACAGCTCCACAGCCATCAGATGTTTTTCAGCTTGTCTGCTCATTGTCCACGCCTCACACCAATATAAAAGTACAGATTCTATGTAGCACTTTAGCACTCTTTTTCTCGTTTCAATTGATATCTTTTTATTCGTCAATATGTATTTCATCTTGCAAAAGGCTACCTTCGTCAAGACAATTCTTGTTCTAATCTCTTTAAGGCATCTTCCATCAGATGTTATGACTGTTCCGAGATATTCGTATCGATTCACTTGTTTAAGAATATGCCCATTTACTTGTATATTACGTTGTCGTATTTCTTCCTTCCTAGTGACGACCATAATCTGTGTCTTCTTGCAATTCAATTCTAACCCCAGTTGTTAACTGTGTGCAACGACCGCATCTACTAAATTTTGCAGATCCTGTTCATTGTCTGCAATCAAGATTGTATCAACTGCGTTTCTAATGTTATTGATGTTTCGTCCTCCAATGTTGATTCCTTCCATATCTTCTATATTTCTGAAAATATGGTCATTGTACAGGGAAAAAAGATCAGGAGACATTACACATCCCTGTCTCACACCTCTCTTAATAGGCTGATATTGGCCTACTTCATTATCAATCCTTATTGCAGCTTGTTGTTTCCAATATATGTTTTTTACAAGTCTAAGGTCTTTTCCATCAATTTGTAGATCTTCAAATTTCAACCTACCATCTATGTTTTCCTATTTTATCCGCTATCTCTTAATCTTATATCTTCTATTATTCAACGTTGTAGTTGCTTTTGGTATTTCTTTCAACAATTGTTTGTCTGGTAATTCATGGTTGGGTTTTGTTATTTTCTTAGTTATCTTTATTCAATGCGTTTACTGTTTCTTTGCTGTGGTTACTTGTTTGTGGTTTTGTTGTTGTTTTCCTTTATCAATTTGCATCCTAGTTGGTATACTGTTGTTCACGCTTTTCGTTAGTTAGGATGTGGTTTATTTATTTCCTAATTTATTTATTTTGTTATTTTGTGTTATTAGTTACACGCTACGCTTTGTACCTCCTTGTGAGTGGTTTCTCTGCTGTGCTCGGGTGTCGGTCTTGCTCTCGTGGTGTACAAATTCTTGTACACCCTGTTCCGTTGTATGCATTACACCCTCCCCCTCCTTATTGGGTTGTGTTTTCTTGATAGGTCGGATCTATGTTTGTTTACTTTGGTTCCCGTTCTTGCTTGGCTTGAGTAATTCTTGGGTTTAGCCCTAAAAAGGGCCCATTATTTACTGTCTGTGCATGTTTACTTGATGTGAGCCCTTAAAAGGGCCCGTATTTTCAGCTTCTGTGCTTGTTAACTTGCTTCGAGCCGTGAAAAGGGCTCGTCTGTTGATATCTGTTTTTGTTTTCTGGCGTTGAGACCCTGGGCGGGCTCACCTTCAGGTTGTCTTCGTGCTTGGGTCTATCGTCCAGCGTAGGAGAGGGACTGTCGCATCTATCTTTTCCATCGTTATGGAGGTTTCCTACCGTCTCCTCATTGTCCAGTGTCTGAGGGGTTTCCTGCGCGTCCCTCTTGTCCATCGTTAGGGAGGTTACCTATCGCCTCCTCTTTTCTCCAGCGTGGTAGGGATTTCCTGTGCATCCCCCTTATCCATCGATGGGATAGTTCTCACAGTACTCAACAATATGCAATACTACCCAGAGATCAGTACCATTCATGATTTGTTGATGGGTGCCCTACAGGGTTCGGCTTAGAAAAATAGTCTTTAGACTCATTATATTGCTCCTCTACACGGAAATCTACAAAAAACTTTTTTTTTCTTTTTTAAGAAGGGCTCACGGGTCCCAGAGGTGCCAAAGTCGCCCCACTAGGTGTCGTTTATGTTGGGTGATCATCCCGACCCAAACAACCGGATAACTTTTACCTTTCCCGGAAGAAACGTACCCTGAACAGGATGGATACGTTGTGAAGAGAAACCAAAGTAAACCTAACATCTGTTTAGACAGACGCGGCAGATAAAGAAATAAATAATTTACTAAAGAATATTTATAAGCCATGAACGCCTACGCCAGCCGGCACGGCACTTGATGATGATGATGATGATGACAACAATTTGGTGCCTAAATCTTCAAACAATATTCAAAACTGTATATAGCTTTTATGATGGTAACATTCAATTTGTACTTTCCAGAATATGAATAAAATTGTTACAGGAATAAATATATACTTCTCTTGCAAAATAGCTGTCAGTAGAAATATAGTGAAGTCTATAATTGTTCCCCTTAATTGCTAAAGCCGTAATATTTCTTCACCCTACGTGCAATTATTTCCCTTGTATTAAAAAAATAAAATAAAATTAGTTACATATCCATTACAGGGCGTTGCAGTCAACACCCGCATGTTTTGCTGATGTGATCTCTTGGCAAGTTTACGTTTAATAGTTTCCCATTGCTTTCTGAACGACCGGCAACCATACCATTTCGTAAAAAACAAAAACCAACGCAAGACGGTTTGTTGCCAGATCGCCTGCAGCTGTGTTTCGAACGCGGGTATGCGGGATTATGAATAGCGTCCGTAACTCCTTTGCTTCGAAGCGAGAAAAACAAAATTATTCGTACTAACAAACCTGTACATGACATCTTTTTAAGGTTGGTGTTTAGCTTGTCCTCTGATGTTCACATTTGTTTCCCCTGTCAGCTTCCGTGGAACCTCTGTATTTTATTTATTTATTTATTTAGTTATTTTTTGTGTGTGCATGATTATGACATACAAGGGGCTTCTCATAAGTCTTTAGTCTGACCATGAAGGAGTAGGCGGAGAATATCTCTCTCTCTCTCTCTCTATATATATATATATATATATATATATATATATATATATATATATATATATATATATATATATATACTATGGCGGTAGCGAGTGTGACTGATAAGGCCAATTTGCGCTGTAAATGTCCGTTCACAGTGGGTGCATGTGAACACGTGGTCATTTCCACCACCATGCACCATCTTACGTCTCAAACGCTAGGTGTGTGACTTTTCTGCAATAATTTTCTCCTTTGACTTTATTCCATTTCTGATATTTGCCCTCCATGCAACATGTTCAGCGGCGACTTGCTCCCAATGTGCATTATCAATGCCTGTATCAATCATGTCCCGCTTACACACATCTTTGTATCGTAGTAGAGGCCGACCCTGAGATCTCTTACCCATCTGTAATTCACCAAAAAAGATATCCTTTGGTATTCTACCATATATTATATATATATATATATATATATATATATATATATATATATATATATATATATATATATATATATATATATATATATATATATATATATATATATATATATACTAGCTGACCCGACCCGGCTTCGCCCAGTCCCTGGTGGGGAGCATCTCATTTAATTCATATAAGTAGTCATATAAGTTCTCGTTCCCGTTACCAACTATCTGTCTGTCTGTCTGTCTGTCTGTCTGTCTGTCTGTCTGTGTCTGTCTGTCTGTCTGTTTGTCTATCTATCTATCTCTGTCTGTCTGTCTGTCTAATAGACCCATCCCTCTGTCTCTCCCTCCGTCTATCCCTCCCTCCCTCCCTCCCTGTCTGTTTGTCTATCTATCTATCTATCTATCTATCTATCTATCTATCTATCTATCTATCTATCTATCTATCTATCTGTCTGTCTGTCTGTCTGTCTGTCTGTCTGTCTGTCTGTCTGTCTGCCTGACCCGGCCCGGCTTCGCCCAGGCCCTGGTGGGGAGCATCTCATTTAATTCATATAAGTATTCATATAAGTTCTCGTTCCCGTTACCGACTATCTGTCTGTCTGTTTGTCTATCTATCTATCTCTGTCTGTCTGTCTGTCTGTCTGTCTAATAGACCCATCCCTCTGTCTCTCCCTCCGTCTATCCCTCCCTCCCTCCCTCCCTGTCTGTTTGTCTATCTATCTATCTATCTATATATCTATCTATCTATCTATCTATCTATCTATCTATCTATCTATCTATCTATCTGTCTGTCTGTCTGTCTGTCTGTCTGTCTGTCTGCCTGACCCGGCCCGGCTTCGCCCAGTCCCTGGTGGGGAGCATCTCATTTAATTCATATAAGTAGTCATATAAGTTCTCGTTCCCGTTACCGACTATCTGTCTGTCTGTCTGTCTGTCTGTCTGTCTGTCTGTCTGTCTGTCTGTCTGTCTGTCTGTGTCTGTCAGTCTGTTTGTCTATCTATCTATCTATCTCTGTCTGTCTGTCTGTCTGTCTGTCTAATAGACCCATCCCTCTGTCTCTCCCTCCGTCTATCCCTCCCTCCCTCCCTCCCTGTCTGTTTATCTATCTATCTATCTATCTATCTATCTATCTATCTATCTATCTATCTATCTGTCTGTCTGTCTGTCTGTCTGTCTGTCTGTCTGTCTGCCTGACCCGGCCCGGGTTCGCCCAGTCACTGGTGTGGAGCATCTCATTTAATTCTGAGTAGGTAAGAATCCGCTCTGCCTTCAAAATGTTGACGTGAAGATTTTCTTCCTGCAGCTGCTTCTGTATTTGTTCATCAGTAAGCTCCATTTTTAGCCGCTTGACCACCCATCTGACTGTGTTTGAATCAGTGTTTCTGATTCTGGTGTCTTGGTCCTCCTTCCTCTCACAAGTTTTTGTGTTCGTCTGTGGGTAGTCGTCGCTCTTCTTATTGGTAGTTTCATTGACTGTAGGTTCAGATACTTTATTACAGCTTGCATGCAGACTCTCCAAAGGCAGGTTCGTCTTCTTGATAGTCTGGTCGGTTTTCTCACTATGCATCTTGGAAGCTGCTTGTTTCTTTGTGCTATTACGACGTGCCATTTTCCCCCCGTATCAGGCTGCTTGAAATGTGTAAGGCGTCTTGGCTTGATAACGCTGAGAAGTGCTGTCAAGCGAATCGTGCCGATATGATAGCGGAAAACATTAAAGATGCGATGATATTGTTCAACATCTTTAAGATAATTTCTTAAGCATAGAAAGATGAGATACAATGTTATGCATTATGCATTATTTTTATGTAAACTTTGAAATTGCCTTAAAGATTGTATCATTATTTATTATAACTCATATTCCGGTACATAACTATAGACAAAGAGTTTATAAATCTTTGAAAACGATACAACAATATGACTATAAGTTATACAACAATGTTATTAAAAGTTATGCCCCTTGAAATAACTTTTTCTAGAGTTAAGTCCCTTAGCTATATATAAATTTTAATGAAAAATGAAAAATGAAATAATACTGAGTAAGCAGGCGATTTCACACTAAAATAATATCACAGTTGGCAGCTCTGGAATGAAAGGAAGACGTGTAGAAAATTTCATCTCAATCGGATGGGCCGTTATCGAAAAAATAAAGGACATACATATTTACATACATACACTTTGTTTTATATATATAGATATATATCCTGGCACTACCAACAATGGCGGACAGGCATAGAGTCCTTCAAACCAAATGGTACCTGAGAGTTGCTACAGATACGGATCACCCTTGCATGAAGCCATGGATATGGTCATGGGTCATAGACTAAGACGAAGCAGGTCCTGAATGACACAGGCAGAAATATGTATACGCGAAATGAGTGATCTAGAGGCCATCAGTCGTGAAAAAGAGTGGATTGAAGTTCCGGAAGACGTGTCAGACTGGCACAATGTAACAGTAACTCTAAGTCGTGAGTGCAGAGAATGCTCAGCAGGCCGTACATAGATTGACGTGCAACAACTGATCGTGACATAGTGATTGCGAGAAAAATGCCGTGAACAGAATCAACCACTGTTTATTGCCTTCATCGACCTCACAAAGGTATTTGATTTTGTCAGTCGTGAGGGTCTGTTCAAGGCACTAAAGAAGATTGGCTGCCCACCAACTCTTCTGTCCTTTGTGGAATCGTTCCACACAGGCATGAAGGGTATAATCAAGTTTGATGGTGCAACTTCTGAAGAGTTTGAAATCAAGAGTGGAGTTAAACAAGGTTGTGTACTAGCTCCCACCCTCTTTGGAATATACTTTTCACTTCTACTGAAATATGCTTTTCGTGATCAGGATGGTGGTATATACATTCACTCACGCTCAGATGACGGCCTCAACAATGCTCAGAGATTGAAGGTCAAGACCAAAATTAGGAGGGTACTGATCAGAGAGTTGCTTTTTGCAGATGATGTTGCAGTTATGACCCACTCTGAAGAAGAATTGCAATGTCTACTATCTGCATTCTCCAATGCTTGTTCTGAATTTGGTTTAACAATTAGCAAAAAGAAGACACAGATTATGTCACAAGGTGCACATGGGGTACCATCAATCTTTATTGACGACGCTGAACTAGAGATGGTAGACCATTTTACATATCTAGGATCAGTGGTAAATAGCAAATTATCCCTAGATCAGGAAATCAACATCCGGATTTGTAAGGCAGCAACAACAATGAACAGGTTAAGAAAAAGAGTCTGGGAGAACAGGAACCTTACTGCCAAAATAAAAGTCCTTGTCTATCAAGCCTGTGTCCTTAGTACTCTTCTTTATGGCAGTGAAACATTGACACTTACTCACACCAAGAGAAACGTTTAAACAGCGTTCATACGCGGTGCCTGCGAAGAATTCTTGGTATTAATTGGCAAGAAAAAATCACACATACTGAAGTATTGGAAAGATCAGGTTGTGTGACGATTTATTCCATGCTCAGTCTTCGTAGACTTAGATGGATAGGACATCTTAGGATGATGGATGATGGTAGACTACCAAAGGACATCTTTTTTGGTGAATTACAGATGGGTAAGAGATCTCAGGGTCGGCCTCTACTACGATACAAAGATGTGTGTAAGCGGGACATGATTGATACAGGCATTGATAATGCACAGTGGGAGCAAGTCGCCGCTGAACGTGTTGCGTGGAGGGCAAAGATCAGAAATGGAATAAAGACAAAGGAGACAATTATTGCAGATAAGTCACACACCGAGCGTGTGAGACGTAAGATGGTGCATGATGGTGGAAATGACCACGTGTTCACATGCACCCACTGTGAGCGAACATTTACAGCGCGAATTGGCTTTATTAGTCACATTCGCTACCGCCATAGGTAAAACTTATTAAGCCTCTCTAAAGCACAAACTATCGTCTGTTAAGACGGCCAGGTGCCAATGGATATATATATATATATATATATATATATATATATATATATATATATATATATATATATATATATATATATATATATATATATATATTCTTCAGCATTCCGTGCCATTGAGGTTCTTTGCTGCAGATACAAACCGTCCCCATTCGTCTCTATGGTTGACCATATATATATATATATATATATATATATATATATATATATATATATATATATATATATATATATATATATATATATATATATATATATATATATAGATGGCTTGTGGTATTGATACAACATTTGATGCCGGCGCTATGGTCAGGATGCTGTGAATGGGCTTCACAATTCCCCGACATCCGGCACACCGAGACTGCTGTAGACGATTTAGAAGCAGACCGCCTTGCGTTGATGTAGATGGTATGGACGTAGGACGTTCAGAAATCAATTTCAAAGTACTAAACTTAAAATTGCCCAGAAAATCGCAGGCAGTTAAAAATTCTGGTGTTGATTGCTATGTAGTGTAAAGGGCATTCAACTAAATTAACACTTTAAACAGCAGTTGTGCTTAATAAAATATGATGATTTCACACGGTCCCTTTAATCATGGGTAGTGAGATCGGATACATAGCCGTCTCTAATAAGGGCGAAAAACAGGAGGTCCAGTGTACAAATATTTAATATCCCCACTGTATTTGGAAACCACAAAGAATAGACTGGCAAGCCGCTGCTATGGCAAAATGATTAGGACAGACAACCCACTCACGGGTAGATGAGATATAGCCGATTACCTTGGGTGAAATATATCTAGAGGATCAAACCTGACACACAATGCATGCTGAAGTCGGACACACCGACCTGTGAGGTGCTTAACTTCTCTAGAAAGAGGAAAGAAGAAAAACAAATATGTATACCATGTTTCATATTCCCATAACACGTCACATTTATTACGTCAAGTCACACACTTGGGGCTTTAGGTTTAGTCGAGAGTCAATTTCACAGCGGACGGAAATCTCCATAAATGTTCTAGTCTGCTTCAATAGAACACATAAGAAGAGTCTCAGCAAGGTGCACGAACACAGGATGTATACACAAGAGCGTGTACCAGACTCATATATTATTAAGAAAGTAAATGACCCCATTAACTCTCCTTGAGCCATTCTGTATATATGGTACGTTTTATACACTGATTGGCACTCGTTGAAGGATATGGTTTACGTCACACGGCCAAGGATATTTCCTGGTACCAATTTTAGGCTGGTTTGGAGTCAGCGTTGTGGCAAAGGGGTTATGAATTCAATTTGTAAGTCCGCATGCAACATTCGAAACACAGCTGCTTGAGATGTGAAAGCAGACCATCCAGCATTGGATTTAATGAAATGGTATGAGTGCCGGTCGTTCAGAAAGCAGTGACAATCTATGAGCGTAAACTTGCCAAAAAATCACCAACAGCCAAAACAAATGCTAGGGTTGACCGTGACCTCCTGTCAAGGATATCCAACTAACTAACTGGATTGAAGTACTGGTCAATGTTAAAAATCCGTCTCGACTGGGATTCCAACACGTGACCACCCGACCGGTTGGCTAGCCAGCTAACGACTGCGCTACCGAGGCTCCCATACATGCTATACAATTCTTCTTCGTCTGCGCTCGTCCGGAATGTTATTTTATACGCAAATGCTTTGTGCCTGTTTACAGCAGAGCTGCGATATTTGCACCCTTAAGCCGACACACCCGTCTTCTTCAGGCATTTGTTGTCTGGGTTACCTTCCCAGCTATACAACTGATTTTGTGGGTTGGTTTTCTCATTATGCTTGCTTGCTTGCTTGTGTTCGTTGGCTTGAGCTCCAACGCGAAGTCCTGTATGTCGGATGAAGGCATCCTGTTGTCCAACATCAGTGTGATGTCGTACAGGACCTGAGGTTTGCGTGAGTATCCGTTGTCTCATGTCTGGCTTATTGGTGTGCAGACTGGTGGTTCCTCGCCGTACAGGCAGACACTCTCCGACTTCGGAGGAAGCTTTCTCATTATGAAATTGAGTCTATCAGGCCTGCTCCTTTTGATTTCCAACTGTCGGGGAATGTTTAACACGTTTAACCTACGCTGGATGAGTGGCTAGAACGCCCGATTCTTCTTCTGAGACCAGGTTTCGAATCCTCGGTAAGATGTGGAGTTTCTTTTCTGTCGAAGGCAAAACGAAAACTTTAAACTGCACAGTTCGCCGCGACTGCACTAGCCAGGCGCCCTGAATACCTCAGGCTCAAGACCCCCCCCCCCCCCCCCCCCTTGCCGCTATACACCGCAAAGTACTATTGTTTTTTTTTTTAGCATATCCTTTACAGGACTTAGCTGTCAACACCAGCATCTTTCAGCTGTATGTTGATCTCTTGGCAAGATTACGCTCAGTAGTTTGCCATTGCTTTCTGAGCGGCCGGCTCACATGCCCCGTAAGTTACCGATGCGATTCGAACCACTGCTGATTTGAACCGTCATCACGTTACCGACGAGAGTATACGAGATTACGGAGAAAAGTCATAACCTCTAAGCCACGAAGCCTGCTATACTGGCAGTAAATGACAGTTTTCTGACAGTAACCTACACACAGGTCATCCGAAATTTTAACACTGGTCTATGAACGTGAGACGTCCGATCGCTCCCCAGGGATCAGAGGTAAATGTATCATACAATCTAGTTGTGTAGCAGGCACCTGGTGTGGATATGTGACGTTCTAGAACCATCACTTGTGATAGGCCTGTGTGGACGGAGTGATAGATGGCCACGCTTTCATCTCATACCCAACAACGGTAATAGGCCTGTGTGGACGGAGTGATAGATGGCCACGCTTTCATCTCATAGCCAACACCGGAGGCTGACATCGAAGCTGACAACGCTCATACTATTATCAACGTAACGTTCTGACCATTACACTAAAGTATAAGCTAAGTATAAAATACATTTCTTAATTTGTAACAGATTAAACAGCCCACACTGTGAACCGAACCAAACAAGCACAATCCAGGCATAGACGTTATGAATAATCGCCACAGGTGTTTGATACAATATTTTACTACGTATTCCAGCTTTGCTACACTATGTTGTGAAGTGTAACGTCTACTTGGCTAGCTGACTGTAAATTATTTTACTGTGATAAAAACTCCGCCGCGGAGCGAGGACAACAGGGGCATTCTGATCGTCAGAGGCGATTCCACTTGACCGAATGTTTCTGCCTTTACTGCCTTTACACTCTCTGGGGGAGGGCCCACCACGTCATGACTCCTGGTGTGTTTCTCCTGTCGTACGTTTGTACCCCGTTTCGAGACGTTCGAGTCGTTTTTCCACGTATCCCACAAAGGCACATTGTGCTTGCTCACAAGCCATCCCTCCTTCGGGGAGGAGAACAGCATGCATCCTGTGCTTCATGCCCTCACACATATTATAGCCCCTTAGGCCAGCTTCTTTCCCGGCCTTTCGCCCCTGTCGTCACTTCCATGACGGCGGTTCGGTATGTAACAGTACACGTCATTGCCGCCATTGCTTTTATCGAAAAATCCCCATGGACATTGAGCTAGAGTGTGTTATCAATGACATACCTATAACCTGTGGAGGAACTATTTACAACATACTTATAACACATGGAGGAAGTATTTGCAACATACCTATAACCTGTGGAGGAAATATTTACAACAAGCCTAGAACCTGTGGAGGAAATATTTACAACAAACCTATAACCTGTGGAGGAAATATTTACAACATATCTATAACCTGTTGAGAACATATTTACAACAAGCCTATAATCTGTAGAGGAAATATTTACAACACATTTATAACCTGTGGAGGACATATTTACAACAAGCCTGTATATACCCTGTGGTGGAAATATTTACAACATACCATTACTCCCAGCCAGTTATTTTGTGCCGTGGTGTATCATATCCTACGGTCTGTCCAGAAACGAATGCCTTCATTCACGATCAAATACTTTGAAAACTGTCTGTTGCGTCGTTATTAAATTTGTACTGCTGTCTTGTATTTACCCCCGCCCAAGGAATATATCTTTGATAGGTCGAAAAGCAACTTAAATCATGGAAAGCGACGATATTTCTTTGATGTTATGGTGAAAAACTCGTAATTTATCGCTAACAAACTTGTTTTGCAGTAATGCCCCGTTCCACTAAGCGAGGCTCTTGTCATAAGGCCAATCCCATGTCCCACGAGAAAATTAACTATTCAACGCTAAAGTTTCCGTGTTAAGACGTAATACATTTAATAATGTAAACTTCATGTCTGACCCGTAAGCTATATACCGCATATAAGCAAACTTTGAAATCTGCTGTACAATCTCCAGAACAAAATTATTTTTGTTGGGTGAACATAATGATAAGATTATATGCTAAATCTCATCATTTCCCCTCAGTTGGTTACTGAGATATGGAATTTTATATTGGGGAGACAAAAGTAAACATACTATAGTTAGAACTTAATATAACTTTACACAAGTGACTGCCCAGAAACAGTATTGTACGCCCCATTGGTTTCTCCGCTTGGAGAGGGCAAAGAGAGCTATGCTGCACAGTTCCCGAGGGGTTGGTACTTCCATTCCGCATCGGGAGACTGTCTCTACAAGAATCTCACTCCATGGTGGGAAGAAGTTGCTCTTAGTGGCACGGGATTAGAAAAGGGAAAGTTACGTTCTAAAATGGATGCTGCGCACCGTTATGTTTGTGACCAATGCTGGAATAGAGGGATAGAAAACATTGACGTCAGTAGCAGCAGCAGCAGCATAATAATAATGATACTAATAATAATAATAATAATAATAATAATAATAATAATAATAATAATAATAATAATAATAATAATAATAATAATAATAATAAGCAGAAGAAGAAGAAAAAGAAGAAGAAGTCCCTCACCCCGAGAGATTTTCATGGCCTAGACGACATGAAAGCCAATGACATCTTGTAATGTTACATAAATATGAAATGTGGTATAAATATGACTCGTGGTATAAATATGAAATATGGTATAGATATGAAATATGGTATAAATATTTAATTTGAAATAGCTATGAAAAGTGGAAAAATATGACACGTCTTATAAATATAAACGTGCGGTTGGACTAACATTTTGACTTCTCGTCCTTGACTTGGGGACATAAACGTGGACAATGAGCAGACAAGTGGAAAAACATCTAATGACAGAGGAAATGTGGTTTCTGAGGAAAACGCAAAGAATACTATAATCAAACAGAAAAACCAATGAGCAAGTATTACAAGAAACAAATGACACCTAAACTAGATTACAGAAATTAAAAGTAGGCAGTCAAAATTTTCTGGGCATGTTATGAGAAGAAATACACTGGAAAACTTGGTGACAACTGGCAAGATGGAGGGGAAAAGGACAAGGTGAAGACAGAGAAGTAGATATCTAGATGTCTTGGTCATATGACAATCGAGACCAAAACATAGAGCTGAACCATGACTCTAGTGATCGCGTGAAGTGGCGAAACATGACCTTCCACGCTTATCGGCATGCCACATGATAATGATGAGTTAATGATTCAGTACTAAAGAAAATTTAGGTTTAAACCAAACATGGTACACAATCAAATGAATAAATATTGTAATGTTAATTTCCATTCACTGAACAAAGAAATGTCGGAAGACTCCTCGAAACAAAACAAAAAAACACGATGACACTAGTGTGGCGATATATTGTCCTTCTGTCCAAAGAAAGGTCACGTGTGGCAATATATTATCCTTCGGCACTTAATCAGTTAAACGACCAGGTAAACAGTTTAGCTAATCAGTTTTTAAAACACCAGGTAAACAGGTTAACTGAAATTGTGGTACGGAAGGGTAGATCCTAGCAGTACAGTGACCCAGTTAGTTCACGTTTGATTGCCCCTAAACCCGAGCAGACAGAAATCCCAGGTAACAGGTGAGGCGTGATGAGGAATGGTTGACTAGCTGAACTAGCTTTCTCATTTAGCCTTTAATCAGGGATCGGAAGTTAAGGTGAAAAAGAAAAGAATTAAAAAGGCAAGAGAATTGACTTTATTGCACCTGATTTATCCCATACAGCTAAGTCTCTTTCCACAGATGGCATGCCGAAAGCGTCGCACAAAGCACGAACTCCGTAATTCCAGCAAGGAGTCCCCAGTTGCCACCGAGAAAATTTCCCCCGTGAACAGAAAAACGTAGCCTAGAATCGAACCCAAAACCTTCGGAGCGCTAATCAGTCGAGTAACCAATTCGCCGCTGAGATTCCGAATTCAGGGAAACGTTGTGTATGAGGCCCAGGTTGATATAGGGTGTATTTTTAATGACTGTGCAGTTTTTGAAAATATTGCCGGTCCAAATTTTGTACCCTCTGTACAGTTCATGCAAGATAATAGGTAAATACACAACTTGGACTGGCAATATTTTCAAACACCGCACATTCATTAAAAATACACAATATATAACACGGCTAGCTGGTTGAGATCTTGCTTTTTATGTATTTTATATGTGTGAAATTGTTGAACCTGTAAGAGAAACAGTAGAGACTGTGGTTAGGTGGTCCAGCGAGAAGAGTCCCTTCCTAGAATTGGTTCGTTAGGTTCAGAAAGTGACGAGGAATGCGAGTCGGTTAAAAGAATATTTACTGTTACTGACAATACTACATAAGGGACACAACGTCAGAAGATCCCAACCTGAGTCCAAGACAAGCTCCAACCAACATATCTTGTTCGTGTTATTCCAAGCGCACATGCGATATTTCTCTAATAATTCTTCTTTTATGAAAGCAGTATGAGAAAAATTAATAATTGACTAACCTTTATCCGTGTTGTCTACAGTTGTTTACTTCCTGGGATCATTAACTAACTATTATTGTGTGTGTGTGTGTGTGTGTGTGTGTGTGTGTGTGTGTGGGTGGGTGGGTGGGTGGGTGGGTGGGTGGGTGTGTGTGTGTGTGTGTGTGTGTGTGTGTGTGTGTGTGTGTGTGTGTGTGGTTGTGTGTGTGTGTGTGTGTGTGTGTGTGTGTGTGTGTGTGTGTGTGTGTGTGTGTGTGTGTGTGTGTGATTAGGACAATTAGACGTAGACAGTAAAGATCTGTTAGGCACATTTCGAGAAGAACCAAACTGAAATACTTAGTGATAGCTGGCAAGATGGATGGGAACAGAGCAAGAAGAAGGCATATATATATATATATATATATATATATATATATATATATATATATATATATATATATATATATATATATATATATATATATAAATATATATACCGAGACAAGCACACCGAGCTGATCCAAGGCTGGCTAGTCGTGTTAGTTGACGAACCATGACAGCCCACGCTTACTGGCATGGTACAAGATGATGATAGTGTGTGATGTTTACAATATAAACCCGGTTTTCTCGTCCCACGACACGACAACAACCTGTTTAGCGGTTTCGGCCAATCAGCACCCAAGACCTCATAAAGTGACCCACAATGTAGGCAACATATGAGAGCATTCTGAGTTAGAATACGCAAGGTCAAAAACTGCTATCGCTAATTATAGTTAGCCCCGGGTCGGGCAACTGTATCTCACTCATGGGTCACACGTAAAGTTCGCGCGCAGATGCACGTGCATAGATTCATTTTATCGCGTGAACAGCAGGGGTTCACTCATAAACACAGCTACATTTTCTAAACAAAAGTGACGTCAAGTGATAACAAGCAATGCAGAAGAATAGAGGTTTGGAGGGGTTAAGGAATATAAATTAAGACTCGTATGGACTGGAAATGAAGTCTGGGAGATAACTGATATGGGGATTGTGTTGATACAGACTTAAGACGTATGAACTGGGAACGAAGTCTGGGAGATAACTTATATGAGGATTGTGCTGATACCGACTTAAGACGTATGAACTGGGAACGAAGTCTGGGAGATAACTTATCTGGGGATTGTGTTGATACAGACTTAAGACGTATGAACTGGGAACGAAGTCTGGGAGATAACCTATATGGGGATTGTGGTGATAAAGACTTAAGACGTATGAACTGGGAACGAAGTCTGGGAGATAACTTATATGGAGATTGTGTTCATACAGACTTAAGACGTATGAACTGGGAAAGACGTCTGTTAGATAAATTATATGGGGATTGTGGGTGATACAGACTTAAGACGTATGAACTGGGAACGAAGTCTGGGAGATAACTTATATGGGGATTGAGTTGATACAGACTTAAGACGTATGAACTGGGAACGAAGTCTGGGAGACAACTGATATGGGGATTGTGTTGATACAGACTTAAGACGTATGAACTGGGAAGGAAGCCTGGGAGACAGCTGATATGGGAATTGTGTTGATACAGACTTAAGACGTATGAACTGGGAACGAAGTCTGGGAGACAACTGATATGGGGATTGTGTTCATACAGACTATAACTGATATGGGGATTGTGTTGATACAGACTTAAGACGTATGAACTGGGAACGAAGTCTGGGAGATAACTGATATGGGGATTGTGATGATACAGACTTAAGACGTATGAACTGGGAACTAAGTCTGTGAGACAACTGGTATGATGATTGTGTTGATACAGACTTAAGATGTATGAACTTGGAAGGAAGTCTGGGAGAAAACTTATATGGGGATTGTGTTGATACAGACATAGACTGTACATAAATAAACACACATGTATGGTTTGGGGCTCATAGAAGCAGAAGTTAATAGTAAGGATTAGAGGACGGACCCATTCATTCATTCATTCATTCATTCATTCATTCAGTAGCATGTCCTTTGCAGTACTCGCTCCCATAACAACCTTCTGCAAAACTTCTTGGTCATAAGCAAGATTTCCTGCGTCCGACACACCCATCCGGAGATCAACTGCCACATCCTGCACCCATCTTCTCTTTGGCCTTCCTCTTCTTCTCTTCCTGGGCATATACCTCTCCATGATTGTTCTCTCCAAACTTTCATGACGTTTCAAGTGACACAAATTTTTTAACTTTCTTTTTTTTATCGTCTTTAGTAGCCACCCTTCTCCAATATTCAGATCTTGTCGTATGGATGCATTTTTCGGTTCTATATCCAAGATATTCTTAGAAACCGTCTATAATATTTATATTCAAAGGCATGTATGCGCTATTCAGCTTGTTTAGTGAGTGTCCAGGTCTCACAGACGTATGTTGCAACGGAAAGATCCATGCTCTTAAAAATCTAAAATGTGTAGATTTATCTGTCACACGCCACAATTTATTCAGTATATTTTTTAGTTTTTGAAGAGCAATAGATTTCGTCTTTTAATTTATTTCATTGTGTCACCATTGTTGGTATTTAATGATCCAAGATATTCCCAATTTTCCACTATCTCCAAATTTTTCCTCATTAACACACATTTCTTTCTTCATATTAGGTTTATCCGCATGCATTATCTTTGGTTTTGCTATGTTAAGATAACAGTTGTGATTTTTACTATTCTTTTCGGTTGAGGTTATTAGTTTTTCTATACCATTCTGTGATGTGGATACTCACTAGACAACATTCAAATTGGAAGCTTTAGTTACCGACCGGAATTCCAACCAGTCACAACCAAATGAAAATTCGTTAAACGCAAATTGAATTAAATTCAGAGTAATCACGGAGTGTTTTAAATGAAAGAAAAACAGGAACGATGTTATTGGACGAAGATGCTATAATGAAGAGGTGAAATGAGCATGTAAGTGAAATATATGATGGAGAAAGGGAAGAATTATTAGAAGAAAGTAACTTAGAAGGTCCTCTTATTCTAAAAGAAAAGTAACTAACGCTATAAAACATATGAAGAAAAGAAAAAAAAATGCCGGACCAGACGGAATCACAAAAGAAAAATTAGAAGTACAGGGAGAATTTGGAGTTGAAATATTAACTAAAATGTTGAATGATATTTACAACAGTGGATAACTACCTAATAATATGTTGAAATCTGCATTTATAGCTATACCAAACAGACCAGGAGCAACTGAAGATTTTTGTACAATTAACCTCATGCCATATCACTAAGCGTCCAATAAGAATTATAATGAAAAGAACAAGAATGAAAATACAAATGGAAATTGGTGAACAGCATGGATGTATGGAAGGGAAAGGTACAAGCAATATTCCCATTTACCCGTATATTACATTGTGGTATTTCTTTCTTCTTAGAGACGACCATAGTCTCTGCCTTCTTACATTTTAATTCTAACCATAATATTTCACTGTTGCAGATCCTGCTGATTGTTTGCAAACAATACTGTATCATCCGTATTTCTAATGCTATTGCTTTTATGTCATCCAATGATGATTCCTTTCTATCATATCTTCTAAATTTCTCATAATATTTTCACTGTATGGGGACAAAGATATGGAGACACCACAGACCCCTGTGGCACACCTCTCTTAATAGCTGATATTGCCTTATTTCATTATCAATCTTTATGGCAGATTGTTGTTTCTAATATATGTTCATACAAAACTCCATAACCCAGTTCGTTATTTATTCTACCTTTTGACATTGACGTTATCTAGGTTTCCTGCTGTCGCTCCTAATTTCTTATTCGAAGTATTTTCGATAAGTTAATCATAACATAGATTCAATAAAATGAACAGGTGAACCTTTATTACAGGTGTAGAACTTGACACAGGTTGAGTTGCATCATCCCGATTCTAAACGCGACACAGGTTGTGTTGCATCATCAACCTGATTCTAAACTTGACACAGGTTGAGTTGCATCATCAACCTGATTCTAAACTTTACACAGGTTGAGTTGAATCATCAACTTTATTCTAAACTTGACATGAATAGTGACTTGCACGTTTTTTTTACAGGACATTGATACAATATCAGCATTTATTGGCTATTCGTGATTAACTAGACAATGTTAGTTCCCTAAATTGATATTGCTTTCAGAAGGGCCGATCCTCAAACCGTCGAAATCGAACGCAGAGCTGTCCGCAGAGCCGTGATGGTGAGGGACTCTGTCCGCAGAGCTGTGATGGTGAGGGACTCTGTCCGCAGAGCCGTGATGGTGAGGGACTCTGTCCGCAGAGCCGTGATGGTGAGGGACTCTGTCCGCAGAGCCGTGCTGGTGAGGGACTCTGTCCGCAGAGCCGTGCTGGTGAGGGACTCTGGTAATAGGGACAGCTAATCCACACACAAAAATGCAGTCCTGTGCACTCCCGAGTAGTGACAACTACTAGAAGTAGAAGCACGTGTATGGACTACGCTTGAGTTGAAGGCCAGTGAATACAGGGTAGAGATATAACAATGTCAACGATACCAAGAGAGAAGATGCTTCGAGGGGGATTCAAATGAATATCTTAAAAATGTGATAGAAATTACAGTAGCCATGCTATTGTCTTGTAACCTATCAATCTTGTTGTTAAGGGTGTCAAGAGGGTTAAGCACTTGATATCACGGTACAGACAAACATGGCGACGTCATAACGACAGTTTAAAGATGGCCGCCCCACTTTTGACATGCGCCAGAGAGGAGCAGCGTTATGTTATCCGTTTTTGATCGGTGAAGGGGTAAGACCTATATAAATGCACCGGCGAATGAAGGTCCAGTATGGTGATGCATGCCTGTTAGTCCAGGAAGTGTATGCGTGGAGTAGGAAGTTTCAAAACTTTTCTGTCAGATGAAGAGTTAATGCAGGTGGTGCATGAGCAGATAAACACACGTCCTAGATAATTTGTTTACAGACATCCAAGCACTTTATCGGCGATGGAGAACTTGCATTGAACGCAGTGGTGACTACATCGAAGAAAAAACAACAACTACATGTCACCCGTCGAAAAAGTAAAAATGCAGCTGTCGTTTGAAAATATGCTGGAAGACCACCTCAAGCTAAATGCTGGAGCTATTCAGGATGCGGAAACAGAGTGGAGAGCCTTAACGGACATAATTTACAACACTGCTATGGAATTCCTGTGTCCAGCCCCCGAAAGCATAAAGACAGGTTTGATGAAAATTCCGAAGACATCAATCAATTGCTGGCTGAGAAACATCTTCTCCACAAGGCATTTTTGAATGACCGGAAATCAAAATTTAAAAAAAAAAAAAAGATTCCTTCAATAACATCCGGAGAGTAGTGCAGAAACTTCGGCACATGCGGGACTCCTGCTGAGCAACAAAGCTGATAAGATTCAAGGCCTTGCTGACAGACATGATATAACAAAATGTCCACGACTCACTGAGAGCGGTCTATGGTTCCCACATCACCAGGCATAGTTCCCCTCCTTAGTGCAGATGGGGGAACATTGGTCACAGATAAAAAAGACATCCTTCAACGCTGGGCAGTGCATTTCAGCAACATCTTAAATGCAACCTACACCTTCGCTGATGATACCATCAACTGCCTTCTGCAAGTCCCCACTAATGATACTCTTGATGACCTGCCGACCATAGTGGAAGTAAACAAAGCCATCCAGCAACTTTCCAGGCCCTGATACTTATAGGGGAATTATGCTTGCGTCTGGATTAGCTTTCCATATTACCAGTGCCTCTCGCAATAAGGAAAACTCACTCCGACTTCTGAGGTACTTGTAATTTACGTCCCCGAGTCAAGGACAAGAAAACATTTTAGTCCAAATGACAGATGTAGGTGGTTGAACCCGTTACCTCAATATTAGAACACCTGAAGTTTAAGAGCGAACTCTCTTATCCGTTCGGCCATGCTGACCTTTGGAGACTAAGTGTTAATTCTTAAGGCCGAAGCATTAACGTTCAGGTCGTGTTATCTCTTAAACCGGCTTGCATCATCATCATCATCATCATCATCATCATCATCATCATCATCATCATCATCATCATCATCATCATCATCCAGTGTGCGATCATGCATCTCCACAAATTATGATCTCCTACGTCAAGGATCAATCCGTATGTTGACTCCCTTCCGTGCCATGACACAAGACTGTGAAGAATCTTCTCCCGCTGTCTTTTTCTATCTCTCTGTCTGCAGATCTTTCCGGTTGTCACCACACGTTCCAGTGTTTGTCTTCTTATAACATAGAAACAAAAACAAAACAAAAAAACACACACACACACACACGACTACCTCATTACTTTTTTGATACGTTTTCTATACAACTTAGCTTCACTCAAAATATCCAGATTGCTCAGTTTGGCCGTCCAAATAATTTTGAACATTCTTTGATAAGACCACGTCTCCAAGGCTATTAGAGATTCTTTCACCGACTAGGGGAAGTCAATAAGTAAGTCTCTAATGGCTGTAGAAAAATAACTAAAATATGATAACAATTTGAAAACAGTTTATTTTCCTACATACATTGTCCCTTTATTTCTCTACATATTTTCCACTAACATTAATGCACTTATCACATCGTTTTATCATTCCTCCCAAACTAGCTGCATAGAACTGTGTGCTCTGTTTTCTAAACCAGAAGTTTTCACTTCACATTCAACTTCGGCGTCATTCGCAAGATGTCTCCCGCCAAGGTGACTTTTCAGTGGACCAACAAAATGGAAATCGCTAGGGACTAAGACTGGGCTGTAAGGTGGATGTTCCAGAACTTCCCACCTTAGTTGGTTAATTTTCTCCTGAGTTAATCGAGCCGTATGAGGTCTGGCATTGTCATGAAGAAGCAGCACTTCTCTAGTCAGCAGTCCTGAACGTTTTCTTCGAATTGCATCGTGAAGCATCGATAGAACTTCACATTCAGAATTCACATTGCTACCGTTCTTCTTGAAATTGGTTAAAAGCACTCCTTGACAATCCCAGAACAATGTCAGCGTAACCTTCCCTGCTGATGGCGTAACCTTGCATTTTTGGACACAAGGCGAAGAAGGATGTTTCCATTGCATTGAAGCACGCTTTGATTCGGGCTGGTAGTGATGCACCCGTGATTCGTCCCCAGTAACAATCCTGTTCAGCATGTCGTTTCCTTGATCTTCGTATCAACAGAGATGATGCAAGGACAGGCCAAATCGGTTCGTTTTGTGTTCCTCCTTCAATTGTCCGGGTACCCACTATGAGCACACTTTCTTAAATTTCAATCGATCATGCATTATGCTGTATGCTGAACCATGTGAGCACCCTATTGCAGATGCTACAGAGTCTATCGCTACTCGCCTGTCACTCTAATCATCTCCTCCACCTGCTGCAAGGATGCTTCAGTTGCAATCTCAACAGAACGAACAGATCGGATTTCATCAACAATTTTAGAGCGTCATTGAGAAAGGTTTCTAACCAGCTATGCACCGCTTGACGGGCAAACATTTGTCAGCATAAACAGGAAGCAGTTCCTTATGAATGTCCTTTGCGGGCAGTCCTTTTGCCCACATAAAACGCACAACAGCACGTGTCTCTTTAGTTGTACACTCCGTAAGTACAGTCACCATTTTGTTTATGCACTGCGCATGCGCATGAGACACCTAGCGCCACCTGACGAACGGGAATGTAAAGTTCGATGTTGCTGTTACCTAATGACACCTGTATAAAACACCAACTACATTTACCTGCCATCCTACAGAACTGTGTGACTTGCTTATTGACTCTCTCTTGTATTTATTAATATTCCAGGATTAGCAGCCGTATGATAAAACTGGTTCTATTTAACATGCAAGAACTCTCTTTCTAACTTACAAGGACAATGACTTATTGCACAAACCGTTCTTCATTTAATAGAATGCAGTTTTGATTGTCCTATTCTGTTCTTTATCTCAGTGATGCATCTTCCATCTGATGTTATGCATGTGCCTAGACTATATCGGCGTAACGATGTCTCTCATATCGCTACTCTTTTATCGGAGGCAATGGATAAATAAAAAAAAATAAAAAGAGAGAAGAAGAAGAAACAAAATGGACGTTGGGGCTAAAGCCTCCCCCAGCACAGAACAAAGAAAAACACAAACCGACATACAGTTACATGAAAAGCACTACATGAAGATATTAAGGTTATTTATCTGTATCCTTGTTTGACGAATACGTCTTAAGCACTCAACGCGTTTGATAACTATCAGTTGGTGGAATGAACCGGGTGTGTGGTTCAGGCGGGTCAATGGATTAAAGGCCAATAGTCTCAGAAGCTCAGGGATTGGCTTAGCCACACAGTGGGAGACCACCCGCTGGTGGGATGGAGTGACGACCATGTGAGCGAGCGGTAAAATAGGGATTAGTAGTGGACTATAGCCGGATCTGCGGAGAAGGTGTCACGGACGCAGTTCACAATTCCATATACGCAGCCGCGTTCGATTTGGATACAGACCACCCTGCGTTGGTTTTCATAAAGTGGTAAGACTGCCAGTCGCTCAGAAAGCACTGAGAAACCACTGAACGCAAACTTGCAAGAAGGATATAGACACATATACCATTGTATGAAAACCAACACAAGGCAGTCTTCTTCCAAACCGCCCGCAGCCATGTTTCGAACGCGATATGCGGGATTACGAATTGCGTCTGTAACACCTTCGTCACAGAGCGGGCTATGAAGGAGGGGAGGACTGGCTACTGCGCCCGTCTCACCTCGGAAGTATGCGGACTCGAAACAAAGCGAATGTTATACCCAGATATATCAGTGGTGAGATGAAATTCCCTCTGTCAAAGCTAATGGCGACAAACATACGTTCTAGTGTGCATCTTCTGTATGTTACAAATCACAATACAGTTGAAAATAACAAAGATTAGACATTAAAGCCACTATTATGGTCATTTTTCTTTTTAAGAAACAACACCTACCCACGGGTTGATAAAGCCTATGTTTCTTAGCTAGAGTTATTGAGGTGCTACATAGAACTTGTGCTTTTGTATGGATGTGAAGCGTGGACAATGAGCAGACATGATGAAAAACATCTGATGGTTGTGGAAATGTGGTTTCTGAGGAGAATGCAAAGAATACCACGAACAGTCAGAATAACCAAAGACCAAATCCTACAAGAAACAAATGAAAATCATAAACTTATTAGAGAAATAAGACGTAGACAGTCGCAATTTTTTTGGTCACGTTATGAGAAGAAATAAATTGGAGAACATGGTGACAACTGACAAGATCGAGGAGAACAGAACAATGGGAAGACAGAGAAGTAAATACCTGGATGGCTTGGCCACGTTGTATGGTCGAGATAAGAACACTGAGCTGATCCACGTTTCTGGTGATCGAGTGAAATGGCAAAACATGACCGCCGACGCTTACAGGCATGACACATGATGATGATGTTCCTTAGCTGTGTGTGTCAGGTAAACCAGACACAAATGCATGTCGAAGAGGGATACACTGTCCTCTGAGCTAGAGTTTAACGAACAAACGAACGAACAAACGAATGAACGAACTTTATTTTCAAAGAGTTAAGAATGGGGCAAACGCAAGCCCCTCTGACATTCTGCAATGTTTATCTCTCTGTTCTCACATTATTTCATGTATACACCACTTATGCAGCTAAACCAAATTGTTGTATAGTAAATATTCTTTAGTAAATTATTTATTTCTTTATCTGCTAGGCCGCGTCTGTCTAAACAGAGGTTATGTTTACTTTGGTTTCTCTTCACAACGTACTCATCCTGTTTGCAGTATATTTCTTTCGTTTTTTTTAAATAGCTGATCAGTTGCTATTTTAATTCTGATCATGATAACCGTAATATGTAAATGTATATACCACAAAAAGTGAAGCCTGTTTAATTCCTTGCCATCCTACATTACTGTTGATGACACACGCCACATTTTATTAAGCACAGCTGCTGAATAACAATACAAACTGAAAACAGTTAAGTATGGGATACGGCTACGAAAAAGTGAGCGATAATTAATTCAGACACAGAGTGCATATCTTACATGGAATCTGTTAAACACGCGACTTTCATGATCTATTGACTAGTTGGCTATAGTTGATTTTAATTAACAATTAAATACAGAAATATTGTTTGGCACTAACAGAAGTGAGGGTAAGAAGTAAAGACTAGAGGGCGCACTAGACAACATAAACATTGAAAGCTAATAATAATAATATAAAATTATGTGAGCTATAGTGCTTTTTTAAATGGTTAGATATGAATTCTGTCCTTATTCCATAGTTGTGGGGTCATGTCGATGATAGACCTGGCTAATGAAGACATCTTTTACGTGGGTTGTCTATTTGGTCATGCGTCGAAGTACACATATTCCTGCAACGAGGCGCTGTCGTCATTTGGAGGTGACAGGTTCGAATCCCGGTCGGTAACTATAGGTTTAAATTTTTATGTTGTCTTGTGCGTTATCTTGTCTCTAAGTCTTTACCCCTACGTATGTATTAGGAGCGTTCATATGAAATCTGTTCGTGCAGCACCGCGCGTAATCGCGTACGTTGAACATGATCATGTCATAGTCATGTGATAACTACTGACCAATGAATAAAAGAGCACGTGCTTATCGTCCCATGATGCATAGGTTCTGTTTCTGACCGTTGAGAAAATGGCCGGTCTGATCCAAAATCCATCCAAAATAGCTCAAAGAACAGTAATTAAGTTTCTTTCATTTGAAGGATGGCACCAGTGGACATTCATCGAAGAATGCAGGCAGCGTACGGTAACAAATGTGTGTCGAAGACAACAGTGACAGGCTGGGCACGAATGTTTCGGAAAGGACGTCTGTTCACGACAAATCTTCGACAGCTGGGTCAAGCGCATAATGTTGCAACAGAAAAAACCATCGCCAAAATTGATGCAGCAGTACAGATGAACAGTTGTCGATGCTTACGTTCGCTAGCGCAAGAATTTGATGTGTCAATTGGGACAATTCAGAAGGTCATTCGTAAGAAACTGCAATATCGGTAGGTGTGTTCACATTGGGCACTACGGATGTTGACCGACCACCAAAAAGAGCTAGGCATGGGATGGTGTTTCAACCACTTGATGCGTTACAGAGTGGCGGATGATGCATTTCTCTTCCGCATAGGAGCAGGCGATTAATCATGGTGTGATCACTTTGAGCCGAGCAGCAAAAGCGAGAGCATGCAATGGAAACATGCTAGATCAAAAGCCAAAACATTCAAGTTACAGGTATCCGCTGTAAGGTTATGCTGAGCGCATTTTTTTACCATGAAGGGATATTGTTGGCCGACTTTAAGAACCTGGTGTCAACATCAACTTTACCCACTACTTGCAAACACTAGACAAGCTGCAAAAAGCCATCAAGAATGAACGACCCGGCATGCTTTCTCGCGGTGTGATTTTGTTGCATGATGACGCTCGTCCGCATGTTGCAAAGAGTTGCAGGAAGCATTAGCTTGGAAAAAGTGGGCAATTCTTCAACATCCAGCCTATAGTCCTAATTTTTCTCCATATGATTTTCATTTGTTCGGACCTCTAAAAAAAACTCTCAAGGGGCAACGATTTCACACAGATGCAGGCGCAATGAACGCGGTAAACACTTGGTTCAGTGAGCAACAACAATTCTTTTTTGCGGACGGATTTGGCGCCTACCTAAGCAATTGGATGCTTGCCTGAATGTCCACGGCGACTTCTTCTGACCAACCCATGGTGCCTATTTCATTCGAAATGAATGCTTTGTTTAATTCTACCACACCTGTTAACGTTTCTTTCATGCTTTTGTAATAAAGCCATTGACACGGGTTTCAAATGAACGACCCTTATATGTATTTATTAATTGTCTTGATGGTATGGTTCCCCAACTGACATTTATGTTTAATACGTATAGTTGAGTTCGCATTCTATGTGAAACATGTACAAATGATATGCGACAGAACGTTGAGGGTGGGAAACTGAGACTTTACGACAATTACTTTGAAATAGTAACGGACTATTGTCCATGATGTGACGCGCATTGAGTATGTGTGAGTAAAGGACTACGTTCCATAATGTGACGCGCATTAAGTATATGTAAGTAAAGGACTATATTCCATGCTGTGACGCGCATTGAGTATGTGTAAGTAAAGGGCTAGTTTCCATGCAATGACGCTCATTGAGTATATGTAAGTAAAGGGTTATGTTCCATGATGTGACGTGCATTGAGTATATGTAAGTAAAGGGCTAGTTTCCATGCTGTGACGCGCGCACTGAGTATATGTAAGTAAAGGACTATGTTCCATGCTGTGACGCGCACTGAGTATATGTAAGTAAAGGGCTATGTTCCATGCTGTGACGCGCACTGAGTATATGTAAGTAAAGGACTATGTTCCATGCTGTGACGCGCACTGAGTATATGTAAGTAAAGGGCTATGTTCCATGCTGTGACGCGCACTGAGTATATGTAAGTAAAGGCCTATGTCCCATGCTATGACGTGCATTGAGTATATGTAAGTAAAGGGCTATGTTCCAAGCAATGACCAGCATTGAGTATATGTAAGTAAAGGACTATGTTCCATGGTATAACAATCATTGAGTATATGTAAGTAAAGGGCTATGTTCCATGCAATGACGCTCATTGAGTATATGTAAGCAAAGGGCTATTTTACATGATATGGTGCGCATTTTGTATATGTAAGTGAAGGGCTTTGTTCCATGTTATGACGCGCATTGTGTATATGTAAGTAAAGGGCTATGTTCCATGCAATGACGCTCATTGAGTATATGTAAGCAAAGGGCTATTTTACATGATATGGCGCGCATTTTGTATATGTAAGTGAAGGGCTTTGTTCCATGCTGTGATGTGCTTTGTGTATATGTAAGTAAATGGCTATGTTCCATGCTATGACCAGCATTGAGTATATGTAAGTAAATGGCTATGTTCCAAGCAATGACCAGCATTGAGTATATGTAAGTAAATGGCTATGTTCCAAGCAATGACCAGCATTGAGTATATGTAAGTAAAGGGCTATGTTCCAAGCTGTGACGTGCATTGTGTATATGTAAGTAAAGAGCTATGTTCCATGCTGTGACGCGCATTGTGTATTTGTAAGTAAAGGGCTGTGTTCCATGCTGTGACGCGCATTGAGTATATGTAAGTAAATGGCTATGTTCCAAGCAATGACCAGCATTGAGTATATGTAAGCAAAGGGCTATTTTCCATGCTTTGACGCGCTGTGAGTATATGTAAGTAAAGGCCTATGTTCCATGCTATGACGCGCATTGAGTTTTTGTAAGTAAAGGACTATGTTCCATGCTATGACGCGCATTGAGTTTTTGTAAGTAAAGTACTATGTTCCATGCTATGGCGCGCATTGAGTATATGTAAGTAAATGGCTATGTTCTATGCTATGACGCGCATTGAATATATATAAGTAAAGGACTATGTTCCATGCTATAACAATCATTGAGTATATGTAAATAAAGGACTATGTTCCATGCTATAACAATCATTGAGTATATGTAAATAAAGGACTATGTTCCATGCTGTGACGTGCATTGAGTATATGTAAGTAAAGGGCTATGTTCCATGATGTGACGCGCACTGAGTAAGTAAAGGCCCATTTCACAAGGTTAACTCACATCGGGCATTTGGTGCCAGCCCCATTCCTGTATCGATCTATATTCCCTCGGTGAGCAATATTGTCAGCATCTCTCCGGCCGTCTTTACTTCCTAAGATATGTCCTAGAGCCAAGTTTATGCTCGGTCCAAATGGGAGTCCAGTTCAATTTTTAAAGTGTGTTTCAGTGTGGATTCGAACCCATGACCACAGGCCGGCCGACGGGTATCTAACCACTACACCACCGTGGCTCTCACTATGTTGTTGCTGTTTTTTCATATCCTTTACAGGACTTGGCAGAAAATACCCGCATTTCTGCTGCTGTGATCTCTTGGCAAGTTTACGTTCAGTAGTTTACAATTGCTTTCTGGACGACCGGCACCGATACCAACGCAAAACCAACTAAACTATGTCTGCTGCCAAATCGTGCGCAGCTGTGTTTCGAAAGCGGGTATAGGGAATAAAGAACCGCGTCCGTAACACCTTCGCCACGGAGACATGCTTATTGGGTATAGAGTTACACATAAATAAACGACTCTTTGCCAGGTTGTGAGATATATTCTGTATAGTATACCGGCCAGATGGTATATAAACGATTCTTTCCCAGGCTGTGAGATATATTCTGTATATTTGTCGGATAAATAGTTGATGGCTCAACCCCAGAGAGATCAAGGATCCAGAGTTCCTCTTTCTCAATGTGATCCTGCCCGTTAAAATTAATTTATCTGTTACTGGCTCAATGATTTGAGACCATCAAATAGAGTTTTGGAGAACCAAGGAATACTTCCAGGAAAACAATGACATTTTTACTTAGTATCCCAAATGTCCTTATGGATGGTTCCTTGCCTCTCCTCTACCAACTAAATAATTAATCTAGGGTAATTACTTATAACAATTTTACTATGACAAGAGAACTCTCAAAAGAGAAAATAACCCTTAGTTTTCATCATTTAATATACATATTAATGGATTTGTAGCTTATACATATAATAACATACAACAAGCAATACAGTACAAGTACAATATTATGGGTATTGACATAAGCCTGGGTCATTGACATTGAGTTGAGTGACCGGGCACGAGAAAGAATGGAGATGAAAGTGGGAGACAGTAAGGTGAGTGACCTGGCTACGAGGAAAACAATCAACCCTCAGAAATAATGGGGCGGATATGAGTGGAAGGCCCCAGGGGGGATGGGTCGAAAGACAGTTGTGTGTTGTGTGAAGTCAGGAGACTGGAAAGTGAGTGAGAGAAGAGACCGACTGCGGGTCAGGTCGTTTGAGGGAGTTGAGTTTGAGATACCGAAGGAGTTGGTAGTCCACGTACAACGGGGTGGTGTTATGCTCTGAGTTGTGAAGACAGGCCTGAACCAGAGTGGGTTCTATAGTTGAGCAGTGGCTCCAACCCAATGTGTGGGTTGTATTGTAGGAGATCCAGCCGTGGATAGTAGCTGGATTACCTGTCTTGTGGATGTGATAGAAGCAGGCCGTGAGAAGGCATTGATGTGTGCTGGTTAAATTGTGAGGAGGATATTTATAATCTATGGATTACATTGTTTCTGGATATATACATATGTTCCGTGAGTCTGTGTTATTTCTGTAATAAAGGATTTTGTGCGCCAACTGAATCTGTTTTCATGACTGGTGAATATGCACTGCGGGGGTGAGTTACATTGCAAGACAGATATCTCCATTGACACACCGTGAGTATCGTTACCTAGACAACGACCATCACACAATAATATCATGAGCATATCATCGTAAGAACTTCGTGATATTATCATCAAGAACGACGTGTGACATTCTGAGGGCTACGTCCGATTAAGAACATTATAGACAGTGTTGTCATTCTGAGATGTTTGTGGGCTCTTCGCGGAGAGAGGGTGGACAGCGGAGTGTGTCCACCGTATAAACACTGAGTTTTTCTCCGTGCGGGAACTGATACAGACAGTTCACGTCAAATTCACGATAGGTAAATTAACGCAGCACAAATCGACCGGGAGAGTCGATTGCAGTAGCAGGGGTGTTTGGTCACGGACAGCACAGAGGAAATGTCGCGTGGACAGTGAGGGGTTTGCAACAAGTGAGGTCAGTCCTGGAGTGTGTGTGTTTGACAGAATTGAACCAAAGATTGAAGACAGCGAGTAATTTCGTCTCAACATCCTGTGTGTGGTGGGATATTTGGTGTGTGTGTGTGCTGGAGGCAAGCGCACTGTGTTGTCGCAAGTTGACTGGTCAAGATTTTTCGACGCAGTAAATAGGACGGTTGGGTACACCAGCGTCCAGGTACTGGGGAAGTACATGTTTGGAAAACAGAGAAAAATTGGCAGTCGCTGATTTGACGGACAGTTGACTGAAGGGGATAGTAACGGTACACCTACCGCAGCCGGGTGGGGCTGTCAAGTTTATGTGAAAACTGTTTTACGGAGGAATTTCTCACTGAGAGTGATAAAGAGAAATTGAGGTGACATTGTGAGTTGGGGGTGGAAGGAGGAAAGTTACTCAGAAAAATTTCCACGGCCTAGTGTGGTCAAGATGACTCATTGGGAATGAACAAAACAAGGTTGTTTTGAAAGAAAGCCAGATTTTATGTTTCGCCTTTGTTGAACTGTTCTATTATTGTCATCATTATTCTGTTATGAGCAAACAGTTTTAACTTATCGTCATCGCAACCATGGTTGTATTGCTTTGCCAATAAGGATTTATATACCCAAATTTAAAGCGCTGAACATTGGCTGCCATTCTCCTTTTCTTTTTGGTGAATCTTGTCGGGTAACGGAAATCCATAACATTAATGATACAGCGAAGCGCCATCTCCGCAACGAAAGTAACAACATATCGAAAGAACACTTTGGATTATTACTGTGGTACCACCACGTACAGAGAAAGGACAATAACGTTACGGACAGTGTCGAGACAGAACAGTTTGGATATCACTATCATCTTCAACTTTTGTCGACAGTTGGAACTTGTGATCCCCACGTGAATTCAATAACCACTCAACAAAACAAGAAGTCGGTTTGAAATCTAGCGTCGTAGACATTTCCAGCGGATTGCGAATAACGATTAACACGAACAAAATAAGAACTTTTGGCGACGGATTAATAGGCACATATTTGTCAGCCAACCAGTTACACATTATTTTTTTTTGCTCCCATCGTCATATTTATTGTTGTCGGGTGTTACGCAATTATTTGTATGTGGTCCAGTGTTTGTCAAGAGTAGGGAATTTTTGTGTTGCTTCTCGAAGGCCGAGAGGCGGGGCGAAAATTTATTTTCTTACTGTGCACCATGTGTTTTCTGGGAAGTAAATCGTAAGGTCGGTTTGTTTGATTCTGCAGTGAAGCAGGGTGGTCCTAGATTATATACCGTGCCTTTTGGGTCTAACGTAAGATCTGTGTATATTTTCGGTATATATTCCTTTTCTTTCTCTCTTTCTTTTCGTTATATTTACATATGATAATTGTTGTGTTCGGATATATGTTTTTATTGTGATCTTTCGTCATTTCTGCTGTCTAGTGGTCTTGGTCAATTTATATTTATATTTTACGCGCACTGTGGGTGTCCCTACACAAGCTTGTGGTTGTTACTGTGGTTTATTTCTGTGTCATCATCGTCTCCGTGTACTCAGCTTGTGAAGTCTAGCGTTGGATAGTCATCACTTAGTGTTATCATCCATTTGTTTGTATATGTATTTATATGTATGTTTAACAATATTTCCAGGGACTTTATGAACTTGTGGTCATAGATATATATACGAGGGAGTATAGGTGATACTTCCCCCCTCACTACCTAGTGCTTATAGAGTGACTGGGTGAGTACAGAGTGATATTTTAGCACTACGAATTTACGTACACAAGGATTAGTGGTGTACTTAGGGAGGGCACACAAAGTCTAGTAGCAGAGTCTTTACATTTATAGTTGGCTGACAGACAGCAACGTGTCCACAAGTACAAGATGCCTACTTTAATGGACTATATTGAAGCAGGTGAACGAATAGGCCTGAAAGGTAAAGAGTTACAGGAGTATGCTGAAGCAAAAGAACAAAAGCAGACGGAAAGAGAGGAGAGGCAGAATGAACGCGAGGCAAAGCGTCTACAGGAAGAGAAAGAGACACAAGTAAAACTAGCTGAAATGGAAAACAAGCGTCTACAGGAAGAGAAAGAGACACAAGTAAAGTTAGCTGAAATAGAAAACAAGCGTCTACAGGAAGAGACACAAATGAAAATGGAAATTGAGAAAGAGAAGATTAAGATGGAAGCTGAAATTGCTCTCAGAAAATTAGAAATATCATCAAAAGGTCAAAGTGAGGAAAGCAGAAGACCTTCGCAGTCGTCACAGAGATTAAAACTGCCATATTTTACAGACCGGGACCAACTTGAAAATTATTTGTCCAGGTTCGAAGCATCAGCCAAAGCGTTAGGTATTCCAGAGAAGGAGTATGCGATGAGACTTGGCGAATTTCTTACGGGTAAGGCACTAGACACCATGTTCAATTTACCTGTAGAAGAAAGGAACAACTACACTATCTTACGTCAACGTTTGCTGACAAAGTTCCAACTAACGGAACATGGATATAGAACAAAGTTTAGACAGTTAGGGCCAGAGACAAATCAAGATTTCACAGACTTTGTTAACACAGTAAAGAATACATTTAACAAATGGATGGAGCTCGCAGAAGTAGGGAAAGATTTTAATAAATTAGTAGATCTAATGTTAAGAGACAAGGTAGTATCTGCATGCAATTCTAATTTAGTGGCGTTCTTTGAGGAACGGAAGCCAAAGGACATAGACACAATGTCTCAGTTAGGGCAAAACTACATGACTGCACATCCTAACGTATCTATTGGGAAACTAATGAGTGAGGAAATAGTCTGTGCAGCGTACACTAAACAGGACCAGAATCCAGTCATCAGACCAAGGGCGAAAAGTGTGGATTCAGCACAGAAAGGTGAGCAGCAAGAACTTCAAGATAATGGTTTCCGAGGAAACAATGTTGGTAGAGTAGGACGGTGCCCATATAGAAGAGGGAACTTCCAGAGACGTCCAAATTATGCCGGATGTTGGAATTGTGGGAGCTGGAGACACAAGGCAGCAGAGTGTGATGCACAACCATCAGATGGACCAACGAACAACACTAAAAGGGAGACTACTTGTTTCAAATGTGGAAAGAAGGGGCATATCAGCCATCAATGTAGGATGAGAGAAACAGAGCACTCAAATGCAGCGCAAGTAATTGAGACGCTGAACAATGAAGATTGTAGTGGGTGCAAACCTCTTTTTGAAAAAGACAGTCAGCCAGTCCTAATATGTGGTCATACAGTAAAAGCAGGATCAGCAGTGCATGAAGGAGGAAGTCTGAAGCTGTATCAGGGA
Source organism: Cepaea nemoralis (assembly GCA_014155875.1). Taxonomy (NCBI): domain Eukaryota; kingdom Metazoa; phylum Mollusca; class Gastropoda; order Stylommatophora; family Helicidae; genus Cepaea; species Cepaea nemoralis. The sequence continues at coordinate 118,596 of JACEFZ010022656.1, read as the reverse complement.
TTTGTCAATGATAGACCAGCGTTAACAATTAGGGATTCCGGATGTACGTCTATCGGAGTGAGGAGAAGTTTAATAGATCCCTCGGATTATACAGGGAAAAAGATTAGATGCATAACATTCAACGGCACAGTAGAGTTCTACCCAGTAGCCATAATAACAGTAAAAACACCATATATCACTGGAAGGGTGACAGCGTGTGTTCTGGACTCACCAGTGGCTGATTTGATCATAGGAAATGTTATAGGAGTTAAAGATTGTACAGAAGAGGAAGTAGTTTATTGGGACCGAAAATATAGTGTAAGCAGTAACGAGGTAGTTACCACAAGAGAACCTAAATTAGAGAGTATAGCTGAGGTAGAAGAGGCACTTGAAGTAGACACAGGAACTCAGGACAAGGATAGTACAGCTGAGCAGATGAGAATGGATCCCAAATATAGTGCTAGTGAATCCCAGAGACAAGATACTACTCTGAACAAATGTTCCCAAGGGTGTAGGAGAGTAGAACATAGGCAGTCAAAGAAAGGTAGATGGTGCTTCGAGAGGAAGAACAATGTTCGCACTCGCAGGTTTTCAGATAGCAGAACTGCACGTGGGCAAGGAGCAGTACCTTTAGCACATAGAGACCGATATACTAGAACAGCTCAGGATAGTGCATGTGCAGGGCACATAGGCATAAGGCGTATGCAGCAGAAAGCAAGGTGCCAGATACATGGGCCAAGATTGAATAAAGAGTTCAGACTAAACAGAGACTCAAGTGTAACGGTGCAATATGCAGATAGGAAAGTTGAGTCAGGTCAAAAGAGTTTTCGCGACATTACTGACCCAGGGCTAGGGATAGCAAACAGATGTTGTAATTGTAGAGGTACCATGAGTCATGGGTACATGAAAGGTAGACACAGCATCGACAGGAATCAGAGGTGGGTTAATGCAAGAACAGAACCACCTGATATAGGGTCGGTACACAAATAGTATTGTGTGGTCGTGAAGTAGTAAGAGACCTGTGGGTACATAAGTATAATGCTTTCCTATGATGTATTATTATTATGTGATGTATTAGTTCATGCATTGATACACAAGATAGAAAGATGGTTGTATTTATGTGTGATGAATATAGGAGTGTAATATGAGCATTTGATGTATTATGTAGTGTGGTAGCTAGAGTAAGGTGCAGCCATACTTAGGGCTACCCAGGCTATATGTCTGGGTCACATGTTTAGTAAGTTTTAGTCGCCCAATATTTGAAAACGAAGTTTTCTTTTAAGAGGGGGGTGATGACATAAGCCTGGGTCATTGACATTGAGTTGAGTGACCGGGCACGAGAAAGAATGGAGATGAAAGTGGGAGACAGTAAGGTGAGTGACCTGGCTACGAGGAAAACAATCAACCCTCAGAAATAATGGGGCGGATATGAGTGGAAGGCCCCAGGGGGGATGGGTCGAAAGACAGTTGTGTGTTGTGTGAAGTCAGGAGACTGGAAAGTGAGTGAGAGAAGAGACCGACTGCGGGTCAGGTCGTTTGAGGGAGTTGAGTTTGAGATACCGAAGGAGTTGGTAGTCCACGTACAACGGGGTGGTGTTATGCTCCGAGTTGTGAAGACAGGCCTGAACCAGAGTGGGTTCTATAGTTGAGCAGTGGCTCCAACCCAATGTGTGGGTTGTATTGTAGGAGATCCAGTCGTGGATAGTAGCTGGATTACCTGTCTTGTGGATGTGATAGAAGCAGGCCGTGAGAAGGCATTGATGTGTGCTGGTTAAATTGTGAGGAGGATATTTATAATCTATGGATTACATTGTTTCTGGATATATACATATGTTCCGTGAGTCTGTGTTATTTCTGTAATAAAGGATTATGTGCGCCAACTGAATCTTGTTTCATGACTGGTGAATATGCACTGCGGGGGTGAGTTACATTGCAAGACAGATATCTCCATTGACACACCGTGAGTATCGTTACCTAGACAACGACCATCACACAATAATATCATGAGCATATCATCGTAAGAACTTCGTGATATTATCATCAAGAACGACGTGTGACAAGTATATTAGTCTCTTAACTAAGTATCTATCTCCTGGCTGTGCCACTGTATCATACATGGTCCTCAGAGTTGCATCCGTTCTTAATTCTAAATATTGGGCCTTTTCTGCTGGCCTAATCTGTGGAAAGAAACTGAGTACACCCTGGCTTGTTTTCCATCCAGTGTAGACTATTCTGGATAGTTCTTTTTAATTTTTTTTTTTTCGTCCGGTGTTATTTAATCTGGTGGCTCACTGTGTTTCTTCCACCCATGCCTAGGAAAAAGGATATTTAATACCTGTCCTGGAAGGGTGGTGAAAATTGGCAGGAAGTTGCTGTGGAATAGTATTTGGCTTCACTATCTCAGCTGCCTCACTCATTTAAGTGGCTACTGCATTCAGTCAAGCTGCTACAACTACTTTCACAAAGTGCTGCATTCACAAAGTCAGGTCTGGATAATGACCACTACCTGAAATTTTAGCATCCATCATAAGTCTAAAAATATCAGCAATGTGAACATCAGAACTGAAATGTTCTATATTTTTCTCAGGAACATCGCAAAGAAAATACCTAAAAGAATTGTGATCCTAGGAAAAAAATAGTGGAAGGTAAAGAGTCTTGGTGCTCTCAAATAGTTATCCACAACATAATGGGTTGCTCTCCATTCCATCTTCCATTATATGGTGTTCAAGTTTTAGACTAGCAGATGTGCAGTTTCATCTTCACCTATGCCTGTCCTCAGGTCTACCGGTTAAGTCATACCTTGATTGATTTGGAATTGACAACTATGTTCCTATCCCAGTCTGTTCCTAGTTAATTCTCTTCTTCATCTTTTTCTATTCAAGAAAAAGGGTCTCATACATTAAGGGCTTTTAAAGTCAGTTCCCATTTCAATGAGTATTTGCTTATAAACAATATAATCACATTATGGTATTATTCTTGAATAGCATTCAGGGGTATTCTTCATTAAATGCTTCAAGTGAGAAGTTTTCTTCCATTCTCATGGATGTAATATTTATTATTATCATCATCAACATCTTCATGGTTTCCTTATCTCATTGTAATTACAATAATTATCATTATTATCATAATCATTACATTGTCATTACAATCATTGTCATTATTATCATGCTTATGACATTAGAAATCATTACATCATTCTAACATTATCATCATAATCATTATTTCATCATTATCATTACTATCATAATCATTACTATCATAATAATTCCAGTCATCATCATCAATCTTTGTAGTACATTATTATCGTTACACTAGACCATATGTGTTAACAGTAGTGACATAAATACAAAGTGGGATTTTGCTTAAATTACAACCACAGATGCTGGTAGTATGCGTAATGTATGATATTGGTTGTGTCGTGCTTGGCGCACAAAACGAGATGATTATAGCATGAATGATATTTTATACAAAGTGTTGTTATGCGCCGGAGTGTACCAAATTATTATTTAGTTTATGGGTTACTCCGAACCATTTCTCTGGTGAAAGTCATGGCATTTCACATCAAGTTGCCGGCTATCCTGAGATTGACTGTTGGCCTATACTCCCTCTCTATAAGTCTGTAACTTCACTCACTCACTCAATCTCCTCATGCATCAGTCAACATATCCATCTTTGCATGTGGGGTCAATTCACTCATCTCAGACATCATCCATATGTATGGATGATCATTTCACTCAGTCTATAGACACATTCATATTGGTATGGGTGCTCATATAGGAATCATTCATCACACATCCTTCATAATGGCATGTAAGGTGGGTACTTATGTGATTTCCCAATGATAACCTTAAATATTAACACCATTGACATCACAGGGAGATCTGAGGAGATCTCACCCATTCATCATACACAATCATATCTGTATGGATGACAATCATGCATATGTAGGTGCTTTATCCCTGATAAATTCACAGGTTCAATAACAATGATATTACAATTAAATCTCCTCCATCCTCAGAAATTATAATATTTCCTGATTGATAATGAATCATTAATACTGAGGTGGTTTACAAAGGATACATTCACATCTGTTTACAAAAATGAATCACACATGACATAAATTTATGTGCTCATTACACACACATGCAATTCACCCAGGATTTAGCAACAGGAAATCCATGATTCATCACATGCTTTCATCAAATATATACAATTTATGTGACATATCCAATTCACATTCAAGCATTATGAATTATAATAATTCTTGCATGGCGGTTGGTTACGCACTATTATGTGGCACAAATATTATTATTCCCCACTCTTGACACCCATGTCTATATATTTGCCTTACCCCATGTGTGCTGTACCATCCCACAAATTATGATACCTATAGAACTCTTTTTGGTTCCCATGTGTTCAGGAAATATAAGAACTATTTGTTTGCGTATGTGCTCCTGTCAAAAATAAATCTACTGACTAATTACACATTACGCTAATTTCTCTATTAGTTCTGGCACATGTAAATGAGTTTCCTCTGACCAGTGTCGGTGCATGTACCATATGTACTTACCACTGTACTAAGAATTCTGAGTTTCCTTAAGTCTTAAGTTACTCTAATTCATTGTAGATTGAGTTTCATGCTTAAGAAATAAAATGTATAACATGTGTCTAATGTTTATACATTAACTAAGTTGTTTACTTTGGGAGAAAATAAAATTCACTATGGTTATTCTTAATGAATCGTTTATCTATAAATTATAACAATTAAATATATTATAATTAACTTCTTAAGAATTCACCACACGTGTTCAGCCAGTCGACTTACCAACTCTTCTTCTGGGGGAAAAAGGACTCACAACTTATCTAAGATTTAAATGAATTAAATATGGTGTTTACCTTATTTATCAGAATTACTTCCACATACTTCGGCGACCGGTTTCAGAGTCTGATTGCGATGTCTTTGTTGGCTGAGGCTTTCCTCCTCTTAATAATCAAACTATGTTTTATTTTACTATTTGTTTGGGAGGGTACTCTCACTCCAGCATCTGCCTCTGATCTTCGTGCCTCGTGTGTGTGGGTTGGTGAAAACAGACTGTGTTCCGGTTGTTTACTGCTATTTATACGTTGCCTTTTCCGGTTCACGTTTTTCATTGCCAATGGGTATATTAAATCTTGGATCGTACAATTGTGGAACAAACAGTCCGTTTGCGGTGTTCAGGATTTAATTGTCGACGGGAAATTCCAGCATGTTACGCATGTGAAAATATAATATATCAAAAACGATTCTTCCCAGGCTGTGAGATATATTCTGTATATTGTACCGTCCACATATTTTATAAACGATTCTTTGCCAGGCTGTGAGATGTATTCGGTACAATGTACGGACTACACAGTTTATGAGCGACTCTGTGTCTGGCTGTGAGATGTATTCGGTATGTTGTACCGGCCACATATTTTATAAACGATTCTTTGCCAGGCTGTGAGATGTATTCGGTACAATATACGGACTACACAGTTTATGAGCGACTCTGTGTCTGGCTGTGAGATGTATTCGGTAAGTTGTACCGGCCACATAGTTTATAAACGATTCTTTGCCAGGCTGTGAGATGTATTCGGTACAATGTACGGACTACACAGTTTTAAGCGACTCTTTGCCAGGCTGTGAGATGTATTTGGTATGTTGTACCAGCCACATAGTTTATAAACGATTCTTTGCCAGGCTGTGAGATGTATTCGGTATAATGTACGGACTACACAGTTTATAAGCGAATCTTTGCCAGGCTGTGAGGTGTATTCGGTATAATGTACCGACCACAAAGTTTATAAACGACTCTTTGTCAGGCTGTGAGATGTATTCGGTATGTTGTACCGGCCACATAATTTTTAAACCAATCGGCAATTGATGGTTGAGCTGGTAAGTATCTCCCCTGCCGCCATTCTACTTCTTCTGTTCTTCTGCTTCGTATGTCCTTTATCCCCCCTTGAGCCATAATTCCCCAACCAAACCAGTCAAGCCGTGCTATGTCCTGCAGCTCCCCTCATGTCATCCCAATATTATTCATCCCTGTCTGTAATTCTCTAATCTGTGTATGTTAGGTCTCCCACTAGTTTGTTTGCGTTGTGGATTCCAGACAAGAGAGTGTTTAGTTATATTGTCCGCAGGTTTTCTCACTGTGTGTCTTATCCAGCTCCAGTGTCTTTTCTTCACCTCTTGGTTCACTGGGATTTGTTTAGTTCTCTCTATGAGTTCTACATTGGTGATTCTGTCAAAACTGTCAGCTGTCATTTATTGCCTATATAGTACCTTGCAGTGTATGGCAGAGGGGTCTTGATTCTGAGGAATAAAGGCCACCTGGCTAGTGCAGTCGCCGCCAACTGTGCAGATTAGAGTTTTCTTTGTGCCCCCGACAGAAAATAATTCCACACATTACCTAGGATACAACCCCGGGTATCCCGAAGGAGAATCCGGCATTCTAGCCACTCGGTCAGCCGCTCCTCCCATATCATTTTAGCCCCTCTATTATGGGCAGGCACCAGTTAGTGAATATTTATAGTTTGTGTAATTCTTTAAGTTGTTCTCCTTGTTTCTGGCCCACACATTAGTTCTAAGTTTGATGCAGTGTTTAACTTCCTTTGACTTACACACATTTCTTAATGCTCTGAAAATTCATTTCTATTGTATTCTTATTTTAGTATCTCTATCTATTCTGCCGCCTTTAATATCCAAACTATATCCCGGTTCCCATTTTAGGTTATGTCGACCTGTCACCCAACCCAATTGTTAAAAAATCCCTGTCTTCATGGGAATTCGAAAACATGAACAATGGGTTCGAAGGCAAGCGTGCTACCCCATGCACTGCCGCCACTCCCTTATTTGAAGATGAACAACTTTAAATGTTAATATTAAAATAACCTATTCACATATTGACATATTTTGGTCACTTGAAATGTCTTGAAAGTTTTCTAGAGAACAATCATGAAGGGGTATATGCCCGAGAAGAGAACAAGAGGAAGGCCAAAGAAAAGAAGGGTATCATCATAATCATGCGCCGTGCCGATACGCGTGGGTGGTCATGTTTTGCCATCACACTCGATCACCAGAGTCGTGGATCAGTTCAGTGTTCTTGTCTCGACCATACAACATGGCCAAGCCATCCAGGTATTCACTTCTCTGCCTCCCACTTGTTCTCTTCCCCTCGATCTTGCCAGTTGTCACCAAGTTCTCCAGTTTATTTCTTCTCATAATGTGTCCAAAAAACTGTGACTGTCTACGTCTAATTTCTCTAATAAGTGTACGATTTTCATTTATTTCGCGTAGGACTTAGTCGTTGGTTTTTATGCCTGTCCATGGTATTCTTTGCATTTTTCTCAGAAACCACATTTGTGATTTACAAGCCAAATTTAGGATCAAGAATCATTATGGCAAATAATAGCCTTTTGCAAGATGGAAAACATACTGACCAATACAATAACGCCATTGCAACCAGAAAAAAAATAGTGTTGAAAGTGTTACACAGAACTCGTTCTTTTGTATGGATGTTAAAAGTGGACAATGAGCAGACAAGCTCATAAACATCTAATGGCAGTGGAAATGTGGTTTCTGAGGGAAATGCAATGGACAGACAGAAAAACCAATGAGCACGTCCTACAAGAAACAAATGAAAACCGTAAACTGATTAGAGAAATTAGACGTAGACAGTCAAGAAGAATAATACAGGAAAGTTTGGTGACGAATGTCAAGAGTGAGGACGGGATGGGGATGAAGAATAAGGGGAAGACAGACAGGTGAATATCTAGATAGATTTCCTACATGGTATTATCGAGATAAACACGCAGAGCTGATAGACGACTCTGGTGATTGGAGATGGCATAACATGACCGCCCACGCTTATGAACATGGCACATGATGATGATGAGTTTGCCTTGGATACAATGGTAACAAGAGAAATAAATACTCTGTCATTGAGAGAAACTGGAAAAGTAAGGGAAAGGATGTAGTTATCAGAGGATTCAATGCCCCCCCCCCCCCATCTCGGGTTTATATTATTTCAGTGCATAAGGTTCAGCCAGGAATCCCGTCGTCAGTAAAGAGCATACATTTACAACCATTTTAGAGTGGTTTCCCCACTGAAAACCCCGCACTTACGACCCACGTAATGACCGCTTCAGGAGATCCAAATTGTGGAGTATTTTCTGCCTGGAAATAACAGTTGATGGAGTTTGTCGCATTAGAGAGTCGCCTCTACGAAAACAAAGTCAAGATGGGGCTAATTCCAAAGTACGAGTAGTTACACTTGACCTCTGACAGTCCAACAATGGGTCTCCCGCTGTTTGCATTCTACTGTAACAGCAACAACAAAAAATGAGTCCTGCGCTGATAATGTCATGAGATCGGTCGGGCGAGGGTTCGATGTCTGAGTTCGTCGCCTGTTAACTGATTCAGTGGCAAACAAAATTTAGGTTTGGACCAGACATGGCACACACACACAACTAATAGGTATTGTAATGTAAATTTCCGTTCAAAAGAGATTGCACACAATACAGAGGCATTTCACTGTTGAGTCATACTGGGAAAATATTTTGCAAAATTCTTGAAAAAAGATTACAAACTACTCTAGAACCCCAGCTAAGCGAAACGCAGCTTGGATTTAGGAAAAACAAAGGATGCACAGACGCCATTTTTGCTCTTAGACAACTTATAGAAAAATCAATTGAATTCAATGAAACACTCTACTTAGCCTTTGTTGACCAAGAAAAGGCATTCGATAGGGTAGATAGAAACAAGCTGTGGGAAATCCTTAAACAATATGGAGTGAGTACACATCTAACAAACCTATGTAGAAGTTTATACAACAACAGTGAATGCATAGTGAGAGCAACTGGAGGACACTCAGAACCCTTCACCATAAGATCTGGAGTACGACAAGGTTGTGTCCTGTCCCCTCTCTTGTTCATAACATATATAGACAACATATGTAAAGAAACCAGCCAAGCAGAGACAGCAAGAATACCGCATGACGAGAACACAGAAGAAGAACCATCTGCAAATCTAACCATTAGAGAACTCCTGTTTGCGGACGACCAAGCACTAATAGCAAAATCAGAAGCTGAATTACAAGACCACATGAATAGTCTAAACGAAATTTGTAGGGAACATAACATGAAAATTAGCACAAGCAAAACAGAGGTAATGACTATAACTAAAGAAGAACAAACAGCAACAATTCACCTAAACGAACATCCCTTGAAACAAGTAAAGAGCTTCAAGTACCTAGGAAGTATAATATCATCAAATGGCAGATCAGAAGACGAGATCGAAAATAAGTGCAATAAGGCAAATCAACTCATTGGACAAATGGCACCAATACTAAAGAACAAACATGTATCAATAACTACTAAGAAAGCACTTTACAACACAATCTTCCTACCAACTCTGTGCTACCAATGCCAAACCTGGACAATGACAGAAAAAGAGAAAAGAAAAATCACAACAACAGAAATGAGGTTCCTGAGAAGAATACTCAACGTATCAAGAAGAGATAAGATCAGAAATGAAGAAATCAGGACTAAAGTGGGGGTTAAAGCTGCTCTAGATTTTATTAGAAAGCAGCAAGTCAAATGGTTTGGCCATGCATGTAGGCTACCAGTCAACAGCATGCCACAACAAGCAATGATGTACAGACCAGATGGAAACAGAGGAAGAGGCCGACCACGTAAACGTTGGACGGAGGGAATAACAGAATCCATGGGAATGTCGATATACGAAGCCCATAACCGGGCACTCTCACGAAGTTTATACTTCACCTCGACACCGCAAGGTACAAGAGGAACATGATGAGATGATGAGATGAGATTTCCGTTCAATGAGCATTGAAATTCGCCAACATACCACAAATAACACTATGACCTTAGTAAGACGATATATCGTCCTTCTGTCCAAATGGAAGGCCACATTTGGCGATATATTATCCTTTGTAATAAATCAGTTGCCGGCTCCGTTGCGAAGGAGTTACTGACGAAGTTCGTGATTCCGCTTACCCGCGTTCGAAACACATCTGCGGGCGATTTGGCAGCAGATCTGCCAAGCATTGGTTTTTTTTTATGAAGTGGTATGGGTGCCGGTCGTCCAGAAAGCAATGGCAAACTACTTAACATAAACTTGCCAAGAGATCACAACATCACATACGTACTGGTGTTGACTGCGACGTCCTTTAAAGGATATGCAACTAACTTAACTGAAACAGTAAAGTGTATTCATGTTATCACAACACAGATCCATAGGAGAACATTGCCTCGGGACATATTTTAAATTGTTCAAATGATTCGAAACCCTCAAGAAGATGATCTCATCTTCTACGTGGTGTTCATAATTTGTTATCTTGGTCTTCTTTGTGCCTTCGCAAATCAACATGAACGTTGTCAATGAACATCATGATTCGTGGCAAAAACTCCGGGCTGCCAGATCTGTTGTCTCAACACGGGTTTGGTGTCGGCCAAATGCAGTTTCATTGGATTTCAAAGTCGGTTACTGCGCATACTTCACAGGTTGTTCATGAAGTTAAACAATTATATGTTCTGGGCAGGAGGTTGCAACCACCCCCAGCACCTACTTACTGTTTGTGATTTATCTGGCAATTTTACGTTCAGTAATTTGCCATTGCTTTCTGAACGGGAGGCCAAAGTTTGAGTCCAACATGGCCGGCGTGGGGAACTAATCCACTACGCCGTCGTGAGTAGGGAAAGTTTAAAGGCTTTAAACTTCAGCCACGCCAACCAACTTGTTCTTGGGAGGGTGTGCTTTTATATAAAAAAAAGACAGCAGTCATGTTCATATATGCGAGTTTATATAGAGAGTCGATGAAAGAAATAAAGAGGAGGCAAGTGAAATGTTTCGGCCACGTTAAAAGACATGATACTCTTATAAAAACATACTGGAGAGCAAGGCTGGAAGAAAGCGATCAAGAGGTAGACACCGATGCAAGTGGGAAGATAACATCAAGAGATGGCCGAACATCAGCCTGACAGAATGTAATCAGGGCGAGAGAGTGTTGGAGATCCATTGCAGCCAACCTTCATTGTGGAGACGGCATCATATTGATTGATTTATGCTTTTGTAAAGTAATATGTATTTTATAGTAAATTTAAATTGTTATTATATGCAAACTGTTACAATTCCACATCAGACAATTTTTGGTGTCAGGCAATGACCTGGTCACAATTGACAGACATTACAGTGATAAAAATTCCACCGTGGAGCTAACACGGCAGGGGCCTTCTGATAGTCAGAAGTGGTCTCCCTACCCCGAATGTTTCTGCCCTTGTACCTCCTTGACATTCTCTAGGGGCGGGCGCGTCCGGGACATGACTCCGGGTGTCTTTCCCCTGCCGTGCGAGACGTTCGATGGTTTGAGTTTTCCTTGTCTCGCACGGTATATTTCCCTACGTCTCCTAGGGTTTTGTGACGAAATCCCGCATGCTGCGCTTGAAATCAGCTACATGCGATTTGAAAGCAGGCCTATTTGTGTTGATTTGTTACCAATGGTATGAGCGTCGGTAGTTCAGAAAGCAAAGGTAATCTATTGAACGTAAACGTGTCCGTTAAATCAAAAACTGCCACAAAATGCTGGGGTTAACTGTGACGTCCTGTAAAGGATATGCAACGTTTAACTCGTCAGCTACATACGCCAGAATTAATTAGAATGTAATTAGAATGCTGAAGCACTCAACATACACACACACACACACACACACATAAACACACACACATATATTTGTTGGTAGTGATATTCAGACTTGTCCATGGGACACATTTTTCAGTCCCATTCTCATCCTACCCCACGGTAATTTTGCCTGTCCCATCCCATGGGATTCCCATGTAATACTAATATGGAATACAGTTCAAATAAAATTATGGAATTTATGAAAGTTTAGGGTTCCACCCATCATGTGCCATGCCGGTAAGCGTGGACGGTCATGTTCTGCCATCTCACTCGATCACCAGAGTCGTGGATCAGCTCTGTGTTCCTGTCTCGCTCGACCACGCCATGTGGCCAAGCCATCCAGGTATTTGCTTCTAGGTCTTCCCCTTGGTCTCTTCCCTTCGATCTTGCCAGTTGTCACCAAGTTCTCCAATTCATTTCTTCTCATAACATGCCCAAAAAATTTTGACTGTCTACGTCTAATGACTCTAATCAGTTTAGATCTTCATTTGTTTCTTGAAGGACTTATTCGTTGGTTTTTCTATCTGTCCATGGTATTCTTTGCATTTTCCTCAGAAACCACACTTCCACAGCCATTAGCTGTTTTTCAGCTTGACTGCTTATTGTCCACGCTTCACATTCATACAAAAGTATAGGTTCTATGTAGCATTTCAACACTCTTTTTCTCGTTTCAATTGATATCTTTTTGTTGGTCAGTATGTTTTTCATCTTGCAAAAGGCTACCTTCGCAATGGCAATTCTTGTTTTAATCTCTTCAAGGCATCTCCCATCAGATGTTAGTCTCATCAGACATCACCAATCCCTATTCATATAATCGCAAATTACTCGAACACTATCTCAGTACGGATTATCTTCCCCCTTAATAATAGAGATAATAATAATAATAACAAAACCCTAGTATAACAGCCAGTCCCCTTTTGATAGGCCAGTATATTCCACATGGCTAATAACAAGTGTCAGACCATTATCTAATTTTACTGTGTCGTGTAGTTTTGATGTTCGCATTTTGCCCATGCCTTTATAATGGATATCTTTTATATTGTTGCTGTTCTCTGTTAGCCTTGAATGATGTGTGAATGAAATAATGTATGAAAGAGGGTGATAGAAGGGCAGAATGTTAGACGGGCCTGCGTGCCCAATTCTTAACCCTTTGAAAATAAAGTTTGTTCGTTCGTTCCTTCGTTTGTTTGTTATGACTGTGCCGAGATAACAGTATCGATTCACTTGTTTAAGAATATGTCCATCTACTCGTATATCACATTGTGGTATTTCCTTCTTCCCAGTGACGACCATAATCTGTGTCTTCTTAATATTCAGTTCTAACCCTAGTTGTTCACTGTGTGCAACAACCGCATCTACTAAGTTTTGCAGGTCCTGTTCATTGTCTGCAATCCAGACTGTATCATCTGCATATCTAATGTTATTGATGTATCGTCCCCCAATGTTGATTCCTTCCATATCTTCTATATTTCAAAATATAATTTCACTGTACAGGGAAAAAAAGATCTGGAGACATTACAGATCCCTGTCTCACACCTCTTTTAATAGGCTGATATTGACCTACATCGTTATCAATTCTGATGGCAGATTGTTGTTTCCAATATATGTTTGTTACAAGTCTAAGGTCTTTCCCATCAATTTGTAGATCTGCAAGCATCCTTGTCATGTCGACATGTCTCGCTTTATCGAAAGTTTATGGTTAGTGTCCACTAAATAGGACTACATGTACAAAGAGACATGTAAAACAACAGAATTTATTAATTTTAATATTCGAGAGTAGCCTATTTTATTAAAACAAAGTTTAAACTAAATATGACAATTCAGTGTCATTCTGACACTCTCATTATGTTTCAGAGTCATTCTACTCATTCAGCACATTATCAATTTCCTGCTGATCGACTGTTTCTAATAATTGAGTTAATCCAGGTAATCCCTGAACCATTTCCACAATTTTCATCTTACATGCAAATCTGATATACACCGAGTTTATAACGAGAACTGGTAACATCTGTTTTCGTAACTTACTCAACAACAATCCAGCTGCACTAAATAAGTGCTCTAATGCCGCTGAGGACACTGTTATCGCCAAAACAATTTTCGCACTTGCTGTTAGCAGTGGAAACCTATGTTCATTTTTCCAATAAGTTAATGGTTGTGAAGTTGGTTGCCGTAATTTGTGAAACATGGTGACTTCATCCTCAAGGCATTTATTTCTGGGGTCATCAAACTTAAGTGGTATGTTTGGTGGAGGATAAAAAAATGAGTCAAAATCACTTTTTGGCTTTTGTTCTACAATTCCCGATGCTTCACATACAGCAGATGATTCAGAATAATAATTTACTTGGCCCATTTATTCGTGTCCACATTCCCTTTCTTCTTAGTAACAACTGACTTGACCATGTCTTCTATTTTGGCTATAATGTAAACTCCAGTAAAGAATGCTGCAGTAACTGCCAAAGAACTGCCGAAATATGGCCACAGTTTTTCTCCAATAATTTTCTGAAAGTTCTGACAATATTTCTTCACCATGCTGCTGGAAGTTTCTTCGTCAATATCAACAATAACTTTGTACAACTGATAGTCTAGGAGGAAGCATAACAGCAAAATTAAATGAGATGTAATACCATCAATTTATAGTTTGTCAAAAGAAGTTTTTAATTTCTCATGTATGTACAGCATTCCTTTAATCTGAACAATATTCGGAATGTGGTTTAAGAATTTTTCATCATCTACATTAAAGTAATGCGAGTAATTTTTTTAAATGGGCATTGAAACGTTGGTAATATGATCACATGCGCGCATTTATTAATTTATCCGGTGTCCCACCACGAGATAAAGAATTGATACAAGTATATAAAGAAAAAGGAAGGTTAAAAGGTTTTTTAAAAAGTTGCTATGACATGGCTACTGTCCCATGTGTCCCATGGGAAATACAAATGCTTGCTGTCCCGTCCCATCCCACAGAGGTGTTTCCAAGGCACCAGGGCCGGGTTATATACTGGCCAAGACCTATTGACGCGTCCTCGTCGAGCGTCCTGGGCAACAGGTCCCTCCGGGGTCCTGGCTGAAGTCAGTAGGATCGCCGATTCCTCCGAAGTCGGAGAGTGTCTGCCTGTACGGCGAGGAACCACCAGTCTGCACACCAATAAGCCAGACATGGGACAACGGATACTCACGCAAAACTCAGGTCCTGTATGACATCACACTGATGTTGGACAACAGGATGCCTTCATCCGACATACAGGACTTCGCGTTGGAGCTCAAGCCAACGAACACAAGCAAGCAAGCAAGCATATACGCACATTGATATACCATTATCTATTTTCTTATATGTACGCAATACAGTTATCTGTTAAAATGGGACCTACACCAAGTTGAAAACTCCCCATTGCCACTCCGTAATTTTGGGATTTTGATTGCTTCAGGATAGCAATAGGAAATCCATGCTTTTTTTTTTTTAATAACCGCAGTTTATCAGTTATTAAAATGTGGTACCCCCGGGTTGTCACGCAAGTGTGCTAGCCAACTTGCTACCGTCTCTCCCTTACTTCTATGAGTGCCACATGAATAATTCCGTCTCTCCCTTACTTCTATGGGTGTCCCATCAATAATACCGTCTCTCCCTTACTTCTATGGGTGTCCCATCAATAATACCGTCTCTCCCTTACTTCTATGGGTGTCCCATCAATAATACCGTCTCTCCCTTACTTCTATGGGTGTCCCATCAATAACCACCACCGCCCCCTTCTTCTATGAGTGCCCCATCATTAATCCCCCCCTTACTTCTATGAGTGCCCCATCATTAATCCCCCCTTACTTCTATGAGTGCCCCATCATTAATCCCCCTTACTTCTATGAGTGCCCCATCATTAATCCCCCCCTTACTTCTATAAGTGCCCCATCATTAATTCCCCTTACTTCTATGAGTGCCCCATCATTAATCCCCCCCTTACTTCTATAAGTGCCCCATCATTAATCCCCCTTACTTCTATGAGTGCCCCATCAATTAATCCCCCCCCTTACGTCTATAAGTGCCCCATCATTATCCCCCCTTACTTCTATGAGTGCCCCATCATTAATCACCCTCTTACTTCTATGAGTGCCCCATCATTAAGCCCCCCCCCCCTAACTTCTAATGAGTGCCCCATCAATTAATTCCCCCCCTTACTTCTATGAGTGCCCCATCAATTGATCCCACACCCCTTACTTCTATGAGTGCCCCATCAATAATTCCACCCCCCTTACTTCTATGAGTGCCACATCAATAATTCCCCCCTTACTTCTATGAGTGCCCCATCAATATTCCACCACCACCCTTACTTCTATGAGTGCCCCATCAATAAGTCCCCCCTTACTTCTATGAGTGCCCCATCAATAATTCCCCCCTACTTCTATGAGTGCCCCATCAATAATTCCCACCCGCCCCCCCCCCTTACTTCTATGGTGTCCCATCAATAATTCCCCCCTTACTTCTATGAGTGCCCATCAATAATTCCCGCACCCCTTACTTCTATGAGTGCCCATCATTAATCCCCCTTACTTCTATGAGTGCCCCATCATTAATCCCCTTTACTTCTATGAGTGCCCCATCATTAATCCCCCCCTTACTTCTATGAGTGCCCCATCAATAATTCCCCCCTTACTTCTATGAGTGCCCCATCAATAATTCCCCCACCCCCTTACTTCTATGAGTGCCCCATCAATAATTCCCCCCGCCTTACTTCTATGAGTGCCACATCAATAATTTCCCCCCCCCTTACTTCTATGAGTGCCCCATCAATAATTCTCCCCCTTTACTTCTATGAGTGCCCCATCAATAATTCCCCACCCCCTTACTTCTATGAGTGCCCCATCAATAATTCCCCCTTACTTCTATGAGTGCCCCATCAATAATTCCCCCCCCCCTTACTTCTATGAGTGCCCCATCAATATTCCCCACCCGCCCCCCCCCCTTACTTCTATGAGTGTCCCATCAATAATCCCCCCTTACGTCTATGAGTGCCCCATCATTAATCCCCCTTACTTCTATGAGTGCCCCATCATTAATCCACCCTTACTTCTATAAGTGCCCCATCATTAATCCCCCCTTACTTCTATGAGTGTCCCATCATTAATCCCCCTCTTACTTCTATGAGTGCCCAATCAATAATTCCCCCCCTTACTTCTATGAGTGCCCCATCAATAATTCCCCCACCCCCTTACTTCTATGAGTGCCCCATCAATAATCCCCCCTTACTTCTGTGAGTGCCACATCAAAAAATTCCCCCCCCCTTACTTCTATGAGTGCCCCATCAATAATTCTCACCCTTTACTTCTATGAGTGTCCCATCAATAATTCCCCCACCCCCTTACTTCTATGAGTGCCCCATCAATAATTCCCCCCTTACTTCTATGAGTGCCCCATCAATAATTCCCCCACCCCCTTACTTCTATGAGTGCGCCATCAATAATTCCCTCCACCCCCCCTTACTTCTATGAGTGTCCCATCAATAATTTCCCCCTTACTTCTATGAGTGCCCCATCAATAATTCCCCCCTTACTTCTATGAGTGCCCCATCAATATTCCCCCCTTACTTCTATGAGTGTCCCATCAGATATTCCCCCCCCCCTTACTTCTATGATTGCCCACAGCAATAATTCCCCCCCCCCCTTACTTCTATGAGTGCCCCTTCAATAATTCCCCCACCTTTACTTCTATGAGTGCCCCATCATAATTCCCCCCCTTACTTCTATGAGTGCCCCCATCAATAATTCCTCCCCCCTTGACTTCTATGAGTGCCCCATCAATAATTCCCCCCCCCCCTTACTTCTATGAGTGCCCCATCAATAATTCCCCCCCTTACTTCTATGAGTGCCCCATCAATAATTCCACCCCCCCCCTTACTTCTATGAGTGCCCCATCAAATAATTCCCCCCTTACTTCTATGAGTGCCCCATCAATAATTCCCCACCCTCCCACTTACTTCTATGAGTGTCCATCAATAATTTCCACCTTACTTTCTATGAGTGCCCATCAATAATTCCCCCCCCCTTACTTCTATGAGTGCCCCATCAATAATTCCCCCCCCCCTTACTTCTATGAGTGTCCCATCAATATTCCCCCCTTACTTTCTATGAGTGCCCCATCAATAATTCCCCCACCCCCTTACTTCTATGAAGTGCCCCATCAATAATTCCCCACCCACCCCCCCCCCTTACTTCTATGAGTGTCCCATCATAATTTCCTCCCCTTACTTCTATGAGTGCCCCATCAATAATTCCCCCCTCCCCTAACTTTTATGAGTGTCCCACAATAATTCTCCCCCTTTACTTCTATGAGTGCATCATCAATAATTCCTCCCCCCCCCCTTACTCCTATAGTGCCCCCATCATTAATCCCCCCTTACTTCTATGAGTGCCCCATCATTAATCACCCTCTTACTTCTATGAGTGCCCCATCATTAATCCCCCCCTTACTTCTATAAGTGGCCCCATCATTAATCCCCCTTACTTCTATGAGTGCCCCATCATTAATCCCCCCCTTACTTCTATAAGTGCCCCATCATTAATCCCCCTTACTTCTATGAGTGCCCCATCATTAATCCCCCCCCCTTACTTCTATAAGTGCCCCATCATTAATCCCCCCTTACTTCTATGAGTGCCCCATCATTAATCACCCTCTTTTTTCTATGAGTGCCTCATCATTAATCCCCCTTACTTCTATGAGTGCCAGTGCCCCATCAATAATTCCCCCCCCCTTACTTCTATGAGTGCCCCATCAATAATTCCCCCACCCCCTTACTTCTATGAGTGCACCCATCAATAATTCCCCCCCCCCCTTACTTCTATGAGTGCCACATCAATATTCCCCCTCCTTACTTCTATGAGTGCCCCATCAATACTTCCCCCACCCCCTTACTTCTATGAGTGCCCCATCAATAATTCCCCCACCCCCTTACTTCTATGAGTGCCCCATCAATATTCTCCCCCTTTACTTCTATGAGTGTCCCATCAATAATTCCCCCACCCCCTTACTTCTATGAGTGCCCCATCAATAATTCCCCCCTTACTTCTATGAGTGCCCCATCAATAATTCCCCCCCCCCCTTACTTCTATGAGGTGCCCCATCAATAATTCCCCACCCGCCCCCCCCCCCTTACTTCTATGAGTGTCCCTCAATAATCCCCCCTTACTTCTATGAGTGCCCCATCATTAATCCCCCTTACTTCTATGAGTGCCCCATCATTAATCCCACCCTTACTTCTATAAGTGCCCCATCATTAATCCCCCCCTTACTTCTATGAGTGTCCCATCATTAATCCCCCTCTTACTTCTATGAGTGCCCCACATCAATAATTCCCCCCCCTTACTTCTATGAGTGCCCATCAATATTCCCCCACCCCCTTACTTCTATGAGTGCCCCATCAATAATCCCCCCTTACTTCTGTGAGTGCCACATCAAAATTCCCCCCCCCTTACTTCTATGAGTGCCCCATCAATAATTCTCCCCCTTTACTTCTATGAGTGTCCCATCATAATTCCCCCACCCCCTTACTTCTATGAGTGCCCCATCAATAATTCCCCCCTTACTTCTATGAGTGCCCCATCAATAATTCCCCCACCCCCTTACTTCTATGAGTGCCCCATCAATAATTCCCCACCCCCCCCCCCTTACTTCTATGAGTGTCCCATCAATAATTTCCCCCTTACTTCTATGAGTGCCCCATCAATAATTCCCACCCCTTACTTCTATGAGTGCCCCATCAATAATTCCCCCCCTTACTCTATGAGTGTCCCATCAATAATTCCCCCCCCCCTTACTTCTATGAGTGCCCCATCAATAATTCCCCCCCCCTTACTTCTATGAGTGCCCCTTCAATAATTCCCCACCCTTACTTCTATGAGTGCCCCATCAATAATTCCCCCCCCTTACTTCTATGAGTGCCCCATCAATAATTCCCCCCCTTACTTCTATGAGTGCCCCATCAATAATTCCCCCCCCCCCTTACTTCTATGAGTGCCCCATCAATAATTCCCCCCCTTACTTCTATGAGTGCCCCATCAATAATTCCCCCCCCCCTTACTTCTATGAGTGCCCCATCAATAATTCCCCCCTTACTTCTATGAGTGCCCCATCAATAATTCCCCACCCTCCCCCCTTACTTCTATGAGTGTCCCATCAATAATTTCCCCCTTACTTCTATGAGTGCCCCATCAATAATTCCCCACCCCCCCTTACTTCTATGAGTGCCCCATCAATAATTCCCCCCCCCTTACTTCTATGAGTGTCCCATCAATAATTCCCCCCTTACTTCTATGAGTGCCCCATCAATAATTCCCCACCCCCCTTACTTCTATGAGTGCCCCATCAATAATTCCCCACCCACCCCCCCCCCCTTACTTCTATGAGTGTCCCATCAATAATTTCCCCCTTACTTCTATGAGTGCCCCATCAATAATTCCCCCCTCCCCTAACTTTTATGAGTGTCCCACCAATAATTCTCCCCCTTTACTTCTATGAGTGCCTCATCAATAATTCCTCCCCCCCCCCTTACTCCTATAAGTGCCCCATCATTAATCCCCCCTTACTTCTATGAGTGCCCCATCATTAATCACCCTCTTACTTCTATGAGTGCCCCATCATTAATCCCCCCCCTTACTTCTATAAGTGCCCCATCATTAATCCCCCTTACTTCTATGAGTGCCCCATCATTAATCCCCCCCTTACTTCTATAAGTGCCCCATCATTAATCCCCCTTACTTCTATGAGTGCCCCATCATTAATCCCCCCCCCCTTACTTCTATAAGTGCCCCATCATTAATCCCCCCCTTACTTCTATGAGTGCCCCATCATTAATCACCCTCTTTTTTCTATGAGTGCCTCATCATTAATCCCCCCTTACTTCTATGAGTGCCAGTGCCCCATCAATAATTCCCCCCCCCCTTACTTCTATGAGTGCCCCATCAATAATTCCCCCACCCCCTTACTTCTATGAGTGCCCCATCAATAATTCCCCCCCCCTTACTTCTATGAGTGCCACATCAATAATTCCCCCTCCTTACTTCTATGAGTGCCCCATCAATACTTCCCCCACCCCCTTACTTCTATGAGTGCCCCATCAATAATTCCCCCACCCCCTTACTTCTATGAGTGCCCCATCAATAATTCCCCCCTTACTTCTATGAGTGCCCCATCAATAATTCCCCCACCCCCTTACTTCTACGAGTGCCCCATCAATAATTCCCCACCCGCCCCCCCCCTTACTTCTATGAGTGTCCCATCAATAATTTCCCCCTTACTTCTATGAGTGCCCCATCAATAATTCCCCCCCCCCTTACTTCTATGAGTGCCCCATCAATAATTCCCCCCCTTACTTCTATGAGTGTCCCATCAATAATTCCCCCCCCCCTTACTTCTATGAGTGCCCCATCAATAATTCCCCCCCCCCTTACTTCTATGAGTGCCCCATCAATAATTTCCCCACCCTTTACTTCTATGAGTGCCCCATCAATAATTCCCCCCCCTTACTTCTATGCGTGCCCCATCAATAATTCCCCCCCTTACTTCTATGAGTGCCCCATCAATAATTCCCCCCCCCCCCCTTACTTCTATGAGTGCCCCATCAATAATTCCCCCCCTTACTTCTATGAGTGCCCCATCAATAATTCCCCCCCCCCTTACTTCTATGAGTGCCCCATCAATAATTCCCCCTTACTTCTATGAGTGCCCCATCAATAATTCCCCACCCTCCCCCTTACTTCTATGAGTGTCCCATCAATAATTTCCCCCTTACTTCTATGAGTGCCCCATCAATAATTCCCCCCCCCCTTACTTCTATGAGTGCCCCATCAATAATTCCCCCCCCCCCTTACTTCTATGAGTGTCCCATCAATAATTCCCCCCTTACTTCTATGAGTGCCCCATCAATAATTCCCCCACCCCCTTACTTCTATGAGTGCCCCATCAATAATTCCCCACCCGCCCCCCCCCTTACTTCTATGAGTGTCCCATCAATAATTTCCCCCTTACTTCTATGAGTGCCCCATCAATAATTCCCCCCCCCCTAACTTCTATGAGTGTCCCACCAATAATTCTCCCCCTTTACTTCTATGAGTGCCTCATCAATAATTCCTCCCCCCCCCCTTACTCCTATAAGTGCCCCATCATTAATCCCCCCTTACTTCTATGAGTGCCCCATCATTAATCACCCTCTTACTTCTATGAGTGCCCCATCATTAATCCCCCCCTTACTTCTATAAGTGCCCCATCATTAATCCCCCTTACTTCTATGAGTGCCCCATCATTACTCCCCCCCTTACTTCTATAAGTGCCCCATCATTAATCCCCCTTACTTCTATGAGTGCCCCATCATTAATCCCCCCCCCTTACTTCTATAAGTGCCCCATCATTAATCCCCCCCTACTTCTATGAGTGCCCCATCATTAATCACCCTCTTACTTCTATGAGTGCCCCATCATTAATCCCCCCTTACTTCTATGAGTGCCAGTGCCCCATCAATAATTCCCCCCCCCTTACTTCTATGAGTGCCGCATCAATAATTCCCCCACCCCCTTACTTCTATGAGTGCCCCATCAATAATTCCCCCCCCCTTACTTCTATGAGTGCCACATCAATAATTCCCCCTCCTTACTTCTATGAGTGCCCCATCAATACTTCCCCCACCCCCTTACTTCTATGAGTGCCCCATCAATAATTCCCCCCCTTACTTCTATGAGTGCCCCATCAATAATTCCCCCCCCCTACTTCTATGAGTGCCCCATCAATAATTCCCCACCCGCCACCCCCTTACTTCTATGAGTGTCCCATCAATAATTCCCCCCTTACTTCTATGAGTGCCCCATCAATAATTCCCGCACCCCCTTACTTCTATGAGTGCCCCATCATTAATCCCCCTTACTTCTATGAGTGCCCCATCATTAATCCCCTTTACTTCTATGAGTGCCCCATCATTAATCCCCCCCCCTTTCCTTCTATGAGTGCCCCATCAATAATTCCCCCCCCCTTACTTCTATGAGTGCCCCATCAATAATTCCCCCACCCCCTTACTTCTATGAGTGCCCCATCAATAATTCCCCCCCCCCCCTTACTTCTATAAGTGCCACATCAATACTTCCCCCCCCTTACTTCTATGAGTGCCCATCAATAATTCTCCCCCTTTACTTCTATGAGTGCCCCATCAATAATTCCCCCACCCCCTTACTTCTAT
Organism: Cepaea nemoralis; assembly: GCA_014155875.1. Classification (NCBI taxonomy): domain Eukaryota; kingdom Metazoa; phylum Mollusca; class Gastropoda; order Stylommatophora; family Helicidae; genus Cepaea; species Cepaea nemoralis. Next base: position 95,690 of record JACEFZ010022656.1, on the reverse strand, counting down.
GAGTGCCCCATCAATAATTCCCCCCTTACTTCTATGAGTGCCCCATCAATAATTCCCCCCTTACTTCTATGAGTGCCCCATCAATAATTCCCCCACCCCCTTACTTCTATGAGTGCCCCATCAATAATTCCCCCCTTACTTCTATGAGTGCCCCATCAATAATTCCCCCCCTTACTTCTATGAGTGCCCCATCAATAATTCCCCACCCGCCCCCCCCCTTACTTCTATGAGTGTCCCATCAATAATTCCCCCCCTTACTTATATGAGTGCCCCATCAATAATTCCCCCCACCCCCTTACTTCAATGAGTGTCCCATCAATAATTCTCCCCTTACTTCTATGAGTGCCCCATCAATAATTCCCCCACCCCCTTACTTCTATGAGTGCCCCATCAATAATTCCCCAGACCCCCCCTCTTACCTCTATGAGTGCCCCATCAATAATCCCCCTTACTTCTATGAGTGCCCCATTAATAACTCCTCTCCCCCTTGCTTCTATGAGTGCCCCATCAATATTTCCCCCCCCCTTACTTCTATGAGTGCCCCATCAATAATTCCCCCCCTTACTTCTATGAGTGCCCCATCAATAATTCCCCCTTATTTCTATGATTGCCCCATCAATAATTCCCCCCCCCTTACTTCTATGAGTGCCCCATCAATAATTCCCCCTTACTTCTATGAGTGCCCCATCAATAATTCCCCCCCCTTACTTCTATGAGTGCCCCATCAATAATTCCCCCCCTTACTTCTATGAGTGCCCCATCAATTATTCCCCCACCCCCCTTACTTCTATGAGAGCCCCATCAATAATTCCCCCCCCCTTACTTCTATGAGTGCCCCATCAATAATTCCCCCCTTACTTCTATGAGTGCCCCATCAATAATTCCCCCACCCCTTACTTCTATTAGTGCCCCATCAATAATTCCCCATCCCCCCCTTACTTCTATGAGTGCCCCATCAATAATCCTCCCCCCCCCCGTTACTTCTATGAGTGCCCCATCAATAATTCCCCCCTTACTTCTATGAGTGCCCCATTAATAACTCCTCTCCCCCTTGCTTCTATGAGTGCCCCATCAATAATTACCCCCCCCCCTTTACTTCTATGAGTGCCCCATCAATAATTCCCCCACCCCCTTACTTCTATGAGTGCCCCATCAATAATTCCCCCCCCCCGTTACTTCTATGAGTGCCCCATCAATAATTCCCCCTTTACTTCTATGAGTGCCCCATCAATAATTCCCCCCCCCCCCTTACTTCTATGAGTGCCCCATCAATAATTCCCCCCCCCTTACTTCTATGAGTGCCCCATTAATAACTCCTCTTCCCCTTGCTTCTATGAGTGCCCCATCAATAACCTCCCGCCCCCTTACTTCTATGAGTGCCCCATCAATAATTCCCCCCTCCCCACCTTACTTATATGAGTACCCCGTCAATAAGTCCGCCCCCCCCCCCTTACTTCCATGAGTGTCCCAGCAATAATTCCGAACCCCCCCCCCCTCGCCCCCCCCCCCCCCCATTACTTCTATGTAGTGCCACATCAATAATTCCCTGACGAACTGGTCAAGCCATCTACCTTGCACTCTGAAGATCGCGGGTTCATACCCGGACTGCGTCGTTCAGACCTGGAGTTGAACTTTTCCCGAGACCACTGAAGGTCATCGCTGGCGCCACGGAGTTCGTGCATTGTGCGATGCTCTCGGCAGGCAGCTTGGCATTATACGAAGAGATACCGAGAAAGTGGGTGTAAAACCTAGTGCAATGAAACCGATCCTCTCGTCCTTAACCTTTTCTTCTAATCAAATGGCATTAAGGACTCCACAGCAGTTGATATTTATGCATATCCCGAACTAAGTAAACTCCCACTGACTAATAAAATAAAAAGATGTCTACAAAAGCCAAACGAATACGGACATGCGTATATAAAACAAACATGTTTAGTTATACCTCCGCCCTGATATAACCACTGATTACCTCCGCGATATCACAATATAGAAAGGGCATTTCTGAAATACGTGCTTAACGCACACGATCAACTGCAAGCTGTGCGTCATGTGGTGTGTGTGTGGTGAATATGTCTAACAGTTTTATTACACACGCAGCGCTGGCTGCATCAGTTACTGTGAGCGCATGGGCGATAAAAAAGATTAACGCAGTTAGTGATTCATGGCTCCACTTCTTGCGTCTGAATTGGCCAAGAATATAGTTTACCTTCAAGTGCTGGCCTTGAAAATACGCGGCTTCATTGCAGTTTGGTCGTAAGAGTATGGAACGGCGAGTGGAGGCAAACCCGGTGTAAAATTAATTGCGGTGGATGAAGTCGCATGTGTCGGCCGAAAGAAGCGAATGACACTGCTTCGCAGTGAACTGACGCAACGCAACCAACTGCTTTTTTCAAGACGGAAGTACTAGAAGAAGCAGAACCTGGAGTTCAAGAGGCAATGATCCCTTTCTAGTCATTATCATCATCATCATCATCATCATCATCATCATCATCGCCATCATCATCGCCATCATTATCATTGTAATCATTATTATTATTATCATCATCATTATTATTATCATTATCATCTCGCCTTCATCATCAACATCGCCATCACTATCATTATCATCATCATTATCAGTGTCATTATCATCATCGCCATCATCATCACCATCATCGTCACCATCATTATCACCATCATCGTCACCATCATCGTCATTATCCTTATCATCATTAACATCATCGTCAGGCTGGCGGTGATGAATGTACTACCTTTTTTTCCATAAACTGTGGTTGTACATTATGTCAAGCTATGCCATTGTAACCATTGACGACCTCTAGATATTTGCCTTCAACTAGTCCGTATTTTATAGTTGTCTGTAACTGTTACGCCGTTGGATGTGACTAAAATATTTTTTTTCTGCCTAACTTTTATTTCTTTCCGTAGTCCGTGCTTCTTATTGAGGTGATCTGGGACTGCATTCATGTGTCCGCATTCCCATCTAAGAAACTCATTAATGTCGTCTAAACACCCACATTGTAACAGTTTTAATAGTTTGTTCTAACTTCTTAGTTAAAGTCAATTCGACTGAACCAAAAGCAAAACAAATTGTGGCATTCTACCAGATATGTTCATCGATGAAAACGGCATTATGCTTCAGAAAATTGAAATACTGTTGTCATATTAAATACCACAATTGCATGGAGACAACAGCTGTGGAAGGAATAATTCCTGGAAGAAGAAGCAAAGGTTTGTCAGTACAAGATGGACACAGGAGATTGCAGACACCTTGGGCATGAAGGTATCTGTGGCCCGAAAACTGGCACAATATACATACACTGTTGGCTGGTGTGATGTTAGCCATGATCTGCTACACGATGGTAAGACGACTGAATTCGTGCATCTCTTTCTTTGCGTTTTTATTCTCATTGTTGCACATCATCCATAAGGGTGCCCGTGTCGAGTAATTCAATTGGATGTTCGTCCGTCACGAATGACGAAGACCATTCATTCATTGCATCTTTTGATTTGATGAAGAACGAATGACTTGCGCTTTAGTTTGGATTATAGTGAGGTAGTGGTCGCGCAACTCCATCGACCTCGCTCTCTCGTCTGCGTCCATCTGGTTCCAGTGGCGAGCATGGCAAGACGACTGGAGACGGATACAGATGCAGTGGACGTTAGGCTGCCACGGCCAGTTATCCCTGTATATATTGGCTCTCGAGAGCCTCGTGCAAACGGCCCTTCCGTCAATTCCTTTAATTTTCAGTTTTAAGACAAGCGTAGCGACAATTGAATGAGCGTATGGGCGTATGATTACTGATAGGATCAACCAGATATCCATCGCCGAGACGGACTGCCAGCCAGAACAGACCACATACACATGCGGCTAGCGAGAAACTGCCCACAGAAGATATTGCTCGTCTAAGTTGCGAACAAATCTTCCGATTTACGGCAGAGCCTCATCAGCTCGCAATGCATCTGGCCACTGACAGGACAGACGTTCATGCACACGCAGGCCAAGAGTAGCATCGCTAAAGCGCGCCCTCCCGGTACAAGGTGATACATGCAAAACCACTGGACGCCTACCGACGAGCTTTCAAGCTACGCCGGCAGGACTGACCGAAAAGCTCTACCAGCTTACTGACTGCAGGCCCACTACTCATCGAGAGAGAGTGGGCGCTTATCGAGACTTTGTCGAACGGTCGTACAAATTTGCTCTTTTGCCCGCTCAAACCACGACCCTGGCTGCACGATGCGGTTACATTCTTGAAACGCCTGCCTCGCTAACTTGCGTTGGCTGGGAAGATCCCATTTTGGTGCACTTCACACAGCCATCCGAGACAACGAACGCTAGACGCGGAACTGATCTTGCGAACCAGACCAGCCCTCACGTAATTCAATTATTAGCATTAGGTCGTACGTAATCTTTGTTATTTGTTAGTTTTCATTACATATGCGTTATACAATCTATTAATTATGTATTGATATTTTCATTGGTACGCCCCGTATTGATTACTTCAATTTAAGTGTTGGATTGCGATTATAATTTATCGTTAATTATCATTTTTTTTTATGTTGCATATCCCATACAGGACGTTGCAGTCAACACCAGCATTTTTCATCTGCTGTTGATGTACTAGGCAAGTTTTACGTTCAGTAGCTTACCATTGCTTTCTGAACGACCGGCTCACATAAACCCCGTAAGTTACCAGCCGATTCTCGTAGCTGCTGTTTTCCCCACGTGGATATACGATATTACGAACAATGTCGTTCCTTGGCTAGGGGGCCCGGCTATAACACACAATTTTCATTACATATACAATTTAGTAATTATAGACTAATTGACTCTCAGGAAGAAGACCTTGATCGAGATGGGCCGTGAGGCGATTGAGAAGAATTCTGACGAGTATCTTCCCTGCAATTGAGAGCAAGGAGACGCCTGGGTGGTTGTCACAGGATTGGCGGTTTCCTTTACGTTTGTTAAGGTGGACTATTGACGCGTTCTTGACATCTTGTGGCATGGTCTCGTTCAACCATATGTTAGGAAAGACTTGGTGAAGCTGCTCTATTAGAACCGGCCCCTCTGCCTTATATATCTCTGCTGGAATGGGTTCAGGACAAGGCGCCTTACCGCTGGAAAGTTGCTGGATGGCTTTCTTCACTTTCACTATGGTTGGCAGATCATCAAGTGTATCATTAGTGGGAACTTGAGGATGACAGTTGATGGTTTCATCATCGAAGAAGGAAATTACATTTAAGATGTTGCTGAAATGCTCTCCTCAGGGTTGAAGGATTTCTTTCTTATCGGTGACCAATGTTCCCCCATCTGCACTGAGGAGGGGAACTATGCCTGGTGATGTAGGACCATAGACCGCTTTCAGTGAGTCGTAGAAGTTTTTTTTTAAATATCATGTCTGTCAGCAAAGCCTTGAATTTAACCAGCTTTATTGCTGAGCCAGGAGTCCCGCATATGCCGTAGTTTCTGCTGCACTTGATTCTAGTCCCACTTTGTGAAGACACATGTAGGGTGTAGCATAGGTTGGAGCGCAAGCGCAATTGAGATACCACTATTTTTATATATTTTATATCTTCTTTATTTATTTAGTCACAGGAAGATGAGCTCTCAACAGACTAGCACATCTCCGGCGGATCTTTTCTGGCTGGACGCGAGATCCGCAAAGTGTCCGGTGGGGAGATTTGTTCGCAACAGACGAGCAATATCTCCGGCGGGCTGATTCTCGTTGGTCGCCAGATCCGCAAAGAGTCAGGCGGGGAGTCTGACGGTAGTACACGCTGACATTGTTCCAGATACTTTCGAGTGACAGGTGTGCACGCTCATATAGGTCCTGACACCCAATTTAAGGCCCTCGGCTGTGGGGTATGGCTGAACGCATCTAAGTCAAATCCCACTGATTGAGAGTCTGGCCGCCACTCACCTCCTGCTCTTGGAGGAGAAATTCGCCTCCTGCTCTTGGAGGTCTGATATGGGCCGTCGGCATCTACAGCCTACCTTGTTCCAGACGTGCTGGTTATCCTTTCCTCTGGAGTAAACAAGGCAAGGCTGAGAGAGGGAACATGCTGCTTGGGCAACATATGTTCTCTGAAGCTATGCCCAGGCATTGTGTGAAGGAATTTTGGCCAAATTCAAATCCACATACTTTCGTCTGTCAAGACGGCAAAGTGCCACTCACTCACTCTCCGAATGTTATTGAATGCATCTTTTTTATGTTGACTTCGGGTCATTCAAATATGCCTTGAGGAGAAGATTTTTCTCGACCAGCAATTGGTTAATGTTTTCGGAATTTTCTCCATAGAAACATAGGCAGGGCTAGTTGTTGTAACGGTTATGACGCTGCGCTGACAATGACATGAGAGCGGTGGGCATGGATTCGATTCATGGGTCGGTCGCTCGCTGTCAGAGAGAAAGACTGACCCCCCTATTGCTCCAGGCACTGAGGCCTACAAGAGTTGATGATCCTAGAGCATTGCTGATCGTTAGCAGGTTACTGCTTTGGGATTTTTTTTTCATATTGGTAAGGGTTGCATTTTAAGATCTTATTGTTGCATAAGACGATTCGTGAAATTAAATTATTTTTTTTGGGTGTAGTTCGAAGGATGGCATGTTTCTTGATATTGATTCAGTCAAGAAAATCAAGTTTCTAGTTGTAGTTATGATTCAGTTTTACTTGAGTTGCTTCACGCAAAATGGCGAAATGAGAAACAACTAAAGTTGAAATCAAACACATCAATCCGTCCCTGTGACTTGTACAGAAGATGGCGTCGTGCGGCCGACGGTTCTTGCTACTGTTTATATCGCCAGATTCCAGAATTTACTTCAAGAAGGATGTTTAAGCTGAGATCTGAGATAGACAACGAGGAACGAAATGCTAATCAGAGGATCACATTCCCACGTTGAATTGCAGACAGAGCATTGCACCCTATCTCAGTCTAGTCTATGTGCTGTGCTTGACAGTGTGTCAGTGTTGTGTGAAAACGACGAAAGATCACACTCCGCGTATCTTCAGTTTGGCAAGCGATGTTAACCACCATTTTCATTGCACTCTTGTTGCGTCAGTGGTTGTTAGTCTCACGTGTGGGTTCTCAAAGTGGGTGATGAGGTTCTCCATGCCAAGATCCACAAATCGAGGGCATAGTTTACACATCTTGGGGGACCGTCGGTATATTCAAAGAACGGTGGAAACATTTAAGGAGCTGTCAGATACTGAATCTGCAGACGACTTAATACAAAGGTGGTAGACGCGGTAGTGCATTGGATAGCACCCTTGCCTGTTGGTCCGGGGATCATGTGTTGGGATCCCACTCGAAAAGAAGTTTTATTTTATTTTCTTTCAAACTGACCCGAGCTCCCAGGCTAAAATCATAGGCGTTATGGAAAGTAAAGACGGGAGAAAAACACCGAACTAGCACCGTATACTCAATCCATCTCAGTGCGTGGAGCGGAGTCCTTGTTGCACAATGTCTGGTGTGTGTTATTCAATATGAGGCAACGAGGCAAACTGTCCATTACCTTTACACACAGAAATACACAACATGTCATACACAGGCATACACACATACACACACACACACACACACACACAGTGAGTGACACATGCAGATGCACGCACAGATATATACAAATACATAAAAAAGACACACATAGGGGCACACTTGCTTCGATGATTGTTTCAGATACCGATATGCAGACTATTGTTTTGACTGTTACATTTACATTCTATTGCACTGAGGAGGAAGAGGAGAAATAGGAGAAGTGGACGAAGAACAAGAAGAGAAGGGGGAGGAAGATGAGCAGCAGCAGAAGAAGACTTAGGAAAAGTGGAAGGAGAATGAAGAAGACACAAGTAAGGCGAGGAGAAAGAAGGAGGGCAGATACCGCGATGGGACTATCTTTGTAGTTCTGGGTTGGTCTTTTGTTTTCATCCCAGATCATAAATAATCTGTTGTGGGTGGCTTTTCTTATTTTCGAATTTGCCACAGCAGTATGCTGTACGGCCTGCTCTTTGCTATTTATAGCTGTCAAACACTGGTCAGCGTGTCCACCTCAGGCTCAGTGTTCCCAGGAAGGCCAGGCAACTTGTTCACTAACTACCTAAACGCTATGTGGCCAAGGGCTTATGGACTCAGTTCGTAATCCCGCATACCGCGTTCGGAAAACAGATGCGGGCGATTTGGCAGCAGACAGCCTTCCGTTGGTTTTTTTTTTCTTTTTTATGAATTGATATGGGAACCGGTCATTCAGAAAGCAATGGCAAAATACTGAACGCAAACTTGCCCAGGATCACGAACAGCCAAAAAATGCAGGGTTGACTGCTACGTCCTGTGAAGGATATACAATTATCTTTAATCTACAGGATAGTAAAACTGCATTTCACAATTCCCCGTCATGAAGAGTCGAGTGTTCGAAATCAGCCGCTTGCGATTTGGAAGCAGGCTGCTTTGCGTTGATTTTAATAGTATGCGGCGTCGGCCTTCCAGAAAGCAAAGGCAAACTACTGAACTAATAATTGCCTAGTAAACCACAAACAGCCATTAATGCTAGGGTTGATGTCAATGCCCTGTAATTGACATGCAACTAACCTTTAACCTAGAAATCATAATGTGTGGGAAAGCATGAGAACATTGAATTTCTCTCACAAAATTCTTGAGGATAATATTATAAATCTATTAGATTCGAACACGAAACGTAATTAGTTTGAGTCTAAGGCTCTAGTCTTAACCCAGCATTAATGTTCCCCACTTCTGGAGGCCAGGTGCCGTCTTTCTATGAACTACAAGCATAGTCTGCTGCTGACAGTTTCACATGAAACGACCCACTGCTACAGACGTCAAAGCTGGAGGTGCACTTGGGAGGAAGTAAACTTGAGTCCCTAGCATTCATCCTCGGTCACAAAGAAATCAATTATTGATGCTGGCATCGCGATAACTGGCTCTGACTTCTTTCTCTTTGATGACATCTGCTTTTGTGTCTTAGCATGTTCCCCGCACACAGAGGTACACTTTGCCATCGTAAACCGGTGCTAGTATTTACATTGAATACAATTGGAACGGTGTCTGTTCCAGCCTTCAGTTTTAGGTGTTCTTTTTAACCCTTTAATTTCTTGTTTCAACTTTTCTGTCATTCTTTCTTTTATTTCTTTATGTATCTAATCCTTTTATGCTTACTTTTTATTTGTATGCTCGGAAAACTGAAAGTTAAACAATAACCAGAAAATGTTCGATAGATTTTGTTAATGCCTTCTATTTTTATTTATTTCTGTTTGATGTCTCAGGTAATAAAATTGTTATTTGTGTACATGTTTTCTTCATTGTGTCTTCATTTTCTTTCTGCCTGTTTTTTTTTTTTTTTTTTTTGGGGGGGGGGGGAGGTTTTGCTTTAAAGACGTCTTTGGATTGTGAATGCATTGAGAGGACCGTCGGTTTAAGGTGTTTTGGTGCTTCATTTTTAACTCACCGCAAACAACGAAATTCCAGGAGTTCCTGGGAAATCTCATGACATCTAGGAGATTCCATAGTGGGTGTAGGGGTGCATTTATTAATTACAGATACAGACATATAATTGCAGTCGCAAGTAGAAGGCAATCAAGTGCTATTATGTAATGTATTTATTTAAATAAAGAATCATATAAATTGAATGTGTTGTCGATCACTTCCAGTTGAGTGTGTGGTGGACTGCTAGACTGATCGATGGATGCAATGAATGTTTCTATGCCCGGTGGGCCCACACTGTAGTTGAAGTGTATAACCATATCTTGTGCTACTCGTCTTATCTTGTGTATGTGCCATTTGTCTGCGCTCATCTTTGATGTATCTGGAAGACAATTTGTAAAAACAATGACATGCGGTTTTCGGTACAGCTTGCTGCAAACACGCTTGTCGACGGATCACGAAATGAAACCCCATATCCCTATTCTGAAAATCGACGATCCCGGCAGACCTAGGTCAGTGCTAACAATAACTACGTGGTTTGTTTCTGGTGAATTAAAAATGAAGTGCTGGTGTTTTTAAATGCGACAATACTAGATCTCTCTCTCTCTCTCTCTCTCTCTCTCTCTCTCTCTCTCTCTCTCTCTCTCTCTCTCTCTCTCTCTCTCTCTCTCTCTCTCTCTCTCTCTCTCTCTCTCTCCTTCTTCTTCTTCTTCTTTCTGTCTTTCTTTCTTTCTTCTTTCTTTCTTCTTTCTGTACTTGTTCCTTAAATCGCAGGACCCAAAGACAATAATTGTTGTCGTATATAATCCTCTCCCTAGTCTCCAATATATTCTGATCATTCAAGTTTCCTTTGCTTCTGTTTTTTTTTTTCTCTCGCTCTCTTTGAACTCAAGCGTAATCCACACACACACTATTTATAGTAGTGACTGACTGAATTTTACGTGTGGATTAGCTTTCCTTATTAACATGTCTCTCGCTATCAGGCGAACCCACTCCGACTTCAAGGGTACTTGTAATTTGTGTCCCCAAGTCAAGGACGACATGTTAACTTTTTAGTCCAGCTGTCCGGTGTAGGGGTTGAACCCTTTAACCCGACTTCAGCACATCGGATGTTTAAGAACATGCGTTCTTACCCATTAGATAATGCTGACCTACCTTTGCTTCTATTTCATTACTCGTTTGATAAAATAATTTTCTTTGGTTAACCTCTCATTAACCTTCTGAATACGTAAAATTCTTCGTCCGTATTTAGCCCCGCCTACTTTTGATAAGAAATCAATTTTGTATGACTCTCCTGCCGTGCTATCAAAAACAATTTTTTTTTTTTTTTTAAACACTAACAACTTGACGTTATCTAGGGTTACAGGTGTATTGCCTGTTGCTAGAAACACGGCAATCATTGTAACGGCTAGATTGCCTCATCTTATCTCGTCTCATCATGTTCCTCTTGTACCTTGCGGTGTCGAGATGAAGTATAAACAGCGGGAGAATGCCCGATTATGTGCTTCATGTATCGATATCCCCATGGACTCTGCTATTCCCTCCGTCCAACATTTACGTGGTCGGCCTCTTCCTCTATTTCCATCTGCTTGTTATGGTATGCTGTTGACTGGTAACCTACTTGCATGGCCAAACCATTTGACTTGCTGCTTTCTAATAAAATCTAGTGCTGCTATAACCCCCACTTTAGTCCTGATTTCTTCATTTTTGATCTTATCTCTTCTTGATACGTTGAGTATGCTTCTCAGGAATCTCATTTCTGTTGTTGTGATTTTTCTTTTCTCTTTCTCTGTCATTGTCCAGTTTTGGCATTGGTAGCATAGACTTGGTAGGAAGATTGTGTTGTAAAGTGCTTTCTTAGTAATTATTGATACATGCTTGTTCTTTAGTATTGGTGCCATGTGTCCAATGAGTTGGTTTGCCTTATTACGTCTATTTTCTATCTCGTCTTCTCATCTGCCATTTGATGATGTTATACTTCCTAGGATATTATACTTGAAACTCTTTACTTGTTTCAAGGGATGTACGTTTAGGTGAATCGTTGTTTTGTCTTCTTTAGTTATAGTCATTACCTCTGCTTTGTTTGTGCTAAGTTTCATGTTATGTTCCCTACACATTTCGTTTAGACTATTCATGTGGTCTTGTAATTCAGCTTCTGATTTTGCTATTAGTGCTTGGTCGTCCGCAAACAGGAGTTCTCTAATGGTTAGATTTGTAGATGGTTCTTCTTCTGTGTTCTCGTCATGCGGTATTCTTGCGGCTTCTGTTTGGCTGGTTTCTTTACATATGTTGTCTATATATGTTATGAACAAGAGATTGTGACTGTTGGAATTCTGACTTACAGAATTCTATTAATGAGTAAATGAGAGATTAGCATAGACAGATTAGCATTCAGTTTGCTTCTAAATGTATATGTATATTGGTGTATTCTTTAAAATGAATGAGAATATTGGTACATCCTTCAAAATGTATGAGTATGAGTGTCTATTTATCTAAATGTATGAATATAATGTAAAGTCAGGTCGTAGTCAGAATGTCTGAGTTACTGTATGCCAGTAGACGGTTCTACCTGTTTTCTGTTTGCGCCGAATGTTGGGCAGCGCTTACCACACCTGACACTGTACAGTTTGTCAACGGCTTCGGGAGGAGGCGCGCAATTGGGAGAGTACAAGCCTTACCCTAGTGAGAGGAAATGCGACCTAAAGACTAAATGTCATGGCAGGGCAGACCAGGCCACAAGCCTTGGTCGGCAACTGGTCTAGGATGGAAGCTCCGACAGGCGGACAGGTAGAGTATTGCTTTGCTGGTCCGGCAGCTTCTGCGTCTTTTCATGTTCCAAATGTATTGGTGTTATTTTTCCTCTAGAGTACACTAGGCAAGTTGAGAGAGGGATCAAGCTGCTTGGGCAACACATGGTCTCTAAATTCAGCCCAAACTGTATGCAGTGGAAAGATATAACTCCATTCTAATAACTATTCTTTGTTAAGATGGCAAGGTGCCAGTCATTATGAGTATAATGGTATTACAATCTAAGTGTACATTCATCTAAAGGTATGAGTATACTGGTACAGTTATCTAAATGTATGATTAGGCTGGTACAGTCATCTAAATGTATTATTGTGCTGGTATAGTTATCTAAATGTATGATTATTCTGGTACAGTTATCTAAATATATGATCATGCTGGTACAGTCATCTAAATGTATGATTATGCTGGTACAGTCATCTAAATGTATGATTATGCTGATAGAGTCATCTAAATGTATGATTATGCTGATAGAGTCATCTAAATGTATGATTATGCTGATAGAGTCATCTAAATGTATGATTATGCTGTTACAATAATCTAAATGTATGATTATGCTCGTACAGTCATCTAAATGTATGATTATGCTGGTAAAATCAGCTACATGTATGATTATACTGGTATAGTCATCTAAATGTATGATTATGCTGGTAAAATCAGCTACATGTATGATTATACTGGTATAGTCATCTAAATGTATGATTATGCTGGTACAGTAATCTAAATGTATGATTATGTTGTTACAGTCATCTAAATGTATGATTATGTTTGTATAGTCATCTAAATGTATGATTATGTAGGTACAGTCATCTAAATATATGATTATGCTGGTACAGTCATCTAATGTGTGATTATGCTGGTATAGTCATATAAATACATGATTATGCTGGTACAGTCATTTAAATGTATAATTATGCTGGTACAGTCATCTAAATGTATGATTATGCTGGTACAGTCATCTACATGTATGATTATGTTGGTACAGTCATCTAAATGTATGATTCTGTTGCTACAATCATGTTAATATATGATTATGCTGGTACAGTCATCTAAATGTATGATCATGCTGTTACAGTCATCTAAATATATGATTATGCAGGTACAGTCATCTAAATGTATTATTATGCTGGTACAGTCATCTAAATGTATGATTATGCTGGTAGAGTCATCTAAATGTATGATTATGCTGGTACAGTCATCTAAATGTATAATTATGCTGGTACAGTTATCTAAATGTATGATTATGCTGGTACAGTCAATTAAATATATATACAGATACAATTTGTACACCAGTAAAATCACCTAAATCTATGAGTATACTCTTACAATCATCTAAATGTATGTGCATGCTGGCACAATATTCTAAAAGTATCAGTATACTCTTAAAATACTTGAATTGTCTGAATATACTGTTCCATTCCGGAGACCGGTGGCGCGGTGGCAAGCATATTTGCTAACAGATGCTATGGTCATGTTCTCAAATCCCTTTCCAGGTGCTGATTTTTTTCCCAGTGACCTAGCCTCCCAGATCAACAAAGCCTTATAATGGAAACCTGGAAATAACCCGGGAAGTAGATGCGGCCATATGGTATTAACCCCATCAGCCATTGACGCTGTTTCGTCTACAAGTTAGTTAGTTAGTTAGTTAGTTAGTTAGTTAGTTAGTTAGTAAGTTAGTTAGTTAGTTAGTTAATTAGTTAGTTACTTAGTTAGTTAGTTAGTTAGTTAGTTAGTTAGTTGGTTGGTTGGTTGGTTGGTTGGTTGGTTGGTTGGTTGGTTGGTTGGTTGGTTGGTTGGTTGGTTGGTTGACAGATCATCCTCATTGCACATCGAACCATTCAGTCCATAATTGCTCGGATCCCCTCCTCATCAAATCCCGCAGCGTGTAGCGCGGCTCACGACACCAGTTCTGTGTTGGTTTATTAATCTTCGTTGGCTTCCTGCATGGTGTTCTTGTTTGCAACACCTCTTTTAACTTGCTGTTGTCGCAGCCTGACCATGGTCGTTGATTCACAGTCATCACTTTGTTCTTGTAAACGACTTACTTCTCGTAGAGCATTCAGAATGTCTGTCTGGTCCATGGCTCGTCCGCCTTCCACAGTAGCCTTACCTGCAAGCCTGTCAGGCTGCTCATTTCCTGGTCTACAAGTATAGGGCTAGAATTGTTTTCCAGCTTGCCTGATGGTCTGATGACTTTGTGTTCGAATATCTATCAAATTGGAATATTTAACATCAACCTGGGCTCCAAGTTCCGTCCAGCCTAATATGGGTGACAGAAAATTGTATCAGAAAATGGGTATCTGGAAATGGGTATCGGAAATGGGTATCGGAACATGGGTATCGGAAAATGGATATCAGAAAATGGGTATCGGAAAATGGGTATCGGAAAATGGGTATCGGAACATAGGTATTGGAAAATGGATATCAGAAAATGGGTATCGGAAAATGGGTATCGGAACATAGGTATCGGAAAATGGGTATCAGAAAATGGGTATCAGAAAATGACATGGGAAGAAAAGGTGGTTGGTGTCAAACTGACCTCATCACCTATCGAGTGCCGATTGGGTTAATCAATTGTGGTTTTAGCACCGTATGCCCAATGTGCTTTTAAAAGGAGCTTTTTACTATATACCCAAATGAACGCATGGCGTTGGATGTGGTTATTTTCGTTTGATCTGCCTATTGGTACATTCTTGCTGGGATTGATTGCGACGTCCTGTAAATACCGAATAACTCACTTTTTTTTTTTGTTGCATCTATGAGACCCGTAACATTTCTGAGTAACAAAATCTGCGAGGAAGTGATTCAGTCACCCTACATTCAGTTCTATGTCGTGACCTAGAATATGTGAAGGCCCAACAGTCCACGCCAATATCTCAGTACTTGTCTTGGTGATAACATTTTCTCAACCATTTTAGATGAAAGCCTCAGAGAACAACTACTCTCGTGCAGTAATGGATCTAGATTATGTCAAAACCAAACAGCGAAATTGCAGCGTGGAAAACACATGTATGTACATGGTATTTCCGTTACTAGGCATGTTTACCTGCTCCGTAAATATTTACTCCGCGAAATGAAAGAATATCCCGGCCTGTGGAAATGCATGGATAGAACTGTTATATTGTTTATTCTGCTATGTTCGTGACAACAGATTGGGAAGAAATAACAGTGGTTAGAAAGTTGCAATCCTTTTGCAAAGACCTGTCAAACAAACGGTGTATTTATCACAATATGGCTCCCGGAAGTAGACATTACACGTCTGCTGATCTTTAACATCCGGTTTTAAAACGAGATTGTGTGCGTGCGTTTTTATGTTTTTTGTTGTTTTGATGTGTTTGTCTTTTGTGATATTTTTCTGGCAAAACGAACTGATGCTGTGAAGTAAATAAGTGTGTGTTGATTGACACTCACGGAAGACGAAAGGAAAGGAAACCAGGTGGATTTAAGTTACGTCGTTCGCCCGAGACTCAAGCACATCGGGCACTAATCACCAACTTGTACTTTTAATACAGCATGGAATTCTAGGATGTTATACCACCCACTGATCCTTGGGTAGTGGACCGGACGCTAAACCTTTTCGGATAAGGCCGAAAAAGTTCGTTTCCACCGTGTGTGCGTTGCGTACGTTAAAAATGTCTGGGCAAGAATGAACGAACGAACGAACGGACTTTATTTTCAAAGGGTAACAAATTAAAATTGGGCACGCAGGCCCGTCTTAGATTCGGCCCTTCCGATCACTCATCTTTTGTTCATCAATAGTGCATAGGAAAAACATTGTCAAATGAATTTTATAAACATAAGCAATGCATATTACCATGTTATGAGACATATCCACCACCCACCCACACATCCCCCTTTCACCCATACATCCCGAACCTAACCACACACACACACACACACACACCCCCCAGGCACACAAACATACCCCCACCCATCCACCACATCCCCACACCTACACATCTCCCCACCCACACACACTCTCACCAACCACACATCCCATCCACCCACACCCCAAGCATACATACATTTCCCAACCCACATATACCCCACCCACAGACATCTCCCCACCCACTCACATATCCTCCACCCGTCCCATTACCCACCAACAATCACCCACCCACATTTCCTCTTCCACCCACACACATCCAACCACCCAGCCAAACACACATCCCTCAACCAAACATCCCCCTCGCGCACACACACATCTCCCCGCCATCTCACATATCCCGCACCTACCCAAACACAAATTCCGCACCCACCCATCTCCCCCAGCCGTGTTTGTCACTGCCGAGGCAAAAGCATTTTAATTAGAAAACCTACAAAGATAATTTAATGGCATATCCATTTCTGATAACCACACATTGGCATACTGACCGGTGCTACAGATTCCGTGCACTGTACTGAGATTTGTTTAATATGATCTATATAAGGAGACTAGGTCGCTTACCTGCTTTCGAAACACATCTGCGACCGATTTAGCAGCAGAACGTGTCGCACTGGGTTTTAACGTCATGGAATGGGAGCTGGTTGTTCAGAAAACAATGGCAAACTACTGAACGTAAACTTGCCAAGACATCAAAAACAGCAGTGCCGATGTCCAGTAAATCAATCAATCAATCAATCATGTGCCATGCCGGAAAGCGTGGGCGGTCATGATTCGCCATTTCATTCGATCACCAGAGTCGTGGATCAGCTCAGTGTTCCTGTCTCGTCCATGCCATGTGGCCAATAGGATATGCAAAATAAAGGGGGGTGGCGTGGAGACTAGAGCACTTACGGGGGCATCTGAATAAAATGCAGGATAATCTTTTCCAAGCCAAATCAAAATTAAACAGAAGGGAGAGAAGAAGATGGCTGGGACAACTGTCTTCTCCGTATAGCTCGTGTCATATAGTAATGATCGTAACGTCAAATGTAGTTGATCGTTGCGAAATATTTTATTGATCTTTATGCCATATGTCGGTGATCGTTTTGTCATATGTTGGTGATAAGTGTGTGATATGTTATTGATCGTTATGTAATATGTTGCTGGCCAATATGGCAAATGTGGTTGATCATTATGTCACATGTTGTTGATCGTTACGTTATGTGTTGTTCATCGGGTGAGAATCATATGTCTTACGTTGTTGATAATTATGTCGCATGTAGTTGATTGTTATACCATGTGTTATTGATCGTGATGTCATGTGTCGTAGATCATTATTTCATGTTTTGTTGATCTTTTTGTCATATGTAATTGACCACTATGCCATATGTTGTTGATCGTTAAGTCATTTAGTGTTAATAGTTATATATTATATGCCAAACAAGGATACAGATAAGTAACTTTAATATTTTCATGTAAAGTTTTTCATGTAGTTGTGCGTGGGTTTGTGTTTGTTTGTTTTGTGCTAAAGAAAGGCTTTAACCGAAACATCCATTTTGTTTTTTCATGTAATCGTGTTTAAGTAAAGCTCACAATCTACATCTCGTTATTTGGTGATTCATTCATTGCTTTATAATATATGCTGATTGCTATGTCATATGGTGTTGATTGTTTTGTCAAATGGTGTTAATCTTTGTGTCTCCAGTTTACATGTGCCCCTTATATCCCATTGAGGCGTAGGTCCTCAAACAAACCATGCCAAGCCATCCTATCTGTTGCTGTCTCCTGCAGCCCCCCCCCCCCCCCCCCCCCATGTCCTCCCTGTCTAGTCCATCTCTTGTCATTAATTTTCTTCTCCGAGTGTTTTAGGTCTCTCACTATTTTGTTCCCCTGGTGGGTTCCAGACAAAGCAGTGCCTAGTTATACTATCCTCGAGTTTGCTCAATGTATATCATATCCAATGCCGGCGTCTTTTATCGCCTTTTGATTCACTAGTATTTGCTTAGTCGTCTCCGTGAGCCCTATTTTGGTGATTCTGTTATACCATTTTAGTTCTTCTGTTGTGAGCAGACGCTTATTAACGAATGTTTGTAGTTTATTAGTAATTATTTTAGTCATTCTCCATGCTTCCGACCCATACAACAGCACAGATGAACATTAGAGTTAGATATTCTCAGTTTACTTCCTTTGGTTTCCATGAATGTTCTAGTGTTACGAACCCTCTTGCCTGTTGTATTCATATTTCTCTACATGTGCAGGTCAGCGTGGCCAAATGGATACGAACCATAGCTCTTAAACTTTCGGTGTGTTGATGCCGAGTTATCGGTTCCAACCCCAATATTGGTCAGTTGGACTAAAATGTTGACTGCTCGTCCTTGACTTTGGGAGTTAAATTACAAATACCTTCGAAGTCGGGGGAGGTTTGTCTGAATGCGAGGAACACTGGTAGTAGGGAAAGTTAATCCACACGCAAAATTCAGTCCAGTGCTACAAAAAGTAGTACTACTCTTAACTTCAAAGCGAGCCAACGGAACAAAAAAATAAAATCTCCATATGCTCCTCCTTACAAATGTTTGAGTCTTCAAGAGTTAATCTAGGCACATCTCTGGTATGAATAAAATCGTTTCCTTTCCTGACAGTAAGCCTGTTTTACGTCTTTTACGGCAATCAACATTGTTTTCTGTTTGTGATTTACTTGGCAAGTTAAAGTTCTGTAGTTTGCCATTGCTGTCTGAACGACCGACACTCATGCCATTGTTAAGTTTAACACAAGGTAGTCTGCTTCCAAATCCCCTGCAGCTGATTTCCAATGCGGTATGCGTGAAAGTCTGCCTGTTCCTCCTTCGTTGTCTACATTGCTACAGAAGGACGATATATCGCCATACTAAATGGCGAAATGAGAAACAACTAAAGTTGAAATCAAACACATCAATCCGTCCCTGTGACTTGTACAGAAGATGGCGTCGTGCGGCCGACGGTTCTTGCTACTGTTTATATCGCCAGATTCCAGAATTTACTTCAAGAAGGATGTTTAAGCTGAGATCTGAGATAGACAACGAGGAACGAAATGCTAATCAGAGGATCACATTCCCACGTTGAATTGCAGACAAGAGCATTGCACCCTATCTCAGTCTAGTCTATGTGCTGTGCTTGACAGTGTGTCAGTGTTGTGTGAAAACGACGAAAGATCACACTCCGCGTATCTTCAGTTTGGCAAGCGATGTTAACCACCATTTTCATTGCACTCTTGTTGCGTCAGTGGTTGTTAGTCTCACGTGTGGGTTCTCAAAGTGGGTGATGAGGTTCTCCATGCCAAGATCCACAAATCGAGGGCATAGTTTACACATCTTGGGGGACCGTCGGTATATTCAAAGAACGGTGGAAACATTTAAGGAGCTGTCAGATACTGAATCTGCAGACGACTTAATACAAAGGTGGTAGACGCGGTAGTGCATTGGATAGCACCCTTGCCTGTTGGTCCGGGGATCATGTGTTGGGATCCCACTCGAAAAGAAGTTTTATTTTATTTTCTTTCAAACTGACCCGAGCTCCCAGGCTAAAATCATAGGCGTTATGGAAAGTAAAGACGGGAGAAAAACACCGAACTAGCACCGTATACTCAATCCATCTCAGTGCGTGGAGCGGAGTCCTTGTTGCACAATGTCTGGTGTGTGTTATTCAATATGAGGCAACGAGGCAAACTGTCCATTACCTTTACACACAGAAATACACAACATGTCATACACAGGCATACACACATACACACACACACACACACAGTGAGTGACACATGCAGATGCACGCACAGATATATACAAATACATAAAAAAGACACACATAGGGGCACACTTGCTTCGATGATTGTTTCAGATACCGATATGCAGACTATTGTTTTGACTGTTACATTTACATTCTATTGCACTGAGGAGGAAGAGGAGAAATAGGAGAAGTGGACGAAGAACAAGAAGAGAAGGGGGAGGAAGATGAGCAGCAGCAGAAGAAGACTTAGGAAAAGTGGAAGGAGAATGAAGAAGACACAAGTAAGGCGAGGAGAAAGAAGGAGGGCAGATACCGCGATGGGACTATCTTTGTAGTTCTGGGTTGGTCTTTTGTTTTCATCCCAGATCATAAATAATCTGTTGTGGGTGGCTTTTCTTATTTTCGAATTTGCCACAGCAGTATGCTGTACGGCCTGCTCTTTGCTATTTATAGCTGTCAAACACTGGTCAGCGTGTCCACCTCAGGCTCAGTGTTCCCAGGAAGGCCAGGCAACTTGTTCACTAACTACCTAAACGCTATGTGGCCAAGGGCTTATGGACTCAGTTCGTAATCCCGCATACCGCGTTCGAAAAACAGATGCGGGCGATTTGGCAGCAGACAGCCTTCCGTTGGTTTTTTTTTTTTTTTTTTTATGAATTGATATGGGAACCGGTCATTCAGAAAGCAATGGCAAAATACTGAACGCAAACTTGCCCAGGATCACGAACAGCCAAAAAATGCAGGGTTGACTGCTACGTCCTGTGAAGGATATACAATTATCTTTAATCTACAGGATAGTAAAACTGCATTTCACAATTCCCCGTCATGAAGAGTCGAGTGTTCGAAATCAGCCGCTTGCGATTTGGAAGCAGGCTGCTTTGCGTTGATTTTAATAGTATGAGGCGTCGGCCTTCCAGAAAGCAAAGGCAAACTACTGAACTAATAATTGCCTAGTAAACCACAAACAGCCATTAATGCTAGGGTTGATGTCAATGCCCTGTAATTGACATTCAACTAACCTTTAACCTAGAAATCATAATGTGTAGGAAAGCATGAGAACATGGAATTTCTCTCACAAAAATTCTTGATGATAATATTATAAATCTATTAGATTCGAACACGAAACGTAATTAGTTTGAGTCTAAGGCTCTAGTCTTAACCCAGCATTAATGTTCTCCACTTCTGGAGGCCAGTTGCCGTCTTTCTATGAACTACAAGCATAGTCTGTTGCTGACAGTTTCACATGAATACGACCCACTGCTACAGACGTCAAAGCTGGAGGTGCACTTGGGTGGCAGTAAACTTGAGTCCCTAGCATTCATCCCCAGTCACAAAGAAATCAATTATTGATGCTGGCATCGCGAAAACTGGTTCTGACTTCTTTGTCTTTGATGACATCTGCTTTTGTGTCTTAGCATGTTCCCCGCACACAGAGGTACACTTCGCCATCGTAAACCGGTGCCAGTATTTACATTGAATACAACTGGAACGGTGTCTGTTCCAGTCTTCAGTTTTAGATGTTCTTTTTAACACTTTAATTTCTTGTTTCAACTTTTCTGTCATTCTTTCTTTTATTTCTTTATGTATCTAATCCTTTTATGCTTACTTTTTATTTGTATGCTCGGAAAACTGAAAGTTAAACAATAACCAGAAAATGTTCGATAGATTTTGTTAATGCTTTCTATTTTTATTTATTTCTGTTTGATTTCTCAGGTAATAAAATTATTATCTGTGTACATGTTTTCTTCATTGTGTCTTCATTTTCTTTCTGCTTGTTTTTTTTTTTTTTCTTTCTGGGTTTTGCTTTAAGGACGTCTTTGGATTGTGAATGCATTGAGAGGACAGTCGATTTAAGGTGTTTTGGTGCTTCATTTTTAACTCACCGCAAACAACGAAATTCCAGGAGTTCCTGGGAAATCTCATGACATCTGGGAGATTCCATAGTGGGTGTAGGGGTGCATTTATTAATTACAGATACAGACATATAATTGCAGTCGCAAGTAGAAGGCAATCAAGTGCTATTATGTAATGTATTTATTTAAATAAAGAATCATATAAATTGAATGTGTTGTCGATCACTTCCAGTTGAGTGTGTGGTGGACTGCTAGACTGATCGATGGATGCAATGAATGTTTCTATGCCCGGTGGGCCCACACTGTAGTTGAAGTGTATAACCATATCTTGTGCTACTCGTCTTATCTTGTGTATGTGCCATTTGTCTGCGCTCATCTTTGATGTATCTGGAAGACAATTTGTAAAAACAATGACATGCGGTTTTCGGTACAGCTTGCTGCAAACACGCTTGTCGACGGATCACGAAATGAAACCCCATATCCCTATTCTGAAAATCGACGATCCCGCCAGACCTAGGTCAGTGCTAACAATAACTACGTGGTTTGTTTCTGGTGAATTAAAAATGAAGTGCTGGTGTTTTTAAATGCGACAATACTAGATCTCTCTCTCTATCTCTCTCTCTCTCTCTCTCTCTCTCTCTCTCTCTCTCTCTCTCTCTCTCTCTCTCTCTCTCTCTCTCTCTCTCTCTCTTCTTCTTCTTCTTCTTCTTCTTCTTCTTCTTCTTCTTCTTTTTCTTCTTTCTTTCTTTCTTTCTTTCTTCTTTCTTTCTGTCTTTCTTTCTTTCTTTCTTCTTTCTGTACTTGTTCCTTAAATCGCAGGACCCAAAGACAATAATTGTTGTCGTATATAATCCTCTCCCTAGTCTCCAATATATTCTGATCATTCAAGTTTCCTTTGCTTCTGTTTTTTTTCTCTCGCTCTCTTTGAACTCAAGCGTAATCCACACACACACTATTTATAGTAGTGACTGACTGAATTTTGCGAGTGGATTAGCTTTCCTTATTAACATGTCCCTCACTATAAGGCGTACCCACTCCGACTTCAAAGGTACTTGTAATTTGTGTCCCCAAGTCAAGGACGACATGTTAACTTTTTAGTCCAGCTGTCCGGTGTAGGGGTTGAACCCTTTACCCCGACTTCAGCACATCGGATGTTTAAGAACATGCGTTCTTACCCATTAGACAATGCTGACCTACTTTTGCTTCTATTTCATTACTCGTTTGATAAAATAATTTTCTTTGATTAACCTCTCATTAACTTTCTGAATACGTAAAATTCTTCGTCCGTATTTATCCCCGCATACTTTTGATAAGAAATCAATTTTGTATGACTCTCCTGCCGTGCTATCAAAAACAATTTTTTTTTTTTTTTAAAACACACACTAACAACTTGACTTTATCTAGGGTTACAGGTGTATTGCCTGTTGCTAGAAACACGGCAATCAATGTAACGGCTAGATTGCCTCATCCTATCTCGTC